>OZ023162.1:21629163-22041663 GCA_963678695.2 Diplodus puntazzo
CAATTGATATTTTGTAATATAAATAGTATGGATTCATGCAGGCAAGTGTTTTTTTCACATTTTTTATTTTGTCTATGTAGCTGAAATCTCACCACACTTTACCTAACAGACAGAAATGAGAATCCTCTGAGCAGCATCAGTCCGTCTGCCTCCTTCTGACTGATCTAAGCTAAAGGGGTCGAAACCTTCCAGCCATTTGGAAAACAACTTACACAACACTGACATTTTGACATTCTCTGGATTGAAAGATTAAAGTGGTGAGCCATCACTTTAACCACAGCAGTAGGCACTTTATTCCCCGGCCGCTTCATTTACATATTAATTGATAGATGTTAAACTTAAAGGAATCCAGAGCCATTTATCTCAGAAGAGGTGTGCCATTTTGATGAGCAAGACCCTAATACTTTCAGACTTTTTCCTCACACAATGTTTAATAATTTGGAATTCCAGCGAGTCAGCAGAGTTTTAGATTCCTCAGTCAGTCAATGTCAAAATGTATTTCAGAGAACATCCTGCTGGGGCGCTGTTTAGCTCAGTTGGTAGAGCGGGCTTCCCATGTACAGAGGCTTTGTCCTCGCTGCAGCGGCCCTGGGTTTGAGTCCCGGCCTGGGGCCCCTTGCTGCATGTCACTCACCCCCTCTCTCAACCTGTTTCCTGTCATGTCTCCAGCTGTTCTATCAATAAAAGCCAAAGGCCAAAAAAAAGAAAGAAAAAAAAAGATATCATCCTGCTACAGATCTGTTTAAAATGGCCATCGTGTTCAAACTCACAACAAACTCTCCTTCTCTTATGTCTCCAAGGGCTCATTGACCCTTTTTTACCTTCTGGACCGGGTCTTGGTGTGGACAGGTCAAAGTGCGCGGTGGCTTCCAGCAAGGCACACTGCTGGTTCTGGTGTTCTTCACTTTGTCGGAGAGCTCCATCAGCAGAAAAGTGCATAGACCTCCCCAGTCTACACGCCCTTCTTCTTTCACAGCGTCGATGTCCAGGAGCAGGCCTCGGTGCTCCTGAGTGATGACCACGCTGTCGAACAACAGGCCGTATTCCTCCTTGGAGCCACGGCCAACCAATGACCAAGCCATATGAATGAACTTGGCCCTGGACAGAGAGCGAGATTCACCCGAGGGGTCCTGTATCGAGATTAACAGGAGATGTGTCTGTACATTTCTTATGAGACTTGGAGGTGTGGTACTATGGGATACTGGTACGGAGAGATACACTCACTCAATCACTCTTTTTTTTTTAAAGGTGCGACGTGTAAGAATCTGCAGAGTAAACGCAAACTGCTGCTCACTGTAGCTGCCATTACCTAGTCAGATCAATTAGCCATGCAGCCAGTGGTCAGGACTGGGAGCTAGTGTTGCTTTTTACACTTCTAGGAGGGGGAGGAGATCTTCAGGCCACGGATGGGGGAGACCCACTGGAGAATGCTGGAGGGAAGCGGCACCAGCATGGGCACCAGAACTGGAGTGGGAAAAGCAGGCAACAGCACCATGCTCAGCACCCTCCCAGTGAACATGGCCAAACCAGGACTGAACGCAGCCTCTGAGACTGACGGAGGCCAGACACCCATTACGCTACTTTTTGTCAGTGTTTTATGAAGGTTCTTATGTATGAAAAAGGTCATGAAAGTTAAAAAAGTCCACACCAACCGAAGCTCCTCCCTCCCATAGAAAGGCTCCTGAAACTTCAGTTGTCCCAGCTTCAATTCTGTGAATTGTGACATTACACTATGTCATCATGTCACATATTTGCATAATGCATGCTGAGTTTGGCTAGTTTTGCAAAGATAAATTGATTTGTAACAGCTACTCTGTTGTAACAGCTACTCTTGTTCGTGGTACTGGCTCAGGTGTGTGACAGCTGACCAATCAGAGCAGACTGGGTATTTGGGGGGGCCTTAAAGAGACAGGACAGGGGAATACACTGGACAGTATGAGAAAACTGATGTTTTTTGAATATTAAAGCATGTAAACCTATTTTATCAATATCACACAATACAATTATGAATTTGAAAATGAGTCTAATATGCCTCATTTAAAGGTGTTGCAGTATGAGGCTATTAATAAACTGGCAAAAAGAAACCAGTTAAACACTTACCAGAAAAAGCCCCTGTAGCTTTCTATAGTCATCAGTGTTCATCCTGCTCTCAAGCTGTGTCACCTCCATCCTCGTTCCCATGATCACAGTGCAGACCTGCCAATCAATCAGCAGCACGCCAGACAAGGTCAGGACTGTAAAGCATGTGTGTGCCAGTCTGTACTGAGGACTCACTGTCAAATAATAGATTCCTCGCATTTCTAGGTGTAACATGATGAAACAAGATGTTCCCAGCTCAAGTAATCCCCTAGCAACCTTCTATATCCGTTTCACAGCGGGTTGTCATGTCACCATAATCATATAGCAGAGTCACAGCGGCAGCGGACTTCTTTTGTTGGCTCTTTCCAGTCTATCCAAACAAGTCTGTGTTGAATGGTGTGCAAAGGTCTTTAATTTTCAACAAAATATTACCCTCAGCTCAGTGGCTTTCAAAAGGTGGGTGAATAGGTCCCTGAATTATGTCTCAGAAACGGATCAAGGAGGCAGCAGGTTGCCAAAGCATGTCAAGTCTTGGTTATGTCAGGTAATGTGAAGTAAAATAATGAAGTCGGGTAGAAGAGCAGTCTGAATAAAAAAGTAGGATTTGTTAAATCAACCTGTGTGGTGATTAAAAAAAGCACATTTGAGGTTTGAGAGAGAAACGAGAGATGATGAAAAAGTTTCTTTCTAACGTTCTACAAAACACTACAAAGGGCAGCGGAGGGCTCTCTGTTTGATTTTCAGTCCGACATTAAACGTTTATGAGACAAATTCATTGGAAGTGGCATCAAACTGAGCACAGATTTAGATGACAGGGTGCGTAATGAAAGTGAGGGAAAAAAATCAATGCTTTGCCGAAGCCATTATCTTTTTTATAATGCTGATTAACTGCAGAGTGATCCTGATAGCTGATGATAGTTTATCCACCTCTTTATTTACATCACTGACAACAAGTAGCAGACTGCAACAGATAGGCTTAAGCAGTAATGAATGAAGAGAACGGTGAAAGCTTTGAGGACAGTTTGATCTGGCTTTGTTTATGAGTGTGATAACTTTTAATCAACAACATCCTGTCTTGTTCTGTGGCAGGCAGCTGGTGTGAGTCTTTATGAGATTACACAGACACCGTTCCATAAAATTCACACAAAAAGAGGCCCATATTTTTGAGCTGATGCTATACATGCTGTTTAAACACATCTAACATACATCAACGCTACTAACTGTCATTTGCTGTCGGGACCTGCTTTCAATCGTGTGCATTTTTATGAGATATCTCACGAAAAATAATGAATATACTGCTTGCTGTCACATCTGTTGGCAAATGAAACCCACTTACCCAGGGTGCCTCTCTTCGTCTTAGATGGCCGCTTCAGGTCTCTCCAAACTGTCACTGCTGGATTTCTATCTGTGGTTTATTAAAGTTGCACGGAGTATCATCCACTGCAGTCAAACTGTCCAGAAAGTCATCTCAGCACCAGGCAGCATAATGACAGGCTCTTGGCCTGGCAACGTCAATGTCGGATTAGCTGTACCTTTTTTCAAGGACTGCAAGTGTGTACACACCCTTCGGTCAAGCAGCTTTTTAACCATGAAGTCCGTATACTAGAGTTGAGTTTGAACAACACATTCAAACTTACCAATTTCATCCTCTCAGACCACAATAGTTGTCCAGAGTAAACTGCCTCAGTCCTCCACACTTGCAGGTGTTGAAATCCGAACTCTCCCTTTTTTTTTTTTTTTCAAACCTATAACATTTTAAACAAATCCTCAGCCTCGGGTTGGACTATCTCAGCCTCAGCTCTGCCTTGTCTGTTGGAGATTCAGCTGCTTCGAGGAAGCTCCAAGCTTTGTGTCCAGAGGTTTGTCTAAGCTGGTGATGTCTGAGAGGCAATCAACGCTAACAGCCCCGGCTGCAGCACACACACCCCCGAAGAGAGTTAACTCACTGCCCCCAGTAGCTCAGACAGTGGCAGAAGCCAGATACACACACACACACACACACACACACACACACACACACACACACACACACACACACACACACACACACACACACACACACACACACACACACACACACACACACACACACACACACACACACACACACAATACTTTCCTTTTATTATCCCTCACTCTCAAAGACTCAGGCGAAGTTTCCTGGCAACCAAGTAGTCAAAAAGAGTTGTTTGTGAGTCCAGGCCGTATTGCCTGTATGTAACACAATGTGAGTGTGCATGTGTGTGTGTGTGTTACGTCTATTCACAGATTAGTCACTGGAGAGAACATAATCTGTGTGAGGTACAATAACCCCTACACACACACACACACACACACCATAGTAACAGCGACACAACTCACAGGAACATCAGTATTCTACTGCCACTCATAAAAGTGTTCTTGCATTGAAACTAGTTTCAAAAGCACTGACATGAACCTGGACCCAAACAATAATAAAACACACACAGGCAGAGCTTTATAGTACCATTCAAACCCCTTTGAGAGGACTTGCTGTTGGTCACTCATAGCTGAACACACACACACACGTAACAAAAGAGGAAAAAAAAGTCTCTCTGGGATTTGTTAAACTGAGACAAATAGATTGCCTGTATGACTGCAAGCACCAATGCGCACACAAGCTATACATCCCAGACAGATATTATCGTTCCCCTCCTTCACCGCTGCTTCACTGACCACGACCAATCCCTCCGAGTGACTTAATGGCCTGGAATAACTTGTATTAGCTGATTACAGCGGTCGTCAACAGTGACAGGATCAGAAAATTAGGTCTCAGCAATTTCAATAATAAAGCTTTAAAAATTAACGCTATCACAATTGGATTACAGTGGTGCATGTAGGAGCCAGTACAGAGCCTGAAATAGCCCACCACAAAATCCACCATGGAAAATCCACTATTATACCGGGAGAAGAATGAAGTTGCTGGAATGGGGGAAAAAAAAATGGTATGGATTTTAGCAGCGACTGGGAAGGAAGGAGGAGCAGGCACAGAAAGAGAATGCAAGGGCAAGTGAGCGAAAATGAAGCGCTTTCATTCGACAATGGAAATCTGAACAGAGACCCACTTTTGAAAATCTCTCTCAAATGACAGAACTCTCAGGCAACAAAAAAAGAGGTGTTTTCTTTCATACACACTCTTCTTGACTCCTGTTCTAAAGTTCTTGGCGAATTTCTTTTAAGTCACTTTTTTTTTTTTTTATTTACGCTCGCTTCAAGGACTGCTGTCAAGGACGTTACAACTGAACTAAAGAAATAAAGACAGGAGCTGACAAAGAGAAGTGATTCATCAAATGTATTTGTAGAGACACATCTAAAATCTGCTGCTTTGCATCCAATGAAATCTGAATGAAAATCCGAACAAATCACTAACCATTAATTTAGGTTTGTGTTGGTCTGTTTGCAAGAATCATCCATCCTTTGTTACTGTAATAGTTCTTCATCTGTTTTATTCTGCTCTTTGTTGTAATAACCTTCTAATATTCTGTGGTTTCAAATATGGACGACCATGACTGCAGCTGTGCAGGAGCACTTCCCTGAGTGAGATTGTGAATCAAATCCCACACAACAAAAGGATTTGTTCATTAATGTCTGACATTGAACAGGTTTTTACCATTGATGTTGGTGAAAAAACTCTGATCAAACACTGTGAAGGCTTTCTCCGAAAGATCTGTGTGGTAGACTGCCAAAAGTGGTTATGTTTGCCATGTTTACATTCGGGAACAAAATAGAATATTTCCACCAGTAAACAATAGCATGAAATGTAAGGTTCAAAGTCTGTCACGGTGGATGTTCCTGAATACATTCAGCAGTGGTGTCGAACCTAAAAAATTTGAGGATACAGTTTTCTTGTGAAATAATTTATATTTTTACATCTTCAAGTCTTTAGATCGTAAACAATCAGGGAAGGAAAACTCACTCTGGTTGAACCACCCACGCCACAAGTCCACACTAAGGCCCTGACCTGTAATAATAAGTCGCATGTAGATGTTATTTTAAGGTTAGAAACCACTGACATACAGCAAGCAGCTAAAACACTAACATTACAGGGGCTCTATGTAACAAGCTGTAGCAATTTATATGGATTATTTCTTTTTTTCACTGGCCACACGTTTGTGACGTCACGTGAAAAACGAGACCTTCCCCCGTCTCTCTCCTTTACCGAAACAAACCTGTGGACGATTGTTTACGTTGTTGAATGCTGATGGACTGTGGATTTTTTGTGAAGGATTCAAATTGGATTTTTCTGCAACAGTCCAAAGGATGTGACTTAACGCATGTTCTCGAGTGCCTCGTCTCAGTGCCTCTCTCTGCCCATGTTCCACAGAGCCCCTTTAGATAAATCATTTCAAATAACTTTTGGTTCAGATAATTATCTTAAATGTACTACAAGGGAACCTTTAACTGGTTATGAAACAGTTTCAATTTTAATATTGATGCCTCTATATGATGTTCAAAGGCAAGCCATCAGCGACAATGGCTATATCAATGTTAATATTATAGTTATTGGTAATGCTCGTCACCGGGTCTGATTCCAACTTATCCAGTTCGGATGAGTCATAATATGAAAACTATTTTTTATAGTTGAGTGCTGAGGATGAGTTCAGGGGCCTAACAGTCTGAGAAAAGTTCACCATCCTCATATTTTGTCCAAAGGGGCAACCAGAATCCACAACAGCTAAAGTTACTTGTAGTAGCTTTACAATTTTTCCATCTCTGATCGCCTCTAATCTAAAAACAGCGTTGTTTTATACAGTGGACATTCTATTGCTGGTGGACAGTAAATGTGAAGGCTCATTTGTGTCTGTAACTAAAATAAAAACAAAGACAGCATAGCTGGTGAGTTACTGCTCACCTGGATGGTGATGATTTATGAAGCACTGGATGAAGCAGTACATACAACAGTATACAGACAGTTAATATAGTCCTCCTGAGGGTTTCTCCAGACTTTGATATCTGATTCAAGTTGAATATGATGCATGCTGATAGTGACAGGATATTAGTGACAAGTATGCGATACCACCATACAGATCAAGATTATATGTTACGATTTTTAAGTCAATAAATGTGCGAATGTATCTGGAAAGTGAATGATTTCTTTGTGCTTTTTCAGAATTGTGCAATCGTCAAACTTTTAAGGCAAAAGAAATAATCACATATTTCCTCAACTTTTTCAGAGCTACGGAGTCCTGAACACAGAGGGAAATATATATAAAGGAATGAAGAAATATCGACTTAAGAATCTGATAAAAGAACAACATAAAAGGGAGTTAAAAATCCCAGGCAATTACTGTCAACTTGATTTGCTTTGAACCTCAAACTACCTGATCTCCCCTCAAAGCCACAGAATCATAAATTATACAGCCAAAAGTAATAAACTTAAAAATTACAAAGCCTCATAGCACCTACTTGCTAATAAATCTGTGTATGTGTGTGTATGTGTGTGTGTGTTTGTGTGTCTTCTCAGGCTGCTACACCTCAGTCTTGAAGGCCTGCAGGATCATGTTGGTTTTGTGGGTGAGCTGGTTGGCGCTGACAAACACGTTTATCGCTCTGGAAACAACCATAACAGAGACACAAGGACACATGTGTCAATCACAGAGCAAAGAAACCATGGCAACAATATTAGGATTGATCCGGGAAACACTTTGATCGGGCTGGAATGGAGAATGTCAGGTTTCAGAGAATACAAGCCAGCATGAATCCACAGGAAATGGGTCAAGGGAATTATTCGGCAATGGTGGATTTCATAGAAGCGGGCCTGTGATCAAACGACAACCATTTACATGGTGGTGACAGTGTGTGTGCGTGTGTGTGTGTGTGGACATGTGTGTGTACAACCATCAAATGTTGGGGTGTATGCATGTGAAAAAGAAAAATGCTGAACAAGTGAGTGAGGAGACAGAAAAGGAAGAAAAACAGACAGAAAAAAGTCCAAACACAGAATAAACTAGAAACAGTGTCATACTTTCCATCTTTGAAGTAGGTTTTGAGGTTGTCACTGAAGCTCTTGGAGGATTTCACAAACTCTTTCTTCTTCTTTTCCAGTGCCTAACCAATAAATACAGACAGCCTTTCAGCTCCACTTATATCACAGTAACTGCTTTTTTTGTGTGTGCATTTATTTTTCTTCATGTATCTACGTACCATTCTGTTCGGATGGTGGTATTTCCTGAAGACTTTATTCACTATGTCTAGCAGCTCCTTGATGGCACTGGCAATGTCTCTGTGGATGATGCACACAAATAAGCGCAAGTCAAAAAAACAAAACAACAATATCTCAGAATCTGTCTGTTCTTATCAGGCAGTTTTACCCTGAAACTACAGTTCTTTGATCCAGCTCGTTGTCTCCCTTTCTTCCCTCATTGTTGCAAACATGCTTTCACCTTCAACTTTTTCTCCCCTCGTATGCACTTGAAATCGGCTGTTGCATAACTTTAATTTTTTAGCATTCCTTTTGAATTGATTTTATTTCTAAGCCCTCCGCTGGGTAAGTAACTTAAGCAGTGACTCACTAAGAGTATTGGATTCCATCAAAATAATGGCAAAGTGGGCCAAGAAAATGAAACGTCTTTCACTTTTTCTCTTCGGTGCGTGTGCGTGCGTGCCTGTGTGTGTGTGTGTGTGTGTGTGTGTGGTGCGGTGCGGTTGACAGGGATATGAAACTGCATGCAGGGATCTTGCAGTTTCTTTACGACTAACACTAAGAGCAGCATCTATTTCATGATTTCATTTTTTATCTGAAAGACACTACACCTTAGACAGCTCCATTGCTTGATGAAGACTGTGAGATGTGGCTGAAAGCTTGAAACACTGTGTCCTAACAGCATGTGACACAAGAAACCCTCATCAACACAGACATCATGATGTCATTGTTTCCTATTGGAGAATCCCAACTGGCTGTTTTGAGCCCAACGCCCACTGTCTGTTTTCATTCCTGTCGCTTACATTGAAAGTACGACTTGGACAAGGACTGGTTCACTCATGAAGGTCAAATATAATATAGTCTCCTTTTAGTACAAATAAGTCTATGAGTTTCCAGCCTGCTGGAGGGAGAATGCCAGGGGGTATAAAGTTCCTCGTAAGAAAACACACCATCTCTACTTGCTGTTGGCTGTATTGTATGTCATTTCCAGGAGAGAAACAACTAAATATCACAGTATGAGACATGTTTTCTGTTTAAAAAGTACAAATGTTGGAAGATTGAGCACAGCCATCTTTTACCTGTGTGGTAACATCTCAAGTCTGATCTCGAGCGTACAGTGGATAAGTATGTGGTTTGTTTACATAGTGTAACAGAATGCATGAAAAGATTTAGTGCGGACAGAAAGCGTCTTATATTGTGTCGCATCTGATGCTTGCGTGCAGTTAGGACACAGTCTGAGTGAACCATTGAGTCAAGATTATTTTGTAACACATTCTTCTCCGAAGGTAACAAATGAACTCCCACCCTCAAGACTTCTCACTGGATTTGATTTCATCTTATCTTGGGCTGCTAATCAAAAATACATTTTCTATTTAACATAAATACAGATCTTTATTCATTAATTTTGTTTCATCATTCCTTGATATAGCACATCAACGACCTGGAAAAAATGACGCATAATTCAAGATTCATTTGAACACAATTATCACCTGCATGAAGTCTTTCTTCTCCCGTTTTGCTCATTTATATTACATACAAACACATACTACCTTGCTAAAAGAAGATGCTACAGTAATACACAACCATATCTTGTATTGGAGTGATAAAAAGTGTGTTCAGAGAAAGAAAAGAATATTCACCCTGTATTCTTTGCATGAATTAAACCAACAGACACTGTTTTTTTGTAGTCTGTCAATTTGCTCCATACAGTTAATGAGGGCATTTGAGAACTTACTTAGGAACTGCTGAAAGATTTTCATATTGTGCCAACTCATTTGTCTCGTAAGACTGAATAAAGCAAACCTGTATCCATTCGCAGCCACTCATATCTTTTCTTTGACTTACTGATTTTGTTTGTATGCAATGAGGGTCTTCATCATAAAAACACACACTGTATCAAAGCTTTACTTTTTGGAATTGTTTACAAAACTTCTTGAGACATTTTCTGGCAATGTATTGAATAATACAGGCTGCATTTCAGTCAGACTCAAACTTGGATAGAATTAACCTGGTGTATCTTGGACACACACACACACACACAATATCACAGTCACCCACTGAGCTGTCTTACTTGATGGTCCGTAGGAAGTCTACTCTGTCATTGATCTCATCTGGTATGGTGCTGAGGATGTGTTTCAGAGCTCGGGCCCTCTCATTCAGCTCCTGGAAGTCTGGCTCTCGACTGTCGATCCAGAACTCTGAAAACACCAGTAGGAAGAGAAAAATAAACATCTTCAAAGTCCTCGGTGACAGCATGTCATATGCAAATAGCAACAGAGGACACTGAAATGAAGCAATTAATAATGACAGCACGTGTGAAAAACACACGTCTACGGTGCATATGACTAAAAAGAATACAGGATCAAGTATAATGTGTGTGCATACACTTCACAATGATATTGTTTACTGTGTTAAGTGAAGGCAGGATTAAAGCATTTTTTAAAGCAATTTGGACTGTGTCATGCAGGAGGTACATCTAAAATGAATTTATAGTGTGTGTGTGTATGCATGTGTGAATTCATTAATACCATCAATCACTGTACACGGCACAAGGAATTCAATTACGGACAAAAAGGAACATTTGAGATCAGGGAAAGCAGTTGATTTGTGGAGAAACAGCTCCCCCCAGTGGATAGTTGGACTGATGTAATAGTGAAACCCAAGTGAAGCTCAGCTGGTAATTATGCAGCTTGCTGACGTGTCATTGAGTGGCACATGTACATGTTCAGCTTCTGGAGGATGTCAAATTTAAAAAATAATCACCTCCTGGAAACAATAGAGTGATACAAAATGGTATGTAGATTTTGTTGGAACCAATGTCAGTAAGTTCAATAACCTCGTTTGTTATTGACCTATGGTAAATCCCATCCTACCTTCCGAATTGTCTGCAGCCATGCGAAGTAGACTCTCATTATAGTTAACTTTTGAGTGCTTCTTCTCCAGTATTTTTATGACAATGTCCTGGGTCAGTCCCGGGTTCTCCTTCTCTGCCTTGAAATACACAAACATACAGCTGCACTGATAGTAATCACAGACAGCCACACTCCTCTGTGGCACTAAAACATATCACGCAGTCAGTCAGAGGAGGATTTAAGGTGTGGGCACAGTTATTAAAAGAAAGATGGTAGTTCATCCCATGATGTGTAAGCAAACTAACAAAAAGGAAACACGTCTCACCTTTATGAAAGCTGCTCTCAAGGTCTGCGCTGCGGATAAGTTAACTTTCTCCAACTGCAAGTTATAATGCACAAAACACACCAATATATAAGCCAGAAGCACAAAGGACAATATACACAGCTTAGCTCTTATCGTAGTCTCTCCTCTGTCCTGAAATGTAATTCTGCAGACAGCACATACAAGCCAGGCATCCCACAGTATCAGAGGAGGACACCGTGTTATGGTATGGTATCATTCTTCTCTATTCTTCATTTAAACTTCAGGAGAATTGAAGTCTATTCCATTCCTCTGGGCTGATATTGTGGTATTACAGAGCTCGTCACTCCTTCAAACTACAACTTCTGTCAGTTTGCACACTGTGTAATGCACATTGGAAGGATCAGGCAACTTTTCTTGACATTACATCTTTTGATAATAAAATAGCTTTCAAAGTTGCCTTTAAGTATCTGTGTACACATTACACAATACAAGTAGAAAATAGATATAGGTTTTGAACTGTTCTCAACACGAAGCGCTGTGTAATTTGTTTGATAAACGATTATTTGGTTTAGTATGTGCTGCCACATAGAGTATCTTAGAGGGAGTTTCGTTGTCCTGTCACTTTTGATGTTTTCAGTTTTGGATTTGTACCAACTATATTTATAACAAAAAAATCTAAATTATTTGCCAGAGAACAAAAAGAGCTACTTGCTTACTTTCTAGAGCAATGTTAGCAGCTCAGTGAGGCTGTACTAACACAGAGCGGATCGGGAAAATAAGGGTTTAACAGGTATTTTGTTGACATCCTTGTTCAGCATGTATGCATGCTAAAATTCGCTCATTAGCACTAACCACCAAGTACAACTGTGGCTGATGGGTATGCGAGTGGATTTGGAGATATTTAGTTGTAAACCAAGTATTAGAAACAAGACCGGAATTGTCTTCAGATATGTAGTGTATAAAAAGGACACTTTCCTTCAGTTCAGTCAGCTTTTAAGATTAAGACGCATTTGCAATTCGAATGAATCTTTTGAGCAGCGTGCCAAAGAACTTTGTAAGAATTTTAAGATGATAGGTTATGGTAAAAACTTGTTGGAGAACCATCCGAACAGAGTATGCGAAGTTCAACAGTCTGATTTACTCGAATCTACGTCAAGAGACACGTCTTCTCAGGGTCCTACATTGGTGTCCACCTAAAATCGTATATCCAAGTTTATTAAACAAGTAGTGTGTCGACATTGGCATTTCTCAGAACCCTAGTGGTAATTTCCCTTGTCATAACTGTGTACACTGTTATACTATGCTCAAGGGGAATCATTTTAACCATCCAAGGGCAGGTCTCGACATTAAGGTCAAGGGGTGGATGACATGTAACACTAAACATGTGGTTTATATGAATTGTGTTGGCAAAACAAAACGGGAACTAAAAACCAGAATCTGTGAGCACACATCCTCTATTCGTAACCTCGATGTTAAATCATCAGTAGTCAGGCACTTCAATGGTCATAACCACAGTTATGAACTACTACAGCTATGTAGTGATCTACATTTTATGGGCAGTGAGACAGTGAGAATGCCACAGAGAGGTGGTAACAGGGACAGAATCCTGCTCCAGAGATAAGCCTATTGGATACACTTCCTCGACACTGATTCCAAAGGGACTGAATGACGAGATTTCATTTACTTGTTTCCTGTGATACAAACATGTACTATGAGGATTCTATGATGCAGTTTGGTGCTCTTCAGTTGAGATATTTCGTTTTGTTTGTATGAGACCCTACGTGGTCCTTTGCTCTCCTTTAAAAGGATATAGCTCCCCCTATTGGAGTATATCTATTGTGCAGTTTTGGATAACCTATAATTGGCACACCTGTGTAGTTTCACTATGATTTTGCCAGAATAGACACTGAGTTATCTGATTACTTTGTAAATAGGTCAGGGGATCAAGCCCTGGGAACCACGAATATCTGTATCAAATTTTGACAGGATGCCTGCCTGGAACTAGATGGGGTTTACATGAAAAATGCAGCCCAAGAGGAAGGAAAAATTAGAGGATGTTCAAAGTCATTAAGGTTTTTCCTAGAGGACCGTGAATGTGTGTGCTAAAGGTCATGACAACCCATGACATAAATGTTGAGATATTTAAGTCAGGATGAAAAGTGGTGGACCGAAAAACCAACATTTCCATCTCTGGACCAACGGCAAGAGCAGTGGAATGAGGAATAGGTAGCAAAACTTACGCTAAACCTAACCCACTGGTGACTATGAAGCATAAAGACCTGAAAATACAGAAGTCAGAGATCAACTCAACTTGTATGACGGTACAAAAAAAGAGCCAGAGCCACAGAGCCATAACACTTATCCTTGTTGGTACTCCTCAAAATTAACAGAGAACATTTGAAATCAACAGTTCCTTACTTCTTTTCTGCTACACCATAAACCTTTGAACCACAAAACCCAACTCACAGTTAACCTCCACAAGCAGTTTTCATTCAACACACATACACCTACAAGTCTCATCCAAGTGTCTTTATCTCTCAACAAACCTGCATGTTCTTTAATCCCTTTCTTTGATTGTTAGTGTTAACCGACTCCCTGTGCTCTTTACCTGATTGAAGACAGGATACATCACATTGTAGAGAGCCATAGAGACGATTGAGGCAGTGTCAGCTTCATTCTTCGTGTCCTCCATGGTCATCTTTGACCAATCAATGGGCCTTTGTGTGTGTGACTGGTCACTGATGCCAGTTTCACTGCATTCGATCACTCACAGAGACTGACAGAATGGGAACAGACAAGCGCCTGAAGAAGAAGGAGAGAGTTGGACAGGTGAACAAGCAGGGAAAGACAGATAGTGGTGGATGAAAATAAGTGGGGGACTTAAAAGTAAAATACACCATGCTTACAATCACGAATCGATTCAACCACTTGAACTGCCATATCTGTGTTCTTTTATTAAAAGAGGGGGACCTAGCAGAAAGTGTGGTGAGTCAAGGATACATCCTCAAAAAAATTTCATAATGATTCCAACAATGCACCAGCTTAATTCCTTTCCATTGCGTGTCATAAAATCCCAGGTGTACCACTTCCTGGAAAGCTTTTCAGTCGCAGTCATGATCATCACATAACAGCCACATTGCCAAAGGGTGTGCACTTTACTGTTCCACCGGGTGCAATGGTGACAGAACTGGCATGAGTCATACCTGCACAAGGAACACCCTCTCCAGTGTTATTGCTGCAATAAAAATAACACTATGATAAATGTAGAGCCTTGGCGCAAGTAGTCAGTGATTTTTCTCGCTTATTCTTGTCATAAGGACAAAAATAAGAGAAAATGCTCATGATATCCTCATTTACTGGCAAGTGTTCTGTCTCTTTCATTCACACACACACACACACACACACACACACACACACACACACATAATCCTGCTTCTGACACCGCCAGGACCAGTTCCTCCTCAGCCATTGTTTGTTGTGTGATGTTTCCACATGATCTAATATGACGTTTATGCTTCATGCTCATCATACAACAGATCATAGGGCAGGGACATTCACCAACATACCAAGTCTGTCTTCATGTGTGTGCCTCACAAGATTCCTGCGAGTCTCTGCTCGGCTAGTCAAAATAAATACATTATCGTCTTGTCGTACATATTTTATAGATGCATATGACCTTGATAATTTTTGCTGACTTCTGTATTGTGTGTAGTGTTGGTACATTTAGTAAAATTATTTTGGTTGCGTGGTCTTATTCTATTCATGTTTTATTTAGTTAGATTACTTTAATATTCTTTCACATTCCAATTTTAATGTCTGATGTTTTTAGAATTAAAAATCCATTGCTCTTTGAAAAGGTGTAGTTCCATTATTGTGCTATCATATCATCATTATATAAATTGTAGATAATATTGTTTATCACAATGTTTCTGGAACAATATAACTTCCATCATAAAGTAGCTTCAATTTGTGACAGGCCTAATCTTTGCCTGATGACCTGACTGTGACTTTCAAGTCCTTTATAACTGCAGCAATGGACTATTAAGTTATTTAGATGTTAAACTTTGCCATTTAATATTGCACAAACATCAAGGTTATTAACTGGACCAATGTTGAAATGTTTCAGTATATCCATAGCTGACTAGGATTATGAGAGATTGATCAGTCACAGTGTCTTTATACAGGCAATTGAAAACCATTACTACAAGGAGACAACAACAGACATGGTTACATGTCGTCACGTAGGCTTTAAAGATTAACTTAAAGCTGTTGTAAGGGTTATATTTCTATTATTCATAAGTGTTAAATAGCTCTATATTCCAACAGTAATCACTGTTACAGCAGTAAAAGAAAAAAGGAAATATTTTGGTATCCCTGCCCACTTTATCCAATCAGGAAGTTAGCTAAAATGACAATGCTTAAAGCAGCTTAAACACCAGGCTGAAAGGCAGCATGTTGCTGCCCTCTCTCGTTTAAAGTTTAAAACCAGTTTCACCACTGACCACATCCTGCACTGCTTAAATTCTGCACTGGTGAGCAATAGTCATTCACCTGCATTCACGTATGTGTGACCATAACGATGCTGTCACAAGTTCCTGGGTGTACACCTATACACATACCTGCAGCTAGGTGTAAATCTAAACCATTAGAAGTCAGCAAAGACACAAAAACAGGAATACAAGAAACAAAGATATAATTTTACATATAATTACGAATGTCCTTTCTGTATAATGTTAGTGATAATGGCAATCCAAAATTGTACTTTGATCTAGATGGACATGAAGAAATGTACTTAAAGATAGTCGATTGTGGAGACAGTTTGTCAGCGCTTCATTATTTTGGGATACTTTGCTTCTTATAATCATAGAAAGGTGAAAACAAATAATCACTCAGTATCCACTGTGTTTCCTCACAACAATTGAAATGATCTACAGATGAAGGTCTTCACATTTGCATTAAAGGACCCATAGTTAAAGTCGCATCTAGCAGTGAGTTTTTAGATTGCAACCAACTGAATACCTCTCCCCTCACCTTCCCAAGTGCGTGAGATAAGCTCCAGTCGTCTGCAGGTAATGTAAAAACATGAAAAACCCTCTCTAGAGCCAGTGTGTTTGCTTTGTCAGTTCCCAGCTAATGGAGGGGCACCGTGGCAGACTCCGTGGAAGAGGACCTGCACTCTGTGAACGGCTCATTCTACGGTGACGAAAACACAACTATTCTTATTAGGGCTGTCAAAAAATCAACTTTTTTAATCGCGATTAATCGCATTTTGTCCATAGTTAACTCGCGATTAATCGCAAATTAATCGCAATTTTTTTGGCACATTTTTTTCCGTTCTAAATGTACCTTAATGTATTTTTTTCATGTTCTTAATACTTTTAACAACATAAGAAAGGTCAAATATGCTTGCATTATGAAAATGTTTATTCAACACTTCAAATCATGCAGGAAAATAAATCCAGGGTTGTCTGCTTTTGGCGAGGGGGGGCGACGGGCTCTCTGCATCTGCCGTCTGTTTGGCTTGCAAGTGGTGTCCACTGACACTGCCCATTTTTCTTCTTCGCCTTTTTCACGCAGTGTGCTGTTTTCTGTCAGTCAGTATCACACTGATGATCGCCATGGCTCCGGTGCAGCAAAACAATAAAAAGTACGACTTGAAATTCAAACTTTCTATCGTGATATATTCAGAAGAAAACTCGGGAGAAGCAGCCGCTAGACGTTTCTCTGTCGACCCCAAGAGAGTGAGAGAAACGGAGCTTCAGCGTCTGTCCGAGGAGGACAGCTTCAGGGCCAGGCTGCCTGCTGGAGGGAGGAAGAAGGCTAGCGAGGAGCCTGAGATAAACATGTGGGGATGAGTTATCAGCAAACGGGCACGCCACGAGAGATCGCCCCGCAAAATGATCAGGGTGATGGCGAAACAAATGTCCGCCACCGTGAGTGACAGCAGAGATGAGGAGTTTGCAGCGAGTGCTGCTTTTCAGTCCGCCCTGTTTTTAACGAACCGCCAACCCTGCTTCTTCTTCTTCTGATTCCCTTTCTTATTCTTCTGCCACCCTCTGTATCAAGACTACGGGTGCCGCCGACAGCCGTAAATCATACAATGCGCGTTTTTTTTATTTTTTATTTTTTAAATATACTGAGCGTTAATCGCGCGTTAAAAAAAATAACGGCGAATAGGACATTGCGTTAACGTGTTATTAACGCGTTAACTTTGACAGCACTAATTCTTATGTTAAGGTGATTATACACAAATTAAAACATAATATTATATTACAAAGTTTTTGATTGATAGTAGCAGGATCTTGTTTATTGTGGCACAAAACGAGGGCGAGTCAACCATGTTTAAGGGGAGCATTTCCTCTAAAACATACCGCCAGACCAACTTCTTCAACCATAGTGTTTTTTAAGCTTGATAGTACTTTGTCGCCAGCACAGAATGTACAACGAACCTTAATATTCTCATCTTTAGCTGACAAGAACTCAAAATAATGACTGTATTTCTAGCTAGAAAACGTGCATCTCTCTCTCCTCCCTCCATTGTTGCTTGTGTTTGTGTGGCTGCGTCGTGTTACACGCGAGTTGTCCACGTGCTGAAAACGTGACTTCTCGCATCTATCTGCTTTAGGCCTACAGTAGGCTTTGTAGGGTATCAAGAGAAAATAATCGTCATTTAACAGCGACTACACACCTAGACTATACCCAGGACCACAATTCAATTTTTCATGAACCTGAGCTGATGGAAGTATTATCAGGTGTTCGGGAAGATGATGTCTCACTCTCCTCGTCTTTTTGCTCTGGCTGCGACCTTTTTTTTCAAAAGAACCTCCGTATATCCAGAATAACTAACTACTATAAACGCTGCAATGGTACTAAATAGCAGGCTAATAGGTAATATCAGTGACGCATAGAGGGGGAAAGAATAACACTGATGTTGAATTTGCAACAAATTATTCTGACTCTGCCCATATATGGGCATATGCCATGAGGAAAGCCAGGTCAGCTTTTGCGCTGGTGACAATGTTGCATTTGTGGCTGCTGGCCGTTCGATATATGCAACCACATAAAAATCTCTGGGGCTATTTTCATCATTAGGCAATTATATTTGATTTAAAACATGAAACATTTTTATATAAAAAGGCACAAAGATCCGGGGCTATTCCCAAAACATCCGGGGCTATAGCCCGAATGCCTCGGTCTAACAACGCGCCTGCACATGGATATCTGCAAATTTGACAATAACAAAATAAACTAAAATAAATACAAAAGCCTATGTTTAAAATGTATATTCTAAATTTAACTTTCTTTCTTTAATTTAGGTTGTGTATAACCAGAATGAATCTTAAATTTTCTTCCGCAGTTGGACTAAGCTGTGAATGAAGTCACAGCAAAGGAGATGTAATATCTGTCTAAAGGGGCCCATATTTACTAACTAGGCATCTGTGTATTCATAATGAGCCTTTCCCCAATTGGACCTTATTAAACACAGGTGTAACAAACATTCAGAATGAGTGAATTATATCTGGTTATGTAGGAGTTCTGGTATTGCGCATGCTGGCTCACATAGTAGCCTATCGCTCAATGGCACAATTAACTGAAGTGACCTATGACGTGTTATTAGTTACACCTGTGCTTTACTTGTTATGACATGTAAAGGTGTCTGCCAGGTTTTAAAGTCAACCTTTTGTATCATTTGTGGGAACCATCACAATTAGCCTTGCACTGAGAAAGACTAAAATCCTTTTAAAACCACTAACTGGCCACAGCAGCAGATGTTATCATGGTCACAACCCACATTTTTTGCATGTCTGCTTACCGTCTGTCTTACTGAGATTGAAGCCACCAGGGCACTTGGATCTCTCTTGTATGACCCTTACAGCTATCAGAACAAACTAAATTACACACTGGGGAGATTATGGCCATATCTCATTGTGACATTTACAGGTCGAGCACCTGCATTCTGCTGAGGTGGCATTTTTGGAGTATGTTATTTTTGCTTCCTCCTTCCTGAACGTTCATAGGCACACAGTCCCTGTGTGTGAATGAGGTCATGGAGTTCGTCTTCCCATCGGCTCCGACAGCAGAGACAGAAAAAGTTTCGTTTTCCATCTTCATTAGCCTGCGACCACCATTTAGCAGGTGATGTGAGGTGACGCTCTAAAGCGCCATGACACCTGAGCCCCAACAAGTTAGTCACTTTGAAAACACACACATCACAGGTGCAGAGGGGCTGACAGTTAATTTATCGCACGACGGGACACTTACCTGGATGAGACCGCTGTCAGTGAACAGAAGAGAGACGACGAGGCAATAACGAGGAGGTGGATAACGTTAAAAAGCGAACTACAGGTAGAGTTAACGCGCTAATGTGAGATTAGCATCTTAGAGCAGGTGATCAACTCCGTCCTTCGCTAACTAGCGCTATATCGCTAGCTAAGTATATGGTGATAAAAACCGCGGAAATAAAAAAAAGTAAAAATGCAATAATTGACAAGTGTTTCGGCTGTCGGCTGTGACAGGGTACTCACCCGCTTTTGTTGTGGTTTCACTCAGGAAGTTTTCTGTCTGACAAAGCTGTCGCCGAGAGCCGGGGAGGGCGGCGTTGAAAGCTGTCCGTTGGTATCACCGGGGAGGGTTGTTGTAGTTCTTTCAGTTAGCCTCCTTCCTCTATTCTAATTGTAATGGACACCTCAGCAGACTACAAATCCCACAAAGATACAGGTGGTGTATATTCTTGTTTAAACCTTATGAGGGTCGACGAGCATTTAAGTGCTTTTCCACTTTGAGAAAGCACATAGTATTACAATTAACAATCTTGACTGGTACGCAGAAGCTACATCTAACAGTTAATTAAGCTAGTTATTAGCTCAGCACATAATTATCTGCTGCACTGTGGGTCAAGATAAGTCTGCGCCATCTAAACTATGGTCCGTTTGCGTTACATACAAACAGTTGTATGAATATTATTGAGCGTAAAAATAGTTATCTTTTTTTTCATGAATTCTGAAAATGTGTTACACGTTTAATATACGTTGATGAATAGCGCATTTGCTTAAACAAAGAAGAAAAAATGAAGCTCGTCTAACCCTTATAGCGGGCTAAATCCAGGTCGGTTAAACCATTAGGCAAATGTAAAATCATCTGAATCAAAATATCGTGTAAATTTGACACACACTGAGTCACTCGTAAATAACAACCACAAAGCAGCCGTGGGTCGAGGACATTTGCATGTCGAAAGCAAAGTAAGTTGAGTTTCTGTTGTAAACAAAGGCGGAAACCGGCAGCAGACACTCGTTTCGTTTTACGTCAATACTCTCTGGGCGACGTCCATTGGGCCAATCCACGCACAGGGGGGCGGAGTCTGCGGCAAATGAACAAGCAGTGTGCTGCGGCGCTTGAGGAGAGCAGAAGAGAGAGAGACCGCACACATCCATCCATCCATCCATCCAACACACCTAACACCGTTTATCGGTAAGAGCCGTTTTTTATGAAATAACCTTCAGCTGGTCCGGTCACGGAACCTGTGCTGTATCTGAACAACGTGATTGAAAATATCAAACATTAACCGCTCAGCTTTTGAGCGATGGGGAGGGAAGGAGAAAGAAGAAGGAAAAAAAGAATAGCCTATTTTCTGAGTTTTTCCATAGAATTATTTTCCTATGAAGATGTGGGATGTGTTGTTGTAATATGGCTTTTTTTTTGTTTACAGAATAGTATAAAGGGATTGTGACGCTGTAATCAACATGTGCAGGCTTGATAAGGGGGCGGGTGGAGACGCACATTGGAGCCAAACATATTTCTTCAAACCTATTGATTACTCGTTTGTCCACCACCTAGTGCTATTAAATTTCTTACCGGTGGTCTACGATGGCAGTGCATGTTTTTCATGTTGTTGTTGTTGTTGTTGTTTTTTCCTCACTGAGCTCGGACATTGCAGTGCGGTTCTTGTCCTTGAAATACAGGCAAAGGCGCAGTGAGTGCATGTGTGTGAATTAACGATTCAGATTGTAGTAGCCTGATCCTACCCCATCCCCACCCCGCAGACACACACACACACACACACACACACACACACACACACACACACACACACACACACACACACACACACACACACACACACACACACGTGAAAATTCATGCACTAAGCCAGCCTGAGGGAGAAGAAACAGAGGGATACATGTATGTAAAAATGACAATTCTCCTGGTTAAATCCAAGGAATTATACAAAAAGGAAGAAAAAATCATGGTCAATAACATACAATTCAGTAGTCCTCATTCTCTCAATCCACCTATGATCTCTTTATCTGTTCAACTAAGACAATGACCTCCTAAATCCTTGCAGCTCCATATTCACAAAAACCTTTCAGTCATAATCTCAATGTATTAATCCCATATGCATCTGATTCACTGGTTAATCTCTGTTGATATATAGCCTGCTGTTTCCTCCCTTTTTTACCCCCCTCCCATGGTGTGTGTGTGCGTGTGTGTGTGTGTGTGTGTGTTCTGCCTGTTCCCCGCTGGGCGCTGCATTAATTGCATTTCAATAATTAAATGTCTTTCAAATCAGCCTAGCGAAACAAAACTAGCAGGGACTGGAGAAACAACTGACTGGGTTTGAACCCTCTGCTCCACACAAGCACGTGCATGCAATGCGTGCCCGTGACAGCCTGCCATAACCCCGTCTTGTATGTACGTGTGATTGTGTGTGCAGGAGTGTTGACGTTTTTTTCTCCGGCAGCTGTGAGAATAAGAGGAAATTTTAGCAGTAAGTGCTGCTGTTGAGTTGACCACAGATGCGTCCTCCCAGGCTAGAGTTAGATCTGTTATGTGCTGCAGTATGATGTGAGAGTGAGAGAGAAAAAAAAAATCTAATTTAATCTTTCTTTGTCCTGAAATACATTTATGCCCATGGTTACTGAATTTGGAATTTATTGAAAATGCAGTAGAACAAAAGGCTGGCGGTGATCAGCATGAAAACCTGCTTCTTCTTCTTTCTTTCTTTCTTTTTTTTTTGTCTCCTGCAAGTGGAATTCACTGAAAAAAACGGTGTGACAGTTTAGTTTTTATAATACATTTACACTACCGGTATGTAATTAAAAACATGAAGAAGTGTGGGCAAACTAGATTTCAGCATTTCTCCGTTTTCCCTCCACTTTCTAAATTAACTCACACACTGAGACACACACACACACTCTCTCTCTCTCTCTCAGGCAGCAGGTTTGTCCCCTGTACTTTATATTCTGCTGCAGCAAAGACACAGGGGATTAGTTTATACCTGGCCAGATAGGAGGATGAGAGCGGAGAGAGAGAGAGAGAGAGAGAGAGGGAGAGAGATTCACAGAGAAAGAGGTCAGGAGTTATATGAGGGAGTTACATGAACAAGAGAGGGAGACCAAGAATCACAAGAATGGAAATGATTTGTCTGTTTGAATGAATGTACCAATCTGTAAATGGCTGATCTAAAATTTAACTCATCCATGATGGAATTGAATATGTAAGGGTTGCTTGATATTGTTAATGAAAACTAAAAAAATCTCATGTAATTGCGATTACGTTTTGATGGATGTGATTCGGGATCAGTGGGCGGGATCAGTTTCGCATCACAATTTTCCTTTTTTTCACCTTGAAATCATGTTGACGTCACATTTGTTGGGTCTGCTCCAAACAAACATGTTTCTTACATCTGGAGATTTGTAGGCCAGAGCATCTCTGCAGCAGCACAGTACGTCGCTATAACGCTGTTTTGTCACACATTTGACCTTTTATTTGCTTTCAGCTGTTTGAATGAATACTATTTTGATAATCAATTAATCAATTTGAGTAATTCTTAAGAAAAAAGGTAAAATTTCTCCAGCTTCTTATATGTGAATATTTGTTTGTTTTTTTTTACTCCTCTTTTGCAGTTATCTGTGGGTTGTGGACAAAACAAGACATCTGAGGACTTTATCTCTCGGAATCAATGATCGACATTTTTCATCATCTTCTGACTATTTATAGATCAAACAACTTATTGTTGCTAGTGAAAATAAAAGTTGGATGCAGCCTTATTCAGCCAGGATGCTGAGTTAACTTTTAAAATATGAAGATATCAATTTTGAGACTGCACATACTGTGGAGATTTCTCCAACAAACTTGTACAAGATTGTACAAATTTAAGGGAAATGCAATACAATTTCACAGAGGTCTTTCAGAGTCCATCCAGCTCACATCAGCTCTTACCTCTCTCTCACACACACACACACACACACACACACACACACACACACACACACACACACACACACACACACACACACACGCGCGTACCTTTCAATCGATGTGCTGATTGATTGGTGGGGCTGAGGGATGGGCTGAATATATAAGAGGGATGATGAGAGAGAGAGAGAAGCAGAGATCTGTGAGGAGGACGGTAAAATGGTTAAAGTGACTGGGTAACATCCATATTTTCCCCTCACTCGAGCTCTGCGGCTGTAGTGAACGTATCAAATACCAAAATCAGTTTGAGTTTTCCTTCGTAATTGTCTCACTCATCACCGTCTCGTCTTCGTTTTTCAACTTGCTCCCCAGCTAACCCTCCATCTCGTGAAGCGAGCCAATCGCGGTTAAGCTGGTGAGCGATTCAAACACCCTCATTATTGCCCTGCCGGCTCCCTGCTTTCTCCGCCTCACCTGGCTCTCACTTCTTATTCTGCATCGCCCTCCTCGTCTCTACTTCTTGCCAGTGTTAAACACAAGCACACACAAACACACACATACGTTTCCCCCACAGGACTAGTTGATGGTGACCTTTCTTGTTCTCCGGTGTCTCCCCGGTCTTTAGTCCATTTGAAAAAGCCTCCAGTCTTTTCACTTTTACCACTGACCCCAAATAGAGGCCGATCCAATTACAGCTCAGACCTCCTAACTGCGCTCCCACAGCACCGTCACTGTTAGTGCATGTGTGTATCTGTGTGTGTGTGTGTGTTCTTCCCGATGATAGAGAAAAAGAAGAGAGCCGCCGTTGAGTGCGTCTTGGCAGGGTGCGGGGAGCAGTCAACCATCTTGCCATGCTGTGCAGGGGGTCGTTAGATATCATTGGCTCCGAATCAAAGCAGCTATCTGCATGGAAGCTGCCTCTATTTAGCTCTTCATCGCACTTCCTGTCTCCGTCAGTCTGTCTTTACTTGTGCCTTTGTCTCTTTTGCTAATTTTCTACCCACACGTCTTCCTTATTTTTGTTGTTTTTTTCTATCTTTTTTCTGTCTTCACTCTCTCCATCTATTGAACTGTCTTCATGCCTCTTTATCTCTGTCCTGGCTGTGTTTCTCCCCCTGGGTGTCTCTGTTAGCAGGGATTAATAAAGGGTTGTTAACCTCTGTTTGCCCTCTGTGGGGTGTACAGTGAGCATCCTGGGACTTCAGGCGGGCTCAATAGAATGCTATGTCATTTTCTAACAAGGGGCTGAATGAGCTAAGGCCCTGAGCTGAAGGCAGGCTGTAGATAGGTAAAAAAAAAAAATGTTTACGTCCTTTTTAAGGCAGAAATTCTTACTGTAGCTGCTAAGCTAAAAACGTTAGCACCCCCTCCTCCAACCCCAAATATTAAAACAAGTTCCGATGTGCTTCAGTTGTTTAAGGGAGAACTGCAACACGGCTTTGCTGTGAAGCTCCAGAAATGTTTTATTAACCACAAAACTTCGGGCATGGGGGTGAATAGATGATGATGATGATGATGATGAAGATAATGATTTTTCATTTTTGTGTGAACTTATCCTTTAAGTCTTAAATTACATATATCAGAAATATGGCACCATATTATGGCAGAAGCTGTTTGAGTTAATCAAGAAACATCTTATTTCTGATTTCTCAGCAGTCACTGACCTCTAGTTTAAGCAGAGTAAATAATTGGCTCAGTGTCCAATACAGTGCTTTGTTTCATTTAATGTGTTGTTTGTGTTTAACAAGTGCTAATATACTTTTGCTTCATTCTAGGCTACAGCAAGCACCTCAAACCCACAAATGTATAAATGTTGTTGTTGGATATGCCTAAAATGCAGATATCTGCTTATTAGTGCTGTATAATTGCAGTTATTCAGTTCTGGGCCTTTGTGTATTACAGCACATATCTCATGTTGCCTTTTGAATTAAGGAAAAAATAATCTATAAAACATTACACACTTGATTATATAATTTCCTATGCACGAGGAGATTGAATTAATGGAATTGGACTATTTGGAAATTTAATATTTTAAATGAGCCAATCCTAAAGTTACTGGAGAGACTATTTCTACTTAACAAGATGATGCTGAGTGTTTTCCCCTCAGATTTTACTGTCCACAGGAATCTGATCACTGATCCCAACTCAAGTTTCACTAATCTAGAATAATGTCTATCTTAGCTGTGAAGACGCTTTCCGATGTGAATAATCAAAACCTGAAACTGGGATGAAACTAATCACTGACGGCTGATTACTTTAATTTAGCCTCACCTTTTCATTCCTGTAGCATCGCCGTTGACAGCTTTAGTCCTTTTTTCACAGCACACATTTTGACATGTCACAGTGTGAGAAGGACAAGTGTAAATAAGGAAATTAATCACGGCTGACTTCCATTAAGCCGATTCAGTTTCAGGGTCCTTTTGTTGTGCACGCTGGCTCACTGTCACCCTGTCACCCTGTCATGAGTTTTTACTGGGACACTCGGAACAGCACGTTGTAACACTGCTTTTACTCGCATGACAAGCCACAATGTCTGCTGGGAAAAAGGTCTAATGTAAGAGAGCCTTGTTAATGTAACACAAGAAACAGAGAAATTACTGTCTCTTCAGTATTTAAGTGATGCTTTGGGTTTGCAAGTACATAGGCCTACGACGGCCTATTTTGCTGTTGGTTTGACCTTCAGGCCTATTTGGGGAATTATTATTCTGAGATTAATTAAAAATCAAGTCACTGACGTTTATCTGCTGACACTCTCTAGTTTTATATTTTGACATTGACACACCTGTGTGATTATGGCACCAGTAATCATTGCGTTGCGGACTGCTTTCAGGAAACCACAGAGGAGTTTTTTTCATATATACAACATACATGGTGTGAGATATTACAGCAGTGGTTACAAAATCATGTTGAATCAAGTCAAGTCAACTCCACCACTGTGCAACTGATTTTCCATCAGCCTGATATATAGTTATCAGTCACCTGTTAATATTTGAGAAGGAATTCTGACCAAATTTCCCATCATCCCTCTGGATTTTAAAATACTACCGTCACACAAATGTACTGTACGCTGTAATGCACAATAGGGCTATCCAATCATGAGGGCTTGCCTCAAAGATGTAAATCACATTAACCACATACTTTAGCAATGGAGATAATTGGGGCATGAATGGTTTGGCTGAGGCACGAACGAAGTTGTTACAGCACCAGCAACTTAGCCGCTTAGCTGCTGTTGCTATGTAGTAAGTGCATGTCAGGGGCGTGAGAAGAACAAGCGGCTTGATTGATGAATTGAATCCACTTTATTGGGCTCAGTAATGGAAGTCCACGCCTCCCAGTGGACTTGAGTGCTTCTTTTCTTCTGTTCTGGCATCATTGCAGCCTCCCTCTGTACATTTTCTGCTCTGCCTTAGAATCTTCATAGGTGAGAAACAGGTGTCTAACAGAGACATGAGTGATTTGAGATTAATGATTAGATCATTGTTAGAGTTTCTTCTTGCATTTTACCCTGTTTGAGACCAGAATATTATCTCTCACCCACAAGGTATTATATATCCAATTGTATCCAATCTGCTTTTATTTTTATTCATACTATTTTTACACCAGAATTAGCATGTTTATGTTGGTTTTTCAAATGTGCGTAAACCTGCTAAAATTAGGCAATTAACACCTCGCTCATTGACAGCAGCTAAGTTTTCCATTCTGCTGTTTTTTTTGTGTGTGTGCATGTTTTGTTTTTTTTCCTTCTGTGTCACATTCATCATCACAGGCCCCAGAAAAATGGCTGCAGATCAGATCATACTTCCAGAGAACATTAAACTAATGAAAAAAAAAAGATTTAAAAAATCACTTTTAATTATTCGCCCAAAATGAAAAGAGCAGATCTCTGCAGTTCTATATCAAACATCTTGGAACCAAAAGAAAGTTGTGAGATTTTTGCAGCGGTGTCAGCATAAGTATAGATCTCACTTGGTCAGAGTAAAATGAAATTGGAACACAGCATAAATAAAATATTTAATTTCAGCCTAACAAAATTTAGCATTTTTAGAGTGAAAATCCACTTGGTGTGATGCAGCTGCAGCTCAGAACAACTCGAAAAACCACAGCACAACATCTGAACATGCCACCTGTTGGGATCGATGCTAATAAAATGCGGCAGAGAGAGATTTTAGTAGAGACATATTTAGGCAGAATCTCCAAATGTGCTCTTTTAGCTTGTTTTGGCACCATCTGTGCCATTATAGATTTCTCATGTCACAGCCAATAAAACTCACTCTTACATTACACTACCGGTATTCATTCCAGCTAAATGCAACAGTTTTTGGCCTTGAATCTGTAGAGTCTCAGCTTCTATATGGCATACCGTTTGTATTGTTGGCATGGAACATTATGATCAGTTAAGCCAGCTCTGTGTGCATGCACTGATTTTTGTTGCCTTTGCTTAAGATGCTTAATGTTGGAATCTTGCTCTGTTTGAGTAAAAATGGTTATTATGGGCTTTTAGCTGAGCATCTCCCAGTTAAGTGGGTATGCTGCATGATTATGATGCTACATGATTAGCATACCCTTTAACGGTGTGCTGTTTAATATGACACCCAGCCCTCTGTCCACAGGGCGATGGGCAACTAGATGTCAACATAAACTTGACCTGTCGTTATTTTTACGACGCTGATAACACAAGTTGCAAAGGAGTGACACATCTCGCTTCTTCCTAATTTCTGCTCAGAGTTGCACATGCGCAGTAGCGATCAGTCAGCTGGAAAAGCTCTGTAAGTGACACAGAAGCCACTAACGGTGGCTGCTTTTTAAATTTTAGTTGTATTTAGTATTGGTTTTTATTTAATCTAATTTTACTATTTAAAAGTTCTAAGAAAGGACGAAACTCGAAACCCATAAATGTAGTTGGACTCCATTATCTGTGTGCTGCAAAACTAACTTAGACGCATTCATGGTGAAATTGTGCCAGATTACTGTGCAGTTTTTAACAGAGCATCCGTCGCAGAAATTCAAGGCTTTGCAGGGCCACAGATAATCACAGCCATCACTCTGCAGTTTACTCCCAGATGGATAGGCCTTGATGAAAATGGGATGTTAGTCCTTTCCAAAGCACCTCCGAGCTTCGGCACTTTGGAAGTGTACTCGGCGCCAAAGTGAACCAGCGTGCTCCAGAGTTGTGGATTTAAGAGGGAGATAGTGTGTGTGTGTGTGTGTGTGTGTGTGTGTGTGTGTGTGTGTGTGTGTGTGTGTGTGTGTGTGTGTGTGTGTGTGTGTGTGTGTTAGTAGCAGATGATGTCAGAGAGTGCCATGACTGACAGAACTGGAGCTGGTGTGAGGAGTTCTCGCAGTGAGAAGGGTTACGGGAGGCAGAAAATGCTGAGTAGTGTGGAAAAAGGAAAGAGTTTATCTCCCTACATGGAAGAAGGAAGATATCTTTTAAGGGTAAAATTTCTCTCTGTCAGCTCGGGAAAAACGAAAAATGTCCATCACTCGCAGTTGCCTTGGTAACCTTGGCTTAGAAGTGTATGTGGAAATGTGTACTTCAAAGTGCGTGTGTGAGGATGTCCATGTTTAATAAATTCCCCACTGGCCTCCGAAGCATGCCGTCTCAAGGTGTCGGGTTTAAATGGCAGTAAGGATTAACGTGCATGCCGTGGATTTGGATGACGTCACGTTTTAATTGTCGAAATGTCAACTGCCGATCTATTCTGTCTGAGAATTAGGATTACACAGAGAGATTAGGGGCTGCTTTTTAAAGGCCAGTGAGTTTATTTGCATGGAATTAATCAAGTTGTCAGGATTAAACTCTTGCAACTTAAACCATGAGGGATTTTCTGACATATTCGGTTCCGTTAGTCACGAGAGAGCATTCTACAGCTGGGTGTAGGGTTTCCCCTGCTTACCTGGGAACCCCACCTAAGTAGACCAGAGCCAAAGTTGGGACGGCGTGCCGCAACTCAAAAGGTCAGAATGGTGTCACCGTTACACGTAACAACCAGCCACCCATGGCGTTATTATCCAGACACACACAGGTGCGCACACAGCGACGCTCCACTCCACTTTCCCTGGCTTAGCTGCATGGCTGGGTCTTTCCTTACAGAGAGCGGGGCTGTTTCTCTCCGAAAAGTTCAGCTCCCACAGCTCAGAAGGTCAGGAACATTACCGCCATTTACATCTCTGCCAGCCACCCCCTCCTTTCCCTCAGTCCTTCTGACTCTCTCTCTCTCTCTCTCTCTCTCTCTCTCTCTCTCTCTCTCTCTCTCTCTCTCTCTCTCTTCTCTCTCTGCAACGTCTGACTCACAACACGACACGTGAGCGCAGGTGAACACATGCGACTAAACAGTATATTAACAGCAGTACATCAGCTATGTGCCTTTGGGCATCATTTGATTTGTTTTTTTTGTTTTTTTATATCTAAATCTATTTAAAGGAGTTAAAGTCATTAACACTACATGGCTGTCTGCCAGGTTTTAACTAGGGATGCACCGATGCATCGGCTGAACATCGGTATCGGCCGATGTTTGCCTCGTTAACTGCCATCGGCAAATAAAAATGACATTGGCCGATGGCCGGCATGAACGCTGTGCTCATGGAGAAACTCTTTTTTCCCTCTTTTTTTTTTTGGAGAAATCCGGAAACGCAGCCCTCCCGTTTTCATGTGGACAGCGAATCCGCATACTTTCCAAAACAATGACGCCATCGCCGCATCTCGCAACGTCCCATAACAACAACAATGGCGGACCGCATGCTCGTGTTCGTGCCGCAGAAGATATCGAGCCTTTCTCGCAACTTACCCGTCTTGTAGTTGAGTGTGAGTCTCAGCAGCAGTTCGACCTCATTAACGGTTCACACAAACGATTCCGGTTTCCTTGCACTCGCCATTTTCATCTTCTTCTTCTTGTTGTGTTCGGTTTCTCCGTCTACTGTCTGTTTGTTTACAGCGTGCAAGTTTACTGCACGTGCTCCGTGTCTTCTTCTCCTTGTTTTGTGAATGTCCGGCGCCACCTAGAGGCATGGAATATGAACTACAGCGTTTTCGCTCATTTTCAGTGGGTCCATGTGGACGCAAATATTCTTAAAACGATGACGAGGAAGACGGAGATAAAAAAGATTGTTGTCGCCCGTCTGGACGGCCCCTCAGACTTCAATTGACACAGCATTTAAGGAAAGCCAAACAGCTGCCTCCAGACAGCGCCAAAGCAAAAGAAATAACAAACAACGTGATGGAGTTCATTGCTTTAGATGACCAGCCTTTCTCTGTAGTGGAGGACGTGGGGTTTCACAGTCTAATAAAGTTTATGGAGCCACGCTACACGCCGCCGAGTCGATGTCACTTTGCCAAGGTCTGTCTCCCCGAAATCTTGTCATGTGAACTAAGGTTATCTTAAATGTCAACCAGAAAGTGACATTAAAGGTTGTTTTTGTTTCATAAATTGGTCTCATTGGATTTGTGCTCATTCAAGGATAGTGTTATGAAGAGCTGAAAGACTTGTATGTTTCTGTGGCACAAAAAAAAGGAATAAATAACAAAAAGAAAGAACATCGGCATCGGCCAAGTTGTTATGTTAAACATCGGTATCGGTATCGGCCCAGAATTTCACAATCGGTGCATCCCTAGTTTTAACCACAGCTCGATGGACTCGTCTGACTGTGAAATGAGTCAGATCTTACTATACGATCAGATTCATTATTTTACAGTAATTCTATCAAATGTGTTTATGGTATTCAAATAATCTTTAGACTTTTTAGACATTGGACACATTGAGCACTCGAATGGCACTCAGTAGAGTGTTTACCTGTGCCAAAGAACAGCAACCCCCTTTAATTCAATGAATCCTAATTCATTATCAAAAACAACATTCAAATCTGCTGGATCCACATCAGATGTACAGAGTTTTTTTTCCTTAAGATCCATGCATGTTTCCCTGAGTAACTGTCAAAACTGTCTAAAATCTCCTGTTAAAAAGGAGAGGAAATATTCCTGCCTCTGTCTCTAATGGGATCCACACCAAAAGTTAATGGGGTCTATTCTTGGCCGAGACAAATCCTTCATCGAAGTTTCATGGGAATCAGTTCTGTAGTTTTTGTGAAATCCTGCCAACAAACCAGACAAAAAATGGACACTGGCTACTACAGGACCTCCTTGAGGGAGGTAACAAGTCTGGTGTTAGCTGGGAAATGGTCCTAAAATTACATTGCAATGATTTAAGCTATATTACAATACACCATATAAATCTCAATCCTTTGAAATCTCCTCAAAAGCAAATTTCGTCATAATTTTAATCAAATACCTTAATGTCAGTATAGCGTTATAAAAAATATTAACATAACGAGACCTTTCGATAAATAGTCATCAGCAATGTGGAAATAATGACTCAGCAGGTGAAGTATAAGAACAAGTCTAGCAGTCTGGTAAGTTCAGAAAATGACATCACTTTACTGTAATGCAGCCTTAAAATCAGGAAAAGACAACACTTGGGTCATATCACAGTATGAAGGTATCCGATATCAAAGATTATATTTATTCTCTCATAAAAATGACGATGTTAAATTGATCTATTACCCAGCCCTGTGCTTTTGTATATTTTGGTCGACAAGTCCAATGAAACAAACCAGAACCACTAATGCATCAGTCTGTCTCTCAGTACTGTCTGTTCTCACTTGTTGCTAGCTCTTAGCCCCAAGTCCCTTTGTTACAGCTGAAGCCATATGTTTGCTAGATATAAGTTTTTTGTTTTTTTTCTAGATAGATACTGTACATAGTTTCAAACATTCCTCAAATGGGAGTACTATAAATAGTGGATTGATGGGGGACTATTTTCAGAGGCGGATTAATAAACATTTGGTGCTCTAGTGAGTGAAGTGTGTAGGATTGACAAATCCTGAAGCTATACAGGCGCTAAATGTTAAAGAGATCAATTCTTTGTTTTTTGTAGATTTTTTTGACGACATAAGAAGATAACCATCTTCATCCTTTTAAATACGACCAAGGTCGCCAAATTGCATTGAAAATGTTCAGTGCATAACTAAAAGAAAAATGCATGTGCCGTGTGACTCCACTCAACCTTGAAAAGCCATTTCCCGTACCTGACTCAGGTGGCTGTAAATCCAGCTGACAGTTTGGTCAGTGTCATGCTTGTCAAAAGCAGTTTGTGAGAAAACTAATAGATGGAGAACAAACAAGATGAGATCATTTTTGTCAGTTCAGGAGGACATGAAGTGGAAGTGACGTGCTATGCAAGAGAATGAGGAACAATGCTTCAATTCTGATCATCTAGATGCATTTCATTGTCAATCAGGAGGTATTGCTTTAAGGACAAGGCTAGCAATATTCAATCATTTTGTTCTTGTCATTATTTACAAATTACATGAAAATACCCAAACCACTGACATAACCAATCACAAATTTATAGCATGTATTTTTGAAGGACAAGTCATTTCCTACTGAAGCTGGGAACTCGCCACCAACAGGGTGCTTGCAAAGAGTCGATATTTGACTAAGAAATCAACAATTTTTCAAAATCGCTTTAAAGTTTCAATATGCAAGATTTTTTTGATGTTGTGACGTCAATGTATATTGTTGCAGAGATTCTTCACTGAAGACAGCAAGCTAATAAGCTAGCCCCAGCCCATCAAGGTCCAAAGCTCCTGAACTACTGATGTAAATGACAACACCAAAATGTGTATCACGAAATGTATTTGGACTGCCGTTGATACACCTGGGCTGCCCTGCCAAAGTAGAGTCCGTTTGGGAAACACTGTGGGATTGAGTCGAAAGAAAACAACAGTGTGGCTCCCTGATGGTGTTTTCAAGTCTGTGGCACAATGGCCACATGGGCACACACCCATGCGATCAATTTATTGACGTTTTGGTCAGTATTTAATGGAATCTGTTGACAATAATATCGCAAGGCTAATCCTTTAATGGATTTGACATTAACACAGTTCGGAGGGGGAACTGTTTGTCACATGCCAGAGCACAGCAGAGGAGCACAAACAGGACGGGGGAGCTAATTTTCTGGCTGCTGCCCATTGTTGTTGTAGTTGACACTCAGGTACATTGTGAGCACAGACACCTGTCATCCCACACATACAGTAGCAGCCAGCAGATTCCAGCACTGCACGGGAACTGCTAATAGAGTCCAGCATGATGACAACAGCACAGCGGCAAACAACAAAACAAATGTGTTATTTCACACTTCATCACTGTCTCTCGAAATACTTTCTCTCTCTCTCTCTCTCTCTCTCTCTCTCTCTCTCTCTCTCTCTCTCTCTCTCTCTCTCTCCCTCTCTCTTTTTATGCTATATATCATTGACTCTTTTTTTTCTTTCTTTTTTTTTGTTTGGGCAGCAGAAAAACAATGTTGCCTGGCAACAACATCACCAGAGAGATGGCGCAGTGTGTGTGTGTGTGTGTGTGTGTACAATCTTTGTCATTTTAAAAGACATAAAGGGATAGAGAGACGGGAAAGGTAGGAAGGTAGAGAGACGGGGGGGAGGAGGAGAAGATGGTGAAGATGGATGCAACATATGGGCGACAGGAATGTGAGGAAAAGGAAAGCAGGAAGTGCGGAGGAAGGAGGATTGTGGGGAAGTAAAGGCCTCTTCCCTCATCAGTCATTCAGCACATACAGTCAGAAAACTCGTCCGCTCTCATACAAAAACGCTCGCGCGCAGAGTGAAGCAGATTTTGAAGAAAAGAAGCTGATTTAACTGGAGATGATAAGAACGGCCATAAAATATGTATGAGCTCATTTAGCAGATGTGCTCTGAACGTCAATACCGACTGCAGTCAGCGGTACGGCTGTAGTTACCACACAGTCTTGTTGTTTGTGGACTCGTCTCGCTGCCTCTCGTTCCCTTCATCTCTCTCTCCGCATCTTTCCGTCTGGCATTTCTGCAACGACTGGTTTTAACTCTCACGTTGAATATCTCTTCCGTGACCCGCTGCCCTTTTTAGTCTGAATCCATTTTAGACTGTGACTTTCTTCTATCTAATCTCATTTTACAGCAACATTTAAGCAGTTTTTCCAGCATCTTCATGATAATAGAGTCCTTTTCTTCACCTCTGCTAACAAATAGGAATTGTTACCGGCTGTTTTTTGTTGTGTTTTTTTCCTTTTTAAATTGGCAGAATGACAGACTGACGGTTGTTTTTTTCCCTCTCTCCTCTGCTCTCTTTTCGTCATCCCACATCCCCGCTGCTCCCCCTACTTTCATCTCTGTCTCCCTCCCTTCAAAAATCCTCTTGTCCTTCATCTCTTTTTCTCCCTGACGCAATAATCTTCTCTACCTTTATCTCTCCCCCTCCCGCTCCTCTCTGCAATCCTCTTCTCCCTGCCTTCACCTCTCCATCCTTTCCTCAAATTTTCCTTCTCTACTTTTGGCACCGTCCCCTCCCCAAATTATTTTCTCTCTTTCATCTTGTCCTCACTCCATCATCTGTTTTCCTTCCTTCCACACCTCTCTGGCTGCCCATCCACCTCCAATCTTTCCAATCACTCATTTCCTGTTCCTTACCCCCCCGATCCATCCATCTTTTTCACCTCATTTACTTCCCATCCTCTTTTTTTCCCCCCAATTCCATCACCACATTAAATGTCCCTTCTTTTTTCTTTCGCTCAGCTCTCTGTGGTCTGTGCAGCGATGTCGATCCTGGACGTCTTGTCCCCGCTCCTCCTCTCCATCCTGGCGCTGAGCCGTGTTTGCCGGGCGGCGGACATCCCTGAGGACGCTACATCAGAGTTCTCGGTCAGGCTGTACCACCAGCTGCAGGCGGCGGGGGATCAGGACAACATAATCTTCTCCCCGCTGAGCACGGCCGTAGCCCTGGGCATGGTGGAGCTGGGAGCCAGGGGGGCTTCACTGGAAGAGATACGACAGGCTGTAGGATTCAGTCACCTGCTGCAAGGTGAGTTCACCAGTGTCCAGATCAACAGTGATGGAAGGAAGAGGATCCAAGTCTTTGGCAAGGGGAATACAAATGCAGTTTTTACTACTGACTTCATTTGAAAGAGAATTCATTTAAAGGGGCGAACTGCCTATTTTACGCATGAATTTCCAACGTTTGAAAACCCTGATGATGTCATCGGTGGCTGTCTTGTCTCTGGCTTTAGACCTTTTTGGGAGCACAATTGTTGAGTTTAAAATACATTGATTTAGGATGTGATGGGAAGGTAATGGTAATGATTTGGATCCTGATTTTAGGGGGGATATAGGAGCTGCCATTTTTTGAAGTTGTCTTAAAGTACACTTGGAACTAAAGTCATATTAGCTCGACCTCTGCTGCCCGTTTAATTATTAACCTTCCTGTTTTTGTTATGTATCTCGTGAGTTTCCCATCTTTAAGTTCAATGTTAAATCTCTGGAGTGTCCCTTTAAAGCTCCACTCTAGCCAGTGCTTCTTCCTGTTAACAGTTAACTTTCTTTGTCAAACAAGTGAAAGAGTGGCTAATAGTGGGACGTTATCATTACCATCACAACCAGACTGCCATCGTAACAAGATCAGCATCATTAATAGGGATAACGATACACTGGATATTAGCGCGGATAATAATAGCATGAATATTTGTTTGGATAGTTATAATGGGCATTTAAACATAATGTCTTCTCAGCGCGCCAACCTTGGAGGATGACACATGACTTGCAGATTCTCTTGTATACAATAATAACTATCACACACAAACATATACATGCACATAATGTACATTTACTGTACATGCTCCCCTCGCTGCCCCCAGGCGTGGAGTTCTCCTTGCTCCAGAACCTGACCACAGCGCTAACAGACGATGACGCCAACTACGTGATCCGATTTGCCAACAGCCTCTTCCTCCAGGAGGGCGTCACCTTTAACCCCGAGTTCCTCCATCTGATGAAGAAGTACTTCCGGGCTGAAGTGGAAACGGTGGACTTCAGCGAATCGGCGGCCGTGGCCGACCAGATCAACAGCTGGGTGGAAAATCATACTGAGAGTGAGTGACAGTGGGAGAATGTTTGTTTGTTGTTTGTTTGAACACATCACATTACACAGAAACTAATTCTGATCTAATTTCCAGCCCTCAGTCACTGGACTCTCCGTCCTCATCCTTGTGTGCAACTTCAGAAGCTGCATCACAGCAGCAGCTGTCCTCAGGCTAATGAAAACTAATGTAGGTACTAACACACAGTTCTGCCCCTCCAGGCAAGATCCGGGAGCTGCTATCAGCCGAGGACTTCAGCAGCGTGACCCGGCTGACCCTGGTGAATGCTGTCTACTTCAGGGGCTCCTGGAAAAACCAGTTCAGGCCAGAGAACACCAGGACCTTCTCCTTCAGCAAAGACGACGGCTCTGAGGTCCAGACACTCATGATGTACCAGCAGGGAGACTTCTACTATGGTAGGGATGAGGTGTCTCTGTGTGTATGTCTCTGTGTGTGTGTCTCTGTGTGTGTATACACTTGTGGCTTTACCTGCGTAGAACTTGAATTTCAGCTCACATTTCCCGAGGAAACTTAAAATGTAAATCTTAGATCTGAAATATTCATATTTGGCTCGTTATTCTCAGGAAAGGCTCTTCTTTTCTGCTCTGTGAGCTCTGCTGCTAATATCTTCCTCCTCTGGCGCGTCTGTTGATTAGGTTGTATGTTTTGAGGGCTGTTTTGTTCAAGTCATCAACATTAGCAGCACTGAATCAGTCTGTGTTAAGTCACGTTGTTCTTTATTAGGTTCTGCTGCATCTTCTCTAACAGCAGGTAGAAGAAACAACACTGATTTTCTACTTCATCTCGTTTGTTCCCCTCTTCACACACCTGTCTTGTTGGGTTCTGGGAGCTGTTTTGTTAATGACTGCTTCTAATTATATTAGAGGTGTCAGGGTTTGGGTTTTTTTATGTTGTCATACTGACTTTTAATTATTTGGAGACATTTTACAGAAGGTACAGAAGAATTTAAATTTCCAAATCTCTCTGAAAAAGCCTTTTGAGTCTCTCGCTTTAAAACTTTGTCATTAAATTTTCACAAATAGGGCACACACCTCATGTATTTTTAGTTCCAGTGGAAGAAATAAAATATTTTATTAACCAGACTGCCTGAAACAATAAAATTCTGTTTCATTGTGTATAAGGCCGCGACTAACTAATTGTTCTATACAGTTAAGTCACAAAATGGTCAAAAATGTACACGGCACATTCCAGAGTCAGAGCTCAAGGTGACATCCATCAAAAACCCAAGGATTTTAATTTTACATCAAAATTTAGTAGAGAAAAGCTGGAAATCTTTATATTGGAGAAGATGGAATATTTACAGTTTGGGATTTATAAAATTTTTAAAATGGAAACAGACAACTTTTACCTACTATTTACCTACTGGTTTGTTGGTCGGTCGGTTCGTTGGACGGAGGATGGAGGACGGGTCTTAGCCCAGCATAGACCCCATTTACTTTTATGTGCTGATCCAGATAAAAGGCCGGATCTGGTGATTTTTTTTATCGGGCACTCTTTGACATTTTCATTTCTCAGAGAATATTACATGGATCTTGATAAAAAAAAACAGGTGTATTTAGTAAAGGTGTTACAATACATCGATCTGGATCGATATATATCGATTCAATGATCAACAATCCAATAGAATCAATGCAAGGTGAAAACATCGAATCATATGACTGGCATTAAGATACGTCTTTATTTTGAAATTCCCATAGCACGTCTGTGTCACTGTTTCTGTCCATGAGCAACTCCTTTTGTAAACCGTTCTTTTTTTTTTTAGAAATGATTGTTTTCCATTTTAATGTCTGGAACCATTGATGAAATAATATTTACACTGAAGAGTTTAGTAATAAAAATTGTCAAATTATATTTCATTTGCTTTTTGTGAGTTTAGAAAAAATGTAATTGATTTCATTAAATGGGCATATGACATCATCTCATATCGATTGGCCCCTGTATCATATGGAATCATAATTGTATCGTGGCAGACTTTGTAATATTGGCAAATATCATATCTTTGTCCAAATGGCCTTGGTGGAGATGTGAGCTCTACTGAGTGTCATTCTACTTTATAAATGTCATAATCTGCAGTTTGGCTCTCACATGTTACATGTTATAGAATGAATAATTCCAGGATTTTTGTTTTTGCATCTCATCATTTTTTTCTGCTGATGTACTGCCAAATACAGTGACAACAGATTCTTACTGCACTGCTGCTAAAACTGACGCATGTTAGTTATTTTGGTGCAGTCTGAACGTGATGTCTAGTGAGATCTCATACTTCCATACACCTACATTCAGAGGGAGCACACATACTCATCCTCACACACTCAGGATCAAGGATGTGTATGTGTGTGTGTGTGGTGAGCACACTGTCTGCATGTGTGGCTGTGTGTGTTTAAGAACTGCAGAACAGGGACAGGTCCTCGAGGAGAAGGCTGCGTTTGTGCTTCCTTTTTTGAAGCACAATCATATTGGTTAAGTAAAATGTTCTGGGCGGCCACACCCCGCTCGCTGCTGCATCACTGCCTCACTCTGCTTCAGCAGTCGCTACACAGAATGGCAGGTTAATGAAGGACAATAAGGTTTCCTTTTTTTTTCTTTTTAAGCGGCTTCAAAAGCAAAATGATGGGAATGAGAATGGGATAAAATCTGGCACTGTTAATTGCTCTGTAATCTCCATCTCACACTGAAAAAAAACCTGAGTGAGTGAGATAATCTGATATTTAGATTTAAAATCTATCTGGACTTGTTTTGAGTATAACAGGATTATCTCATCCTGACTAAGACATACTGTCTCCTTTTATTCAAGTGAATGTTGGCTTGTCTCGATAAGAGCTTTTATCTGTGGGTTTTGTTTAATGAGATACGAAGGACAAGTCTTTTAAAGATCCACCTCAAGGCTATAAAGATATCGCTGTAGAGCCTCTGTAGTGATTCTCTAAGACGATGTCACCCTTGCTGATGTTTGTGTGTGCAATCGAATGTCGAATGTGTGTGGGCGAGTGCATATGCAAGTGTGCACATGTACATGCAAGGGTGTGAGTTGTTTTTTCCGAGAGCTTTAATTCATTTATTGGGTTTTATTTTCTTGCCTTGTCCGTTTCTTGCCGTCACATTTCATATTTGAGTAAAAAGGGGAGTAAGAAACACTGGCAGACACAGCGCCTTGTCCTGCTTAAATTCATTTTGGTTGGACTACATACATTTTCACACCAAGTGCAACCAAAGCCTTCGTAGCGAAGAGTCAGTGGTTTTTAATTAGTGCATCAGGGAAATGACCACATGGACTGTGATCAATACAGCCGATCAATGTGCCTTACGTTCAGAAACCCGTTAAAGGAGACACCAATGTGCTCGTGTTTGAATGCATATCAGGCAAGTTTAATTCAACTGGCTTTATTCACATGACTGCGTACAGCATTGCCAAATAATGTTAACACAAACTATACAATAATAAATAATAAATATACATAATAAACAAAACAATAAGAAATACATACAGGGCTATGTGGATAATAAGGAAAAAATCTACAATAAGTTCATCACATATTAATTAACATCTTACAATGTTTCCTCCCCACCAGGTGAGTTCAGCGACGGCTCACAGGAAGCCGGCGGCGTGTACCAGGTGTTGGAGATGCCCTACGAGGGGGAGGACATGTCCATGATGATCGTTCTGCCTCGGCAGGAGGTACCGCTGGCCTCCCTGGAGCCCATCATCAAAGCGCCCCTGCTGGAGGAGTGGGCAAACAATGTCAAACGGCAGAAGGTGGAAGTCTACCTACCGAGGTGAGAGATGACCCTAACAAACACATGTATATGCTGTAAGAACGATTACCCCCATGTGGGTTGATGAAATTCAATTTCAAATGCTCTTAAGCAACTTCACGATATCTTCGGTTTGTGACACCACCGTTGTGCTCCAGAGGGTGTTTTGTCCACCTGATTTACCTTCACATGTCTTTGTTACTTGTGCCTATATTAGTGTTCACCTACAGTACAGAGGCATCTTGGAATTATGGTTAAATATTTCGCAGAATCCAAAGCTTATAGAGAACCTCCCTGAAGTATTTACTGTTTTCAATTTAGCAGGTGGAAGGACCCATAACAGCTGCTCCAATTTTCTTTCTTCCCTGTCACTGAATTGCATCCTCCATTATTGGAACTCCCTATAAGACTTGTTTATGATGGTGGTGTAAAAGGGAGGCTGTATTTTTATTCTTATCTGTTGTGCACCACAGATATATATTTTTCTTTTATTTGTACAAAGGGGCGGTACATAAACACCTGCAGAGATGCAGATATAGAAATAAAATACATGTAAACAGACAGTTTAAAGGTTTACGTGACAAAACAGACATAACCCCAATAAACCGGTGCCCAACCCTAACCACAGTGGAGTTTCAGGCTGTCTGGTTAAGGGTTACAGTTCAGGGTTAAGGTTATGGTTTTGGTCCGGGTACTGGTTCTGGGTTGGGGTTAGGTTATAGGCATGATTACTACTTTAGGACCCCCTCCCTTCCTGTCTTTTGGGAATATCTTCTGATAGGAAAGTCCTAGGGAATTGGAACCACTCTCTGTCTGATGGTTTTTGGGGATTCTGCATCGAATTGTACCACCCACGACTTTCTACAACCAAGTGTATATAGGGTGAGATTTTTCATCTGTCAGCCTGGTAAAATAGAAAATGGAGGAGAAAGTTGTTCTGGCCTGACTTGTCTATCCTGAACATTATCCAACTGGCACTATCATAACAGAGACAGTTAAGCCCATATGTGGGAGCGTATCTGCCAGACACTGGATGTTGCTGATGAGTGTCTTACTTTTATCATCCTCCACATTGTGAGCTTGTTGTTAGCTGTGTAGTCAACCATCTGTTACTAAAGCGTTGGCTAATAAAAACAATGTGCAGCACTTTTTCACAGCAAAAGCGCTTCAACCTAGTGCTCTCAAGAGCACTGCCAGCATTATTTTGCTAGAATGAAACATAAATTCCAAAAAATACATTTAGTAATGTTAAAATGTAGATTACCAACATGCAGTGATGCTGCTAAATGCTTTCTTAATAAGCATTGAGACCTAACCTTCCTGTACAGTGAGTGAATACATTAGACATATCCATAATGTGATGACAACTTAACTTTTTAACATTTTAGCCAATGTCCCTGTGCCACTGACTGTACCAAATACAATAAGATGTATATACTTGGTCTGTGGATCTGTGACCCTGTTTATCACAAGATGATCTCCAACTTAATGCATCCCATAAACATGTGATTAACTTAAGTTTTGACTGCACTGTTCAGGTTTAAAGTGGAGCAGAAGATTGACCTGAGGAGCACTCTGCAGGAGCTAGGAATAAAGAAGATCTTCACCACCGATGCCGATCTCTCTGCCATGACAGGTACAGGACACACACACACACACTCACACACACTCTCACACACACACTCACACACACACACACACACACACACACACACACACACACACACACACACACACACACACACACACACACACGGTGCATAAGACTGAAATATGTGACTCATGCCCATATGTTATATAAAACGCATAGACACATATTGTAAGAGAAATAAACTCATAGAAGGGTTCGACATGAGAAGTAGATTCAATATTTCTGTTTCTTGGCTGCAGTGAAGTAGCCTCCAGTACTTTCTAAGGTAACCAAGGTAACTGGCACCGAGTGGGCAGGTCAGAGCTGTCACATCATCCGGTAAAAATAGATCCAGAGAGAGAGACAGATGTATATGTAGAAACAGAGATGTAGGGACACAAATGTGTTGGAATAATTTGCATTTAATGCCCACAAAAAAATCCAACCAAATTACACTTACATTAGTTATGTAAGTGTAATTTGGTTGGATTTTTTTGTGGGCTTTAGATGTAAAATGTAAAAACTAAAGATACAGAAATAAATGATTGTAAGTTAAGTAAGAATTCACTATTTGATTAGTCAAACCAAAATGCCTTTAATGAATGAGAAAATAGAGTTAACCTCCATGTTCACTGACGACCCAGCTCAAAATAGTTTGTTCCTACTGGAACTCAGATGGAGCGAGTATCATTGTGTGAAACACAATCTGCAGACTGTACCGGACTTCTGGCTTCACAGCACATCCTGTACTAGCCAAAAAACATCCTCATCCCAACATGTTCCCAGAGGACATGTACTTTTTCTAGCAAGAGGGTAGATAAGAGAAGTTGTTTTAAAAACCTTTTATTCAAACCATCCCTATTATCTGTCATTTTGATGAAGTGACCCCATGCTCTAATAATATGTCCTATAGTATGATGAGGCAGGACTTAGTTGGAACCTGTTTGATGTGTGTATTTTTGAAAATGCATTGTTTTCTTTTGTATGTAATTACCTTTGGACTCTAAACAGATTTCATATGACTAGCACTTTGTCCGTTACCTCGATGCTAACACATGAAGGTAATTACCATTAACGTACACATCAAATCAGTACCCAGTGTGATAAAATCGAATCTGAAGATAAATATATCATCCCAGCCCTAACATTTGTATGGTGGCACTCCACTGTGATGTATTGATACATTTTAAACACAGAAATGTAAGAAACTGTCAGATACTGTAATGTTAGTGATGAAACCTGCCTTGAGCATGGAAACACTGCTGACGCGGAGACTAACAGAGTGTCATTCTCAAATTAGACTGCACATCACACCATCTTCACGTCAGGCAGACTGATCTGTGCTCTGAAGACAAGCTGATGATGTGTGTGTGTGTGTGTGTGTGTGCGTGTGTGTGTGTGTGTGTGTGTGTGTGTGTGTGTGTGTGTGTGTGTGTGTGTCAGATGGTAAGGACCTGTATATTGGGAAGGCAGTGCAGAAGGCTTACCTGGAGGTGACTGAGGAAGGAGCAGAGGGAGCCGTGGGCTCAGGTAGACTTGATCTTTTATTCTTCATCATAATCTTCCTGGTCATTCACATCACTGGACATGTAACATTTGCTCTGTATGAACCCCTTGTGTTTGTGCTCTCTGCGCTCTCCTCCTCTGTCTCAGGAATGATCGCCCTGACTAGGACTCTGGTGCTGTACCCTCAGGTCATGGCCGATCACCCATTCTTCTTCGTCATTAGACACCGGAGGACAGGTGTGTTCGTGTGTCTCTGTGCACGTAAATGTACCTCTGACATGTAAACACATTTGTGTTTTGACTTCACTTTTTATCGTCCTTCTCCAGGGTCCATCCTCTTCATGGGCAGGGTCATGACCCCTGAAGTCATCGATCCCAACGACCACGACTTTGACTCCATGTAACCACAGCGTGAGGTCACTCAGTCTCAGCCAATCAGATCCTGACGTCATAAAAAAAATGCTACGTGTCCTCTATCGCCATCTTCAGCTGTGTTTTATACTCTTGAGAAGAAAAAAAAGATATAAACTGAATATTATACGGATATATTATATATTGAAATATGACAAACGACATCTAATGTGACTGTGTTTTGATACTGGAAGCTTTAAACTCTTGGATACAGACGTGTCGGACGAGGAAGTTGTAAATATTCTCCAGTGAAGGATTGTTTGTATATGAGAAAGACGAACACATGATATGTAATCCACGCACAGCCCCTTTAAGTTCAGCAGCTTCACACTCACTCGCGCCCACACACGATGCACAGAAACAGATTTCTCCACTTCTTCTTAAAAAAAAACCTCTCTCTCACTCCGGAAACTGAATGTGTCACAATGTAAGTTTCACACTTTAATTACATCTCTGTACATCCGACATTGTGTTCTATATATACATATATATGCTCCGTATTTATTACAGAACAAACATGTGCAAACATTTTCTCCTTATACAATGAATCTTAGTAATATATCCGCTCCAGACAGTATTGAAGTCATTTTATTTTAATTTTTTTTACAATGTAGGCACATGGCTAATCTGCTGATGAACTAATATGCCTTATCACATCTGAGTGGTCAATTAAGAACCAGTTGGGCATCTCACAGGTGAGCAGAGGGGACTGCGTAACTAAGGCGGGTTGCTATAGAGACGGACCGGAGCATGCAGTTGCACTGTAAAAGATCCGCTGCACCGTTTTGGATGTACATACATACATACAGGGAGAAACAGTAACACCAGCTGTATTCAGTCTTTTACTCAATAAAAACATGAATGTGTTCCCATTAAAAAAAACAAAAAAAAACTGTGTCCTTCTCCATGTGGAGGTTGTCTTTATCTGGTTGAATGCGTTTCTAAATGTAAGCTGTGTCCAGTTTATATGGGTCGTCCACAGCATTTAAGATGTCATTAACACTTCCTATCCCTAAAATAAATCCATATGTAGAAAAATGTTAATGAATTATCTTGCGGCACATAGATAAATAGTTTATAGTATATACTGTATGTGCCTGTCAATTCGAGAAGACGATCCAGTCTCCTGTAAGACAAGTGTTGATGGTAGGCAGAGTGAAGTTTGGTTGGAAGGCTGAGTGGAGGTCAAAGGGGTGATCTCATGATGTTCGCCTCCTCAATGATGCTGGTTCCTGTGAAGCGCTGCAAAGAGACTTGAACTAAAATCACACCTTCAGAAGACAAGAGGGGGACAAACACAAGGGCATCACTGTGTGATGAAAAGCGCTGGGGACATAAGGGCTCAGATGAAAAAACATTTATTTTAATGGTTATATAGTGCTTTTAAAAAGTGATCGTCGACGTTGGAGTTAAAAGTCGTTTTGACATCACTTCCTGTAAATGCTCATTGAAAATCTCCCTTATTTAACATGCTCCACTGAAATCGAACCACTTCCTGGCTGACCCCGAGGTATAACCTGAGCCGACGTTGAGGTCAAACTTCTGTCAGCAGCTCTTTCACACTGTTCCCTGCCCTGACAGCTATCTCAGGCCTCTGGGGACACCGACGAGCCACTCACAGCTAAGTTTAGACTGAACAAATGCCACTCAATTGAGTTTACTACGAAAAGTGTTGTTTACTTGCATATGTAGGTCATGCAGAGGCATCAGTATAAAATCCAGACTGTGTCACAACCAGTTAAAACTCATTGCAGTGCGTTAAGATTGAATGCTGCCATCAAATTAAACCTTTAAACTTGCAACTGGTTCAGTTTTATTTCAAAAATTAAGTTTCTGCCAGCATTATTGACGAAGGTGGGACCTACTGTAGAAATACAGACTGGATCTTCACAATGTCTGAGTCACAGTGCTGCAGGTACTTTTTATAGCCGAGTGTGCAGCTGTCGGCCTTTTGGGGAGGATGTGTCCCTGTGCTCTGCCTCCTGCAGGCTAACCAGGAAATGAGTGTTGACTGGACCACTCTCAATGAGACTCACTGTGGGATGACGCATCAAGTCAGTAGTCTCTCGTAGTCAACATCTACGCTTAAAAGATGGTTTGTTTTCCTTTCTTTTTATACCCAACAGCCTCTGAATTGAGGACACAAGGTGCTGCAAAATTTAAACCTCACTGGATATTGAAGTGTTACCTGAGGACAGCCAAATCCTTGCATGCTCTCACTAATGAAAATTTGCTGTCACAGCACACCTCATAAAAAGCTCATGCACGAGTGGAACACTTTTGACGACAAGTAATTCCTTTCTTGTCATATTGTGAAGCCCATCAGTGCTGCGAGGTGACCCTTGTCCTGAGCCTTCTTGTCCAGGAGGAAAGCCTCGATGCTCTGGATGATTCCAAGGGGGCTGACCTCCAGTTTCTGCCTCATCCAGTCCAAAGACTGAACCTCTAGTGGCAGCATAAAACCCATACGGCATTGCGCACTGCAAGTAGCGAGGATAAGCCTATTAACACGCACAAAATACAATGTTAATCAGGACACACTGATGCAAGAGCGTCCCCCTCACATACAGGATGGACCACCAGCCGCTCACGACTATTTGAAGTACTCCCAATGTGTCCTCTAGCAGGCCTTTCACACGAGAAGCTGCTGCTTCTTGGCATAGATCAGATTGACTGTTACGGTTGAACAGCCGACCATAGGGCAGAAGTTGGCCGTTCTACGGTAACTCAGCTTTCCAGGGCAGACAATGTCCTGCCAAAGCATCTTGGAGCGGTTTCAGACCTGTGGCATCGCCTAGCTACCACACACACACACACACACACACACACACACACACACACACACACACACACACACACACACACACACACACAAGGAAACAGATCATATCACTCAGCAAGGATATACTGTGACCAAGGACAAATGAGACCTGCAGGTGGATTCTGATGAATATATATTGACCCTTCAGAGGAAAATAAGAGTCAGTACGTTCATGATGTACTAACATTTATATGAATTCTTTCTGTAGAGGAAATATCCTGTCCTGGTGCATCTCATGGGTAATCAAAGTCACCTTTTTAGAGCAGGTAGCTGAGGAAGGGACAGTTTTACATTGCCCAATAGCAGGCAGCAAACTTACTACTAAACTTTAATAAAAAAAATTACAGTAATAACAAATATGAAGTATTGGTATTAACAAGTCTATAAACGTCAGATTTAGTAGTAGGATTTTTTTCAATGTACTTCAATGCACAGTCCCTTAATAACTGTTTTGAGCACATACTCAACATTAAAGGAAAAATTGCTCAAAACAAAATGAATCCAACATTCCCATCACAACCAACACACCTATTCTTGTATGTGCATAATTAGCACACTGATGATAAAATATTAAGAGATGAACCTTAATAATCACATCCCCAACAGATGTTCCCTGCCATTATATGAGCGTTTGTGCGGGGTGATGAAAACAAAGACTACAATAAACACAGAAAAAGCTGCTTTGAAGTGTCAACTGCCTTCCCCTGTCTCCAGCTGACGGTTTAGGAACACCAATTATCTGCGATACGATTGTCACACAAGATGAAACAGGTTGTAAAAGAACAAAACAAGTGAGATGAACAGCAAAAACACTATAGTTTACCACCACAAATGATAACTCTGTCTTCAAATAACCAGCAAAGACAACAGAGACGAGTCAGTACGAAGTCGGAGGGAATCATTTTCCACGCTCCCCTGCAGTACCAGCGGTTTTCATTTACCTCCATGAAATATCTAATAGCTTTTTCATCTCTTCAGTGTGCACACTGTGTTTCAGTGCTGCAATATCTTTAAACACAACGAGCTGCATTGTTGAGCAACGACAGCCCAAGGGTGCAGCGAGTTATAATCTAAATTACTTTCACCAGCTGGTATGATGGCTGCGCCTCGTGTCTCCATTGTGCGCCACTGACAATCTAAATCAACCTCATCCCTCGTCCTCCTCCTCGTGACACTCTCCACACAGAAAGAGACGGCGACGACAGAGAGGTTTTCTCCATACCTGTCCTTATAGTTACAGTTTCTGGTTGTGCATTCATCATTTAGAGGCGGAAAGTAACTAGACACATTTACAGTCATTCACTTTTGAGAGTAAGTGGTATTCTAGTTTTGTTTTACTCCACTTCGTTAATCTGGAATCTAAGGAAGCCCATTTCTCCCAGTGATAGAAATGAAACTGATGAAAACTTAGCATTGATTAAAAAAAATACTCCCCTGATGAATCCTAATTATGAGTTAAAAAGTTTAATTGGCAGAAATGACCTTTCATAGGCATGTCATTTCTTAGCAAATAGAATTTGATATACAAAACGTTTAAGCTCATTGAAGGTGATGCATTGTTTTATTCTGCACCGTCATTAGTACTACACTGCACGCTACAAATAATATGCCTTAAACAGTGACTTTAACTATCCTAATTACATGTAAACGTTCCATCTAATTTTATCAGGTACGTTTAAACTAAAGAGTGGCATTGATTACTTGATGTGTCATGAACTACAAGAGAGAGAATAATCAATTTGAAATGTATTACTTTAATAAATAACACTTGAATGATAAACACCTGAAAAAGACTTTGTTAGCTTATGTAGAATTCAATTTTATATGTAGTAAGTGAATAAACACAAGGTTTATGTGTAAGTCTGCATTGATTTAATCTAAGTCTTAAGAGTATTAATTAATTTAGTCACGCTGACATAGCATGATGAGAAAACTTAAAGGGGCACTGCGCAGTTTTTGGGAAGAAATACAAGCTCAGATTTTTAGATTTTATTTACAATATTAATGTGGTTGTAGCAGTCCAATTGTTAGAGACTTGCTATCTTTCTTTGTTTGGGGCTGATTTTCCAAAATCCCTCAAAACTGATTGCAGGAAATTCAGCTCACCTGTGCGCAGGTGGGGAGACTGACTCCTGATTGAGGAGTGGAAGCAGCTTGGGGTATTTCCTTCCCAGCCAATCATTGTGTGATGACACTCTTTTTGTAAAGGCTTAAGAGAGGTGGGAAATGGCACACCAGTGGCTCTCATCTGAATCTGAATCTGTCTGTTACACATTGAGAGCCTCATTCCCCTTAGATTGTCAGCCAGAAACTCTGGTCTGTTTAGGCCCTACTGAGTTTTCTTGGCTGCCCCCACATCATTTGTAGTGAGGAAACTGTGTTTATTTGGAAACCCCTTAAAATCCAAGCCCCTACACTGTACACCTTCTGTTTGACATTATAATTCCTAGGGGCTTGTAGGAGGCATTTCTTTATTATACCCAGAAGAACCATTTGTTTATTATACCTGGAAGAGGCATTTGTTTATTGGGCATTTCCCCTAGATTTTCATGTTTTTTGTTTATATTGTCATGTAGGTTGGGCTGGCCCACAAACAATTAACTGCACTAATGTTATTACATATTTAATAGACTAACTTTTTTTTCTATACATTTCAAGACCCCGGTTATCACAGGGAGCAGGATACACACAAAAGAGGATGAGAGAGAGAAACACAATGACAGATTTATTACAGTGACGGTCCTAAAGACCCGCCCCTACTCCGCCTTTGATTGGCTCTGACGCTCAACCTTTTTTCCATGTAACCAACCACCTGATCAAGACACATCAACACTAACCAATCACAGGTAAATTAGGGCGGGTCTTCTCTGAGTGCGGGTGTGGAAAAAAAAGAACAATCAAGCGTCTCACCTGCAGCAGTAGCAGTGGGTCCTGACCGGTGTCGAGCCAACAAAGAGGACGGTAAACTTTCTCTCGGTGAATACCAACAAACCCAGCGGGCTCCATGGGTCACAGCTACAGCGTTACAGGGCCAAACCGAGCCGTTCACAGGGTGTTCAAGAAGGCCAGGGCAATTTCTCACACGCCGATTGGGACATGTCAGAAAGGTAAACTGTCATATCGTGTTCAGTGATGTTGTGTTGTTTGCCAATTTAATGATCATTTACAACAGACGTCTCAGGCCAGTTTCACTTGTCTATATTTTATCAGAGCAATCGCCTAGCTAGCACTGAACTGCAACACAACGAAAATAGAAAACACTGAACCATTTTGATGCTTTTGAATTATTTCAGGAGACCGTGTCGCTGTTTTATTCTATTTTATTTGTCTTTTTTTAGCTTATAATTCTGTTTGCATTGTGTGCTCTGGTTTCTGAAGAGCCCACTGTTACTTGCCTCATACTTAAACTAAAACAAAACTTGCCTCTATATCCTCAGAGATGTAAGATGGCTACCGTCAGGTCAAGCTAACTTAAATCAACAACCTTTACAGTTGCATTTTTCAAATAACATGAATACACGTCAAGCCATTTTATAGTGGTATAGAAGCTTAGCAAATCATTACTAGAACAGCAGTATCAACGGAGGCCCCAGTGTCCAGCTATCTGCTGCATACAGCGGCTATTATAAGCTAATAGCACCTGCTCAGGTGTCCGCTGCTGCCATGGCAACGGGTGCTAATCTGCATTGTCAGGCCCAGTTCACTGAAACTCTACCCACTCGGCCGGTGGTCAGGGTTTCACACACACCAGGGGTTACATTACGAAAAAGACAGCTCCCCTTCAGGGCCAGGGACCAAGGATGCGATAGTGTCCTGGATGAACCTAAACTATATCTCTTCTTCTTCTTTCTCCTCTCTTTGTTTCCTTGTCTCTCAGTTCCTCAGGTGTGAACACTCTCAGCGGCAGTTTTCCCAAATCCCACTCGTCCCAGTACTCTGACCCCGGCGTCGCACGCACACCTCTCTCTGTGGACCACAGTCCTGATTCTGGATTAGTATTTACACCTGTGAGTGGCACATGTGTGACACACACACACACACACACACACACACACACACACACACACACACACACACACACACACACACACACACACACACACACACTACTGTGACTCCTCCATCTTCTTACCTCTTCTGTGTCCTCCCCCTTTTTTCTCATCATCTTTCCATCTTCCAGTCCTCCCATTTCAGCCGGCTTCCCTCTGTGAACGGAACCTGATATTCTCAGTCTGTTCTCCGTGCTATTTATTTTACCCCTCAGGCCACTGGCCTCTTGCCTGGATTGCTATGCAGAATGATTTTTCACCCTCTTGACTGTTTGAATAAGGGAAGGAATGGATGAAAAATGGCTTCTTACCTAATCCTCCCTGTGTTCCATACATTGTCTCTTACTTAAAAATATTCTACATACTCATGATTCTGCAAGGTGTGAGGCTTAAAATCCAGCAGCAAAAATGAATTTTCTAAAGAACTTTATTGCTGAGTGTACTGAACCTATGCATCTGGTTATCTAGTGTAAAATAAACGATAAAAACAAAAGTGGTTGACGCTGCAGTGAGCATTGAGACTACATTCATAACTTAGATTTTTGGGTCCAATATTAGAAGGTAGAAAATTCCAATATTGAATATATGGGCGAATATACGCACATATTTTGCATTTATCCTTAAAACTTGGTTACTAAACACTTCTGACAAAGACATGTAATCGAGGCAGGATATTTTACAGTTTAACAATAAAATGTATTTCCCAAAATGACAACAGTGCACTGAAACAATGATATTCACTGGGAATTTAATAATTCATATCAGTACACATCGGACAACATAAATGCTGACACAGATACATCTGTAGGAGGCAAGTATCAACCAATCATTTCGGTCGGGCTCAATATTAATCAATATTTTTTATTTGAATTATTTGCAGATTCTTCTGGTTTGAGTCATCTGCATATTTGACTTGTTAAACCACTTTTCGTGTGGATTGGAGAGTTTATGTCAGTCTGTCAAGTTGTATTTTATTATTTATCTGCTGTGTTTTAGTATGATGTAAACAGGTCACCTGGGTTAGTTATGCAATTATCCAGTCCACAACAAGGGGTCGTCAAGTAAAGTGGGGTCTAGAGTAACGGGGAGGTGTCAGGTTACAAAGACCGAGTAAGGATGACCAAGGTGAGGTTGAAAAGGTCAAGTCAGGAGAAGAAGTCTGGAACTGCATCCCACTGGAGAACAGAAAATTGTGATCCATCATAGTGCCTTGACACTGATATACTGCAGCCGGAAGGGATAGTAGTATAGAAAAAGTATAGAGGAAAGCAATAAGGGATGGAGTATTGGTGAGGAAGAAGGAGGCTGATAATAAAACATAAGTGGGTCTTCACATCACCCTGTTAACACACGTAGCAGTATAGGTTAATGGTCTTAAAAATCACCCATTGATTTTTGCAACATACTAACTGCACACTGAGGCATTACAGTTTATATTTCACTAATGGGATGCTACGGTAGATTAAGCTTCAGTGCGTCTCCTGTTCTCCCATACATGCTCTGGTTTTTGTCCGCCATGATGAAATTGTAGTGTGACTGTGTTGAATTTCAGCTGATTTGAATCTGAATATCTGTGAGTGCATTTTGATTAAACCTAGGGGAAGACTATGACTCATCACTGGTGCCTTCAGCATCATACTGAATGTGCCAATATATCGATATCATATTGTCATTGTGATATGAGACAATATTTTAAGCCCATAACATACTGACTACATATTTGTGGTGCATGATATTAAAGCCTCTAATGATTAGATTTGAATGAAAGTGGGTAAATTGATGCATCGCACCCTCATTTTTCTTTCTGTTCCCTTCTTCTTTTTCCGTCAGCTTCCATCGAGTCGGTTCCGGTTTGTGTCCTGGCATCGCCTGGAGCAGTGTGATGTCACAGGTGACCAGCTGACCTGCCCCAGGGTCAGAGAAGGTCTGGACCACCACTGCTGTGGCCTTTACACATAGAAATACATGCAGCCATAGTAGAAATACTGGATGGAAAGATGTGATAAGAACTCCCTGTTTTTATGCACTGCTGCACTGTGGCTTCTTAGTTTGAGAGAAGTCCCTCAGAAATGTTCAGTTTAGGTTTGTAGGTCTTAAAAAGATACAGGGAATCTTACAACCAGCCATTGGAAAGTAAGATTTAATGTTCTTGCTGCAGTGACCTGCATTACTAGAGCTGAATTTTAAATTATTTGAGCACTCAAAGAACAAAATCTCAACTGAAAAAGAAGCAATTCAGGCTGTAGCATCTCTCATCTCAGTCTCATTTAATTTTGCAGATCAAGACATAGTACTGTGACAAAGAATCTAAGCTGCAAGCAGGATTAGGAATCTCTTTCATTTTGACTTGATGGATGATGATGTGAACATTGTTATTGTCTTTTTTGTTTTGACAATGTCATCAAAAAGGGCCATCAGAAGGGGAGCTGTTTCAAAGAGAGGGGGGTGTCATCTGTTTGGAGAGGGGGAGAAGAGGGAGGAGGAGAGAGGAGGAAGGACAGAGGTGGGAGGAGAGACTGCAAGAGAACTGGGAAAACTGTCTGGTAAGTCAGCAAACATTCCGAGTATGTTTAATGTTAAAAATAAACAGTGCATGAGAAGATTGAAGACAAACTTTGGGAGGTAAAAAGACAGAGGGGAAGGAGGAGGAGCCTGATGATTTTCCCCCCTGTCTCCTCTCAGGAGTTAAATCTGTCCTACCAGGACTTGGGCGACCCCTTCCAGCAAGAGAATTTTCTCCGGATCCTCCGCCGGTTGATCCGTGTTGAGAAACTACAACTGGTCGACAATTCCCTCACCAACCTGAATTCTGTTCGTCTGCCAAGGTATGAACCGCACTACCCGAGTACACCACAACTCCATCACCTGTACAACAATCTGAACTCCCAGTGCAGAGGTCTTGAATTCCTATTAGCTGCCACAGAGGGGTTGCACAGTATCAATTAATCCATGTAACAGTCAACAATGTCAACAAAAGCTAAATTCTAAAAAACAAACGGGTGCAAAAAATAAAAACAAACAATATGGTACAAGAACTACTATACCAAAATGATATCTATGATGTTCTTTTGAAAGGTAGCTTGTCTGCTCATAAATCTGTCAAGAAGTAAAGTCTCTCATGAAGGATGCATATTTATTGTTGAGTTTATTCTGTTGTTCACGATACTGTAGCTCCCAGTATTCAACTGGCTTTTTTTCTTCCCTTTATGTCTCCTTCATTCAATATAATGTTATTATGGGTCACAACAACCCCAAAAATGAAAGCTAAAGCTTATTTGTGCTTCCTTCGGGCAGGTGCAGAATGCTAAACCTGCAGCGGAACCACCTGGTGTGTTTGCGTCAGCTGCCAAAGCTCCCAGCAGTGGAGCACCTCTGTCTGTCAGAGAACGCCATCGGCTCCCTGGGGGGACTGGGAGCTCTGGGGAACAGCCCGCTCCGCTCCCTCAGCCTGACCCGCAACCCAGTGACCTTCACTCAGGACTACCGTGCACAGTGAGGAGACAAAGATTTAAAGGATAAATTCGCCCAGAAGTGGAAAGTCAGTCATTATCTAGCAAAACATTTTTGGAGCTTCACTCGTAATCAGCGTCAACATTTTAAAACAAGTCCGCATCTACTTTAGTGGTTTAGTAGAATGCTGCAGATGTTTTGCTGTGAAGCAACAGAAATGTTTTGTGGACTATGAAACTTCACACAACTTTCGTGCATGAGCAGGCGACAATGGGTGAATTGTAGTTTGGGGGTAATCTCATCCTTTATTGAATCAAAACAATGAACAGAGACAGTTAAAGTAACGCAATAGGCAGGTTGATTTTTATTTTTTTCCCAAATCTTTTTTCATTCCCTCTCTCCTTTTGCCTCGGTGCAGTGTATTCCTCTGTTTGCCAAAGCTGGAGATCCTGGATGGAATTCCCAAGCTGCCAGAAGACTCTCTGCCCACCAGACTGCAGTTCCCAGAAACCACCAGGATGTGCAACATTCTATGATGTTCTTCCGTGGATGTGTACGGGGTCAGTTCTCCCATTCCTACAGCACTTGAACAGATGACAAGACTTCAGCAAAGCACTCATCAGCAAACTTTGAAGTTACAGACTCATCTACACATATCGTGTCACAACAGTTGCCGAAACACACTTTTTAGACCACTCTTTGTCACAGCAAATGTGGTAATGTGCTCCAAGGCCATGCAAAACGCTTTTTTAAGTAGTACCAATTATATATAGATTGATATTATATAGATTGATATACTTGTGAGATTTTTTTAATATATCAAATATGAATGTTTTCATAATAAATTGAAAATGCCATCAGATTTGTATTCGGTCTTGAACTGAATGTGGTGCAGCACAGAGATGTATATCGAGTGCTCATGAAGAACTTTGGCTGTGATGGAGTGAGAGAGAGGGAAGGCTTATCAGATGCTGCATGACTCATCTCTACCAGCTCGACGTTTCTCAGGGCTTTGCCTAGCCAACACACTCACACTCTCTCTGTCTGCTACAACCGCTCACAGGAGATTTTTTTTTTATTTTAGATACAACTACAGAAACACGATCGCAGCCAACTGAAATGCAACGTCTCGTACGGATTCCTGAGTTTTTAATGTGTCTTCAGTGTCCATCTGTAATATGTGAGAAGAGGAACAGGACATCCGCTTTTCGAGGCTTATCAAACATTTAGTGTCCAGACTCCCCGGGATAATGGCCTCTTGTGTCCTCTGACTGACTGGGTTATGACCCGTGAGCCTCATGCACACACTCACACACACACAAAAACATGTATACAAAGAGTAATCCTTGGTAGCCTGCAAAGTTACACCGGCAGGATTTAATCCCACTAAAACTGTGTGTACTCTTGGTACAGTATGTACTTTGGATAAAAGAATAAAGCTAATGGCATCTGTACTCAGTGATGGAATATAATTAAGTACATTTACTCAAGTATTGTACTTTTTTACTTGTGTATTGAAGGAGAAATGTCAAACTCTTTACTCCACTACTTAAGTTACTAGTTACTTTGTCGATTGCATCAGAGCCAAAGTAGGACATTTGATTTATTTTATCAGCAATCAGATGAAAAAAACAAACATTTTTTAATAGTCACCCTGCATGTAAACAAATGTTATCATGTATTACTTTCTTTTACTTGTAATTTGGATACTTGGTACGTTTGGTACATTTATTCCAGAAAAATACTTTGACAGTGCAATAGTTGCCTCAAAAATTAAGTAAAGTATAAAGTAACAAAAAATGGAAATACTCAAGTAAAGTACATGCATATATATTTAGTACAGCACTTGAGTAAATGTACTGAGTTACATTCCATCACTGAGTTAGGATGTCATTTGCTTCTCTTTTATCAAAAGCACTTCAGAGAAAGTCATAAAGTAATATTTTAACACATCTTTATTTTTACTCAAGTATGACTCGTTGCTTTTTACGCCGCTGTCATACTTGAATTAGTGTTGAAGAGGTGACACTTGATTTATTCATCCATCGCAGCAGTGTGTACTTTATTGTGGTTTCATTTTCAGCCTGCACCTGAAACATAAACACACTTTGTTATCTGATACTGCACAAGTATGAATACTGCATACATGCATATACGCAAGTCTCAAGTATGAACTGGGGGCACAGAAGCAGCACTCGCATCCTCTTCCCTCACAGTAACGCGGAGAAACGCATATTTAAGCAGCCGGTATCTCTCTAACAAGCATACAGCCAGGCACAAACTACCAGTTACATGCCTCATTGGGATTCGTTTAAGTGTGGAAGATTGTTGGTGCAATTGCGTGTGTGGAGACGGAGATAGAAAACGAAGTGTGCAGCCTGCGAGTGAGAGATGTACAGCTGCAGAGAGAGAGAGAGAGAGACGGCGTAATGAGCTTGCTGGATCCTTGTGTGTACTGCAAACAGCATCCAGGTCAGGAAGAAAGGGCTCCAAGTGATGGTTTCAACATGCTGTCAATTATCTGTGCAGCCCATTCCGATGCTGTGATCTCTTCCAACGTGGTTGTAAAATAGGAGAGGAGTTTGAGTTGATTCCCCCCCCCCCAAAAAAAATGTGGGTGGAGGAAGGGGAAAAAAAAAACGCCTTTTCATAGCTTGCAGCTTCAGCTTTCAAGTAAATCTTGTACTGGCGTTAAATGGGAGATTTGAGAATTGGTGGCAGTCGTGTGGGCACGCATCTCAAGATAGATGCGGGCTCTAGGCATCGACACGTTGGAATTATTCATGCCTCCTAATTCAGCCATGAAATGATGACTGAGAGGAGCGCGAGAATGTGAGGAATGTGGAGGAGTTATCATCTCTGGCGTCGCTCGTCACTGTAAAAATGTGTGTGCGTCTCCCTGTGGCCTGCTATTAGCACAGTAATGAGACACCTGTTGCTCTCGTACTCCTTCAGCATCCCACGGTCCCTCTTGGGAGATCAACAATCGCACAACAGCGGAGGGGTGATAGCAGGAGAGAAAAACGAGAGGACAGAGAGAGAAAAATCACAGGGACGGTGACAGGAAGTGAGAGGTAGAGCGTAAATAGAGATCGGGAAGAGGAAGGATGATTTGATTGAGACTGTGCCGGGGACAAATGTTGTTCATTAGAGGTAATTGCTTTTCTCCGTCAACCTCCCCTCGTTTGATTTTCATTTCATCCTGATTTGTCGGTTCATTTCCCATGAGAGCGAGTTCACACGCAATCTAACCTCTCAGCTCCTAACCTGAGAAAAAAGGAGGCGAAGAGGAGGAACAGACCTGGCAGGATTTGTCCCGGCGAAGATATGTGTCTCGCAGTGCAGATGTGATCGACTTGAGCACCCCGTGATCTGTAAACTCGAGCATGAATATTTATGGTTTCCTTTTCCTCCTGCTTGATACATATTCATGATCATCTTGTCACTGTTTGAAAATAGACTTGACGGAGGAATGTGAGTTCAGAGTACGTGCATCTTTCCATTTTATCAGTCATGTCAGACGACAGGGTAACAACAGCAGCGGAGCATCCCAAACAACTTCCCCCGGATGCTTCACGGGATCTCCGGTTGCTCTACGGCAAAATGCAGATTCAGTATTTATACACTATACACTATACATATTTATCATGACGAGGAAGCTAAAGACATGCCTCGGAATATTGTTGTAGCATTATGTGTGTTAAAGATTTCGGTGGATTGACACGTCTTCACCAATAATACTTACAAGGGTACGGAGACAAAGGCAGGCCGGACGCTCTTTAATTTAGATCTTATTACAGTTTCATATATTTTTTGAGGATTACATTTTTTTTCAAAGCTTTTGATATTGTTTTTTTTTTTAATTTTCAGATCTTTTCATATAACTTTTTTGCTTTTGCTTTTACAGATATTCAGTTTAAACGGCTGCATTTTGATTCACAATTAATTTGCCTGTTTTGTTCTTTAATTTATTAGTCATTTTTCCTTTAAAATGTCAGAATACTTACAAACATTGAGTCTAAATTTGTGCACGATCAGACATCACAATCATCCTAACATGTGAAAGCTGGAACCGGAGAGAGATTGGCATTTTTTTTTATTGTAAAATGACTCAAAAAAATCGATTATCAAAAAAGTTGGAAATTTTCTGTTGATCCACAAATCGATAAATCAATTTAATGGCTTCAGATTAAGTACTCTGGGTATCCTTTCCCACTTGAAAATAGCATTGTTTAGTAACTATACTGTCCCACCGTTTTTGCAAGAATTGCTTGGAGGAATAGAGGAATAAGCTAATTTTATCTTCTGAAGTTTTCTCACAGCTCATCTTCAATTTTAGGAAAGCTTTACTTGCTACAAGAACATCAAAAAGGCTAAATGGTAGCTAACATCCTAAAATGGAACTTTTAACACTACATAATACTTCCATCTTCTGAGCCAGTGGCCATGTGGAATCTCCCCCCACGTTAATTCTCAGCCAAAGACTGACTCAAGACCTTAAAGTACAGAATCAGACAACACAAGCTCAATGACCTGAAATCCTTTAAACCTCTTTATTCCACACACACACACCGCTCATGTGACAAACGTGGTTCAATCCCACTGTTTTCAAATATAACTGGTGGAAAAATGTACAAATTATCAGCATTTATTTTTACTGCACGTTGTGCAGTAGACTACAGATTTTGCAATGAATTGCATTAAGTTTGTGAATTAAATTCACACCAGCAGTCAACATTAAAACAGCCCCAATTTAAGGCTGTGCTGAAGCACTACGCGACAGGTTCAGCACCAACTGGCATCCTCTTTATCTCTCCTTTCCTACTGAAATGCTTTTCTGACTGTAAAATGACTAGAAGACCTAGAAGAGGTTTCCAAGAATGGAAAGGCACATGTCAGTGTGACACTTTAAGCACAGAACAGCTTCACCAGAAATGTCTCTTTCGACTGGCATTTGTAGAAACATCCTGTGGAAATACTCCTGCAAATGAGCTTGAAGAAGTTGGTAAAAGCCATCATGACACAAACTTTTTATGATTGTCAGAGTTGTTACAATCAACAATAAATAACAGAAAACAACTTGATTTGATTGGAATGACAGGAGGTAAATTAAAATAATCTGAGCTCTACAAAGAATACGACTGTTTGCATAAAAACATACATATGTAGGCCTGAAACATGAGGACATCAGAATAACATAATTTATCTTTGCTTTCATTACACATACTCAAAGACAGCACACGATGAAAATACATTCTCTGCCTGGTAAAAAAAAAAAAGACACATCAGGCAATCAGGCAGACGTGCGAGTAGACAGGAAAGTAAAATAATAAAAACAGACAATACAGTATATGTTCCATTTCCACCTAATAAATTCTGTCCGTTTCCACAGTGTAAGCTGCTCAGTTCCATCCCACAGTGTTTGGAATAGCATCCCATCTTCTGGGCACGAAATCCCAATTTTCCTACTTGGAATTCTGAACGGATGGCTGGTTTTATTCCTCTGGGAATCGAGGGAAAGAAAGACCTGATTGGCTCCATGGGGGGTGACCGAAAAGGCACTAAAAGTCTGCAAAGTCTGTCTTACATTTCTGCCCTCCGATTGGTTCCCTTGTCGCGCCCAGCCGTCTCATCTTCCTCCGCCTCTTCCTCCTCTTCGTAATTCTCTTCCTCGTTATTCTCTGCCTCTTTTTTATGATCCCCATCCTTTCTTGGTCCCTCCTGGTTTTTGACTTCATCCTGGAGGAGATTACAAGCACACAACTATTTATCAGCCTTTTTATAAGTGCATTCTGGATACTTTTCCACGAAAGATGATCATTTTATTATACATGTACAGAAATTCCTGACAAAAATGTAACTTATGTGGAAATATTATTTGTTGTACACTTTTTTTTGAACTCATGATTACGTGCCATTTTAGACACAGAGGAAGGACAATCAAGTATGTAAACATTGCAATAGCATAGCTAACTTTTTAAATTCAGAAAAATGTTTAAAAACAAAGTCAATCCCTATAAAATCTCAGGTTTGTGAGGGTGTTCACATATTAGCATATTCCGACTTCTTATCTATCTGTAGGACTGTAACACACTGGAATTTGAATCTATTGTGTATAAATGGAAGCAGAGCCACTTTTGTAAAAGGTCCAACAGAAAAACACCTTCGACAGAACAACTGGACAAGAGTGGATGAATGAAGCTGAATGGAGTGAAAGCTCCACTGAGCTCGAATTACAGAGAAACACAAGTACGTCCACTCACGAGGTGACTGGGTCTGAGTATGAAACACAAGTCAGTGCAAGAAGTGGAGGGACAAAGAACCTTTCAGATACACCGTCATCTCAAGTTAGATGATCTTAAATTGAGGGTTTCATCGGCATGATAATTATCTGATTAACAAATCTGAAGTCTTTTGGAACAAACACAAACTGAGACCTTCAGACAAAACAAATCCACACATTCATTATTACAAACAAAACTGACTGGACAGAGTTTGTGGCAAAACAAACCCTCAAGGGATTATAAATAAATGAATATCATTTGTCTACGTCTTCGGAGGTCGGGAGTCGGGGTCAGTTACAGAACAGAGAGCAAGAGGAAGAGTCAAATGTCTTGCTCAAGGACACTTCAGCAAGCAGGGCTGCTGGTTTTCGGAGGGGTTGTTTATTACTGATCTCTGGAGATCACATCACTTCTTAAGAATGACCGACTAAACATACCATACCGTTTACAAACTTGTGTAAACAGGACTAGTACAAAACTTTATTAACATTTTATATTTAAAGAATATAAAATTTTACATATTTTAAGAATATATTTAAAGAATATAAAATATGTGTGAGCTTCTCCATTCAGATTTCCCAATGAAATAAACCAAGCCCTGATGGTGACATGGCACCCCAACAGACACAACACCTGATCTCTCTCATTTACCTGAACACACATGGGTAAGGTTCAAGTTTCAGGACCAAAACAGAGGCACACGCACGCTCACACACACCTTTATCACTGTGTAGCTGATACAGCTAATATGTCAGTGTTATGAATATTACTTTTCAAGATTTGATATCAAAAACAAATATACCTTGTACTACAGGTGTTTTCTGCTGCAAGTGTTTCAGGGTGTGATGTTACTCAGCTCATGTTAGAGCTGGGACAGGGACCACTTAGAAGCCCCCAGGGAATAAAAATGGATTTTCCAGTCCTTCCATGCTGTGTTAATTATTATTGTTAAGACTCTGCTGTCTTAACCGGCAAACACCCTGGTTGAATATTGAAACTGCAAGTAGTCTTTAATGTATATATAATTTGCTTATTTTTAGGTAAATTACTTTTAAGTTGGGTGCCTGCTAGAAAATGTGGACATGCTTACAATGTTCCAAAAACATTGTTATTCTCACACCGTCAACTGCTGCACCACCTCTATTCACCCTCTGCCTTCCCCGTCTTAGTGCCCGTCTCTTCTGGAAAGCCCAGTGAGGAGCAGGGGTGTGACTGTATAGTTGTGACCCAACAACCTGGCAGTTGTTTGAAGGCGGTTTCTGAATTCATATTGTGTGTGTTTATCTGAGGATCGACCTTTTTAACTTCCAAAGTATGTATGTAGCACAACTGACTTCTAAAGTCTGTATCTCCTTCCATAAACATGAATTGGCAGATGTCCAACCTACAAGCAAGGGGTTTCACTGTGAAGTCAAAAAGTGCACAAAATATCAACACGGGTGGCAACTTTTTCCTGTCTGAAATTGAGGGTAAACGGACAGAGGATGCTGCTCGCTGTACAGATTGTAAAGCCCGCTGAAGCAATGTGATATAAATAAATTTGATTTGATTTGATTTGACACCGACCCATAACAGTCACTTTCACCACTCAGTGGGACTTTCCTATGCACCACCTGGGGATCTTTTGAGGTAAATGTTTAGTAGGATTGCAACTAGCAATTATTTTCATTGTAGATTAAATTGTTAAAATAAACGTCCTCAAACGTTTTTTGTTCACAACCTCAAAAATATTCAGTTTACTCACGTAGAGGTGAAAAGAAACCAGAATTACCCCATTTAATAATTAGGAATCAGAGAATTTTCCTTTTTTTCTTAAAAATTACTCAAAGTGATTGATTGAATGTTAAAATAGTTTGCAATTAATTAGATAGTTGACCACTGCTCAATAAATCATTGAAGCCTGAATGTTTACTAGGAAAAAAGACCAAGTTGAGCAGTGGGGATAAAATGCGGTACTGTAGAATCTCAAATGTCTTGAGCCTTGAGGAAATGACTAGAGATCTCCTGATTCTGCTTCCCTGCAGAAGAACCAACCTGTTCCATGTTCTCTTCGTTATATGGATCCTCTCCTTCCTCCTCCACCTCCTCCTCCTCTCTCTTCTGCCCACCAGCTATGTCCTCCTGCGCCTTCAGGACACCAAAAACAAGACAAAGGAATTGCGTGAAAATAATAATGTAAATACAGATATATATATCTCGTATAGTGGTGAGACATAAAGTACTTCACAGATTTGTTCCTAATATACAAAGTGTGCGTCAGAGCATCAGTGTTCCACACCTCATCCTCTACTTCCTCCTGGTACTGGTCATCCAGCATGTCTTCCTGTTGATCTGGGTTTCCAGCCATCTGAACACACACACACACACACACACACACACACACACACACACACACACACACACACACACACACACACACACACGTTAAAGAAAAAAAACAATCTACTTGACTGATGCTGAACGCAGCTTCTGAGTGTCTGACCATTCTCCGGCCCGTCACTCACCACCAGTTCCTCCTCCACAGCAGGCTGTTGTGGGTGTGTGTCTCTGTGCTGGGCTGGCGCTGCCGGCTCCTCTTCCTCTTCTACCACCTCGTCTTCCTCCTCTGGGACCCTGTGGTGGTGTTGGTCCTCTTCGGCTTCCTCAAACTCGTCCTCTCCCTGGTTGTTGGGGTCGTCCTCTGGGTCCAGCTCACCCTCTACACCCTGCAGACGAAGCGATCGGGGTGAGACGACACAGGAAACGAGAGTGATGGTGGGGAACATATATTAAGAGGAACTGATGTGATGAAAAAGAAGCACTAACACTGTAGTGTAGAGGATTAATAACCGACTGTGTTTGGCAGCATTAGAGTGATGGTGGCAGTCAGTGTACTGTAATGTTGTATTAATAGCCTTGTTGGTATGCAGGAGACTTAATAAACTGCTGGGTTTGACTGACAGGTGGAAGATGAATGTGCCAGCGCAGGACAGTGGGCAGGGAGGATGAAAGAAGCGATTTGTGGACGTATGACACATGATACACTGGTGTGAATGTTAAGTGAGCGGATGGGCTGAGAGGAAAAGACAGATGACGAGGACGCCCGTGTGAACAGATGGAGAGATCGCGTCACCTGCTGATGTGGCGGCACTCTGTGATCCCCTTCTTGTTTCTCCTCCTCTTCCTCCTCTTGTAACATATGAACATCTCTCTCTGTTAACACACACAACATATTTAAATGTATTTTAAGAGGATGCAATGACAAACTGTTTGGACTGTTCATCCAGAATTTTATGTTTTTTTACTTGTTATCTCTCCTCACCTGTCTCACCGTCCTCATCATCGTTGTGATGATCCTCGTCTCCTTGAACAATATCATTGTCCATATTCTCGTACTCTGTTCTCTTCCTGACAGTCAGAGGAGCCACAACAAAGCAGAACAACGTGTTATTGTATGGCATTTGTGTGGGAGAACTGTTCCTTACGTAGAAACATCTGCTTTAAAGACTTTCTTCTCTGCACGAATGTAATCAAGCATCACGTTTCCTCCTGGATCGTCGATGTGTGTGTTAATGTGCAGGTCAGAGATTAATTAGTTTGGTGAGCGGTAAACATCCCTGCGAATTACTACTTCAGTTAGCAGGGAGGAGGTTTTATTACCGGCTCACATTAATCAATAAAACACTTATGACATTTCTTTAAGAACAAATTAATTAAGTAAATGGCCAACAGCCATGGTTGACTGAGCTGCCGATTCTTTATTTCCAACACGGCTGAAGATAAAACACACCAGGTGTCAGTTCATCATTTCACTTTCTTCTTGTCAAGAATACTTAAAGTGACACTCTCGCCAAAAAACAACTAAGGCTTTATTTGTGAATGTATATGCGTCAAACCATCGTGTGAAAGCATAATTATGATGAAAGAGGCACTTTTAAGATTTACCGTAGTTTCGTTTTCGGGCAAGCTAATTTTCAATGGAGTGCGGGGGCGCTCTTACGCTAGCATCAAAATCGGGCAGGCAGGAGAGAAATGATGGACCTCCTACCTGTTTGGTCGCACTCAGGGATCGACACTTTTTGTCTGCCTACTGACGTGAGTTGCTCAAAAACCTTCTTTTTAGTAAACTCTGTGTACACAAACAATGTTCTCAATGCTCGTGTTTATGTGTAGAGACCCTGGTGATACTACCAATAAAGTTTCATGTTGAGCCTTCTTAGTGTTTTAAACATAGCGATTTTGATGCTAGAGTAAGAGTCCCCCAGCACTCCATTGAAAATTAGCTTGCCCGAAAACGAAACTACGGTAAATCTTAAAAGTGCCTGTTACGTCGTAATTATGTTTTAACACGAAGGTTTGACTCATATTCAATCACAAATAAAGCCTCGGTTGCATTTTGGCAAGAGTTTCACTTTAATACTTCTCATTCAATACAATTCAGATATAAATACTTTTTACTCAACTACATTAGTTATTTTGCAGATCTTGAGTGATTATACAAAATATGATCAATAAATAAATATGATATGTTATGATAGGTTAAAGGGGCAGTATGTAATGTTTACAAATTTGAACGCAGGACTTTTACAGGAAGTATTTCTACACTGGTTTTACTACTTTTACTTCAGTCCCACCACCACTGTTAATACTATTTTTGATGATTTGAAGTGATTTAATTAAATTGCACTTACTTAAATTGTATTGGCATAGAAACAGAAACAAATGAATCTATTTGCATTGCTTGACACCTTTAAGTTTAAGTAAGAAAGTGTATTTTTTTGTAATTTGGGCGAGCTCCTTGTGCACCTGATCTCAAGCGACTGACTCTAATTTACATCTAATTTACATCTGACCTCTGATGCTCGTCTTTCAGCATCTTCTCCCGTCTGTCAGCCTCCTTGTGCTGCTGCTGCTCTCGCTCCTGCTCCTCCTTCAGTTTCTGCTCCCTCTCCTTCAGCACCCTGTCTCTCTGGGCCTGCAGGGCCTCCTGATTCAGCTGCATCTGCCTACGCTCCTCAGCCCGATGAGCCTCCAGGCGCTGCTGCTCCTGCTGCTGCTCGTAGGCCGACTTCTCACGTTCCACCTGGGCATGCGCCTCGTGCTGCAGCTGGGCCTCCGGGTGCAGCTCCAGATGGGGACCCTTTTTTGAGAGGACAAATGGAAGCAAAAAGAACATGTAATGTAGAGTGTAGAGAATTAGAACACACAAGACGTGCTGCTAATTTGAGGCATAAAGGTAGAGGCAGGGTATAATTCATCCTTTGGGGAAGTTTAATAGATGAAAATGACAGCAGAAAACAACAAGCACAACACATAATGAGCAAGCTGTCAATAATCAAAGACGTAAGCACTGAGGAAAGGTTGTAATTTATTCTGGGAATTACAGCTAAATGACTAGCACCTCACTTTGAGCAGTAGCTGTGTCCCCGATATAAGGACACACCTGATTAACTAAGATAGGAAGGTTTGTTACGGAGTTTAAAGAAGATAATCTGAAACAGTTTTAACGCCGCTATATTGTGGCTAACTAATTTTAAATGAAATCCTTTGAAGGCAGGGTTCAGTCTTGTTTAGGAGAGAATCACTGGTCTTAAAACAGTCCTGACCGGCTGTTGATGGCGCCTCTGTCGCTCCAGGGCGTTCTCGTCTGGCTGTTCCGGTTCTTGCTCCTCCTCTTCCTCCTGCTGCTCATCCTGTTGTTGGTCCGGGTCCTCCTCCAGCTTTTGAGGCTGCCCTGCTTGAGCCATCTCTTCCTCCGCCAGCTCCCTCTTCCTCTCGGCCTCTCCCTCACCATCGTCCTCCTTGTCTGGCAGGGTGTGCTGGGGCTGGCTGTGCACCTCCTCCCTTTGATGGTCCAACTGAAGACGAGGCAACAAGAGAGATGATTAGATTTGTGTGTTTACATATTCACAGATAGTAAAGTGATCCCAAAGAATTGCACATTACCCTGGACTCCGCGTCCTGGTGTAGCTGGTGGTGTTCCTCATGCGCAGGCTCATCTTTGTGTGGCTCGTCCTGCTGGGCTTCATGAACGTGGGACTTGGGGGCTACGGCAGCTGCTTGTGGCTGTGGAGGGGCACGGTTTTGTTCAGACTGTCTCTGAATCTGACTGTGCAGGGTGTCCTTCAGCTGCTTGTATTCATCCACCTGCATCTAAAGGAGAACCAACACAATGACAGGAGGAACAATAAGAGAGAAAATTCTGGGGGAATTGTAAATCTCCGGCATATTTAAATCCCTCTGGTCATAAATAATCCTCTTGTGTTCACACCAAACATATATTTTCTTTCGCAGGGTGCATTCACATACATTTACCTATGGGAGGAGAACTCACTCGAAGTTTACTTTTCGGGTATTAAAAGTGATTTATCTTCATTCTTGTTTCTCTACTTGTCTGTAGCAGCGAGCCATGACGGTGCCAACTTCTACCGTCAGGTTTAATGTACTGTAATTAGTCTCTCTGTATCCTTGTTGATTGCTGAGAGGAAGGGAAATGTACTTTACTTTACAATTATACAGAGAAGAGAGGGGAAAAAGAAGTGACTGGAAGGAAATGACCTCACAATAGATCAGCCCCGCCACCCTTTATTCATACACACATACTTTCTAACCAGACCGGGGGCTAAATTCTAGAAATGTTTGCTAAACCCCCGCTCCCCCCTTTGTCCCTCCATTAAATCTTTCTGGCTGATTGGCTGGAACGTGTTTTAGATGCACTGCTCTGACAGCCTCGACTAAACCAAACCCCCCGGAGTGAAGGAACGAGTTGTTTGTGAGTGTGTGTGTTTGTGCCTAGTCAACCAGAAGCACTGATGGAAACCAGGACAAGCTTTAAAATAGATTAGCAAATGCAGACAGACAAGAGAGGGAGAGAGAGAGGAGGGTGAGTGAATATCCATCAATGTAGACAAAGAGGAGAAAAGCATTTTAAACGAATATTTCAAATGTTCAATAAACCATTCGGGCATTTCAAAGGTCGCTCTCAGGGGGAAACAGCAACAACTGATCTAATTACCCAAAAATCAAGCAAAACCTCTGGCATCTTTACTTCTTCTCTACTGGAGATTTTACAGTCTACTGCATCAAATATTTCTGCTCCTTTATTAAGAAAGTAAAAGTTAAGATAAGGCTGGGAGGAAACAGGGAGGGAACAGAAACTTCTGAACACCGGGCAACTCTCCAGTCATTCTATAAATTACAGGTCTAAATCTTCCAATTAAAATTGCAACACTGGATGGGGAGAAAAAAAAAAAAAAAGTGACCAAAATACTTGTGGTGCAGCAGTCCAGCATCAATCAGCCGACTGAAGTAAAGAGTGAGCCTGCCTCTCTGTGCTGCTGCTGTCCTACCTGAGCTGCAGCCAGTGCACTCTTGTGGTCTTCTAGTGTCAGTGCGAGGTGGTCGTGCGCTGCCTTCAGGTCCTGATGGCGAACCTGAACACAAATGTGAAACAAAACAGCATAAATTACCTGTTTATTTTTTATTAAAGTTTCACATTTTACAGCTGAAGGAAGCATTCAAGCCAAATCAATGTGTTTTTGTTTTCCAATTTTGCTGTCACATTTCCATGAGTGACTTATTTCTTCTATGTCAGAGAAACGGATAGCATTTCAAATTTCAGAGCAACATTTTCTGTCTCTACACACTAAAAGAAAGTTTACAGACAGAAGAAAATTCTCTTTTTTATTTAGTCTCACCTGTGCATCCTGTAGCTGCGTGTGGATGTCATGGTGAGCCTTCCTCAGCTGTTTATTTTCCTCCCTCAAGTTATATATATTATCTGCCATAGAGTGGAAACAGCAAACATATTTACAGAAAGCGTGCATCTAATCAGGAATTGCACGAAACAGGATCAATATTCTACTGCAAAGCATACTCAAAAATCATTTGAATCACTTGTATTTCTTTATCCTTATGAGTCACGTTACAAACCCTGGTGCCACTTGTCAGTATATACCTGCTTGAAGCAGTGGCCTCATAATTTTGTCTATGAATTAGTCATTTTGAGTGATAAGGCTGGAAGTGTAAGACACTTAATAGTCTAGAACCAAGCATCTGCTCATTAAGGACTTGTACTTGGCTTCAGACATGCAGTATTTCATTAAGTCAGAAGATGGAGACAAAGAATGTTTGATGATGTCACGACTTCAGAACACTACATTGCATTTGTACAATACGTGTGGACAACTGAGTGGTGTTAAAATACAGTACATATAACAAAAAACGTGTGTGTGTGAGTGAGAGACCATCAGTACCTTTGAGTTGACCGATTTCCACCTCTTTGACCTGCTGCAGTTTGTCGTAGCGTTCTTTGTGTTCGTCCAGCAGCCGGCTGTGGTCCTCGCCCTGAACCTGGTGCTGGTCCTGCAGCTCGTAATACTGCTTCTTCAGGTCGTCGTGCTGGTTCTGATCAACAGGAAAAAGAACTGCCGTCATCATATGATCTAGAGGTTGTTTTTACATAACATAAAAGCATATACTTGTGATAGCAAAAGTGACAAACAGGTCAACTTTACATCAAAGAGAGGGAGGATGTAGCGTGGTTCAGTCAGAGAGATAGACAGGATAAGATTGTGTTTGTTCTAATGATCTGTACCTTCAGCATCTGATGTTGCACTTGTAGAGAGTTCATTCTGCTGCTGGCATCTTGCTGTTTGAGCATAAAAGAAACAATAACAACATAAGATGAAACGGGCGGCTTTGTAGGCCAGGCTTAATGGTACTGTTACAACTGATAATGGCAAAGAGATTAATTATATCTGATGGGGGGCGATGTAGTAGCAGCATTTGTGTTGTGATTTTTAAAACACAAAGTCACACTACAAAGCACTTTACAAATTAACAAAGCAACGGAAGCAAACAGAAAAACATGGAGGTCAGGCAATTAGAGATAGATGGTTTGTACAAGATATCTATACATGATGATAGCTAGTCAGAGCAGAGGGGGTAATTATGTGGAAACACACCTTCTCCTTGTTGAGTGACTGTTGTGCTTCCAGTTTATAAACCAGATAATCTAGAAAAGAGAAACAGCATGGATTTTCTTTAATTAATTATTTCTTTAATTTTCACCAAAGTTAGATGAGCAACACGATTCTTTGATGATTTGATGAAGAATACAACACTATGATACTGACATAAAAATTGAGGTTCATTCTTTCTTGCAAAACAAAGACTCATCTCAGTTAATTCAGATAAACAGCAAATGCTCTCTTGTAAAATACTATTCGTGATGCTACAGATGGAGTTGGAACCAGTATTACATTACATCCCAGTTCAACTACACATTTTATTTAGTAGAAGTCTTTGTCCAAAGTGACCTACAATAATACTGTCATCCAGGCTTTTATTAAAGTCTACAATCAGAATTCCCCACAGCCCCTTTGAATGGAGACCTCATTCAAGAGTCAGTGCTAAGTGTTATTTTCCTCACCTTCTTTGGTCTTTTTGTGCTCTAACCTCTCCTTCTGAAGAGACTTCTCTAACCTGGAGCGATGCTCGTACACCACTGAACATGTAAAAGAAGGGATGGAGGGGAAGAGAGGGATGGGGAGAGAAAACAGGGAGGTTTGGTGAAATCTGTTTGGGCCAGGCAGACGGTAAACTAAACAAAAAGAGAGACTAAACACAAATATGTACACTGCACAAGACATACACAGTCACAAACTGTCATTTTAGACAGAAAGCGGATGTGCATTTCATGTCTGATGCGAGAGCCAGGTGTGATATTTATTCATCTGAGTACATGACAGCTTCTCCATCGACAGGAAGCTGTGGTATTCCTCACAAGACCGGTGGTCCAAAGGTGTTTACACACTGTAAACTACTACTGTGGTGCGGTTCAGGCTGCTTCTGTGCCTGGTGGGTGGTGTCTGCCACAAGAGTAAAATCATGAGGAAATACAGGTGATTACAGGAGAGTTTATGAAGCAGTCTGAGAGGTAAATAATGTGAACATAATTTGTGGTGAAAAATATTCCCTGACATTCTTTTATAACTTTGTTTATCTCTTTATTTGAAATGAGATCCTGCTTTTGCTCTTACATTCACTTCTAATCTCTCCAGCTGTCCTCCCCACATTCTCACAAGCATTCTTCTTCTATTCCCTTCTTCATCAGATTTAAGATGGAATCCAATGAAACGGAAATAATCCCTGTGGGGAATTAGGGTCATTGTAGCCGCAGAGATACAGTAACACAGCATAGTGTGGTGTTCTGAAGCAGATACAACAGTTAATTACACATGTAAACAATGTACCAGATAGTTTAGTAATGGCGGGTTTGAACGCTGCAGGCCCTTTCTTGTCAAAATACTCATCTCCCCTGCTCTACCCATCCTGGCTTTTGTTCATCCAAATGAAGCCTCACTGAGAAGCAGTTGACAGGGTAAAGTTTCCAGAAACCTCCTGTGAGCCTGAATAGTCTAGACAAACAGACTTCTGAGGATCAGTGTGATCAGTGTGCGTGTGTGTTTGTTTGTACATAATCTGGCAGAAGTGAGTTGGATTTGGTAACAAAAACCAAATGAAACAAAAGAGGAAGGAAGATTAGGAAAGATGATTGGAAGGAAAGGGGGGTTAAATATTTCGATGAGACAATTTAAACTGCAAACATCTAAACGGGTCATGCTCACCCTTAATACATACATTAAAAAATTATACTGGATGAATAGATTTATAAAACATTAATCTCTGGTTAGCAATGTCTTATGAAAGTGAATATACATGTTAGTATGTCAGTTTAAATATGGACTTTGATTCAAGTGCCCTTTTTCATGATGCAGATTCAAAATATAAGTAAATTATAAATTATAGATATATATACATACATACATACATACATACATACATACATACATACATACATACATACATGTATACTGTACACTACGAGTCGACCAATTATCGGCCTGGCCCATTATCAGATCCAATATTCAGCGTTTCTTTTTATGATTATTGGAATCAGATTGTAAATTAAATAAATTCATTTAAAAATATGTTGATTGTGCTCTGATGCAACATGCAATTTGAAAAGTAACTATCTTCTAAAGTAAGTATCTAAAGTTATTAAATAATCATAGAGAGTAAAAAGTACAATATTTGCCTCCAAAGTGTAGTGGAGTAAAAATATTTAGGATCCAAAAGATTGAAATACTCAAGGTATCTCAAAATTGTACCTAAGTACATTTACTTAGTTCCCTTTCATCAGTGTTCGTTTGTCACAGCTCTGCCTTGCACAAGCATGTGTGACAAACTCTGTTGTTTTAAGTCCATTTTGTTTGCACATGTGGATGCACAGTAAAAGCAAAAAAAATAATTTCAGCTCATTGATGTACTATATGTGCATTTAGATATAAGAATACATGTATTTAGTAGATAATAGTACCTCCCCTCAATAACTTCCCTGGTCTGATTTGTTTTCTTTTCAAAATTGGCTAATTGGCTGGTAAGTTTCTTTGTTTTGGTGGCTGACAGAAACAGTAGCTGCCATCATCAACACTTTGTGTATAAACACTGTGTGACAATAACCTCAGTTCATTTGTTCAAATAATCCATTACCGCAAGAATTCAATATGAAAATATACACCAATGCTTAAATCACCACTGAATTACCATCTATTCTGGCACTAATCCCTGGTTGTGGTCTTGTGCCAGCCTCTGATTCACCCATCTTGTAAAAGAAAACAAAAACACAACCCTCCTAGAACAAGACAACCTGGTTTGTGAACACTACGTCATCTCTTCCTCCAGTTTCTTCTCTGTGACTCTCCTGCCTTTGGGTTGGGGGGCTGGGCGGTCTAACTGATGATGTGGCTGTTCCTCCTTCTGAGCGCCAACTCAACAGATTCTAAGATAAACTCTTAGATACGCAGAATTTCTTTAGAATTTCATTCAAGATATCAAGAAGCAGAAGGTTAAAAAAGTGAAGGAGGTAGACGTGACTGTAACAACAGAGAAATGGCCAAAAAAACAGAAGCAGAGTGAAACAGAGGAAAGCTCACACAGATGAGAGAGGGAGGGCAAAGATAAATATATAGACGAGGAGAGACTGAAGGGAAAGAGACCGTCAAGGAAACACTCACACTCTCACACACACATACACACACACACAGTAAGAGAAAGAATGAGACGGACTTGGAATTCTGGTTTTATAAGGTAACTAATGAATATCTCAACTAAACGAAAGACAAACATTAAGTTCAAACCGATTACCTCAATAGCTTGTTGGTTATCTAATAGAACTATTTAAGCCTGTGGTTATGTAGGAACATGTCTTCTTAACAGGGACATGGTTACAGCCCAGTGATGGTTGCGCTACATCAGATCTTTGCTCCAGTACACATTATTTTATTAGTCAGCCCGACTAATGCTGCTTTCGGGTCATTGCGGAGGACTGAATTTCCTGCCTCAAACTCCCAACTTCCGACCTCAAAGCGGTCCAGGTGCCAGACACAAAAAGTGAGGAAAAAACTTGGCTGACTGGAACAAAATGAAGTCTTCTTTGGCAAGAGTAATCAGACTTGAACCTTGCATTATAAGCGAATTACAAGAAGAAAAACGATGACATTGTACACTGAATATTACAGCACTTTTTATATTTGATATGTGAACATTTCATTCAGTCTACAAACACACCCTTGTCCCTTCCCATGGGTGTTGTCATCGTTGTGAGATGTCAGACAACCCTCCCTCCAGACATGTTGTCTGGAACGCAGCATTGGTGTGCATATGCAGAGTGTTTGGTTCACTTTTGGCGTTGTGCACTTGAAACGCTTTTGAGGTCGTACACTAGAAGTTAAATATGTAACCTGACTGAAACATAGCAAAAGGGGAGGTTTAGGAGTTGTTTTTCATGAGTGTTTTAAATGCCAACCAACAACAATGGCAGACTGCTCTTGTTTAAAAGTGCTTGCTTTATCTGACTTTTATAAAGATGTTCTGGGTCCAACTCATTAACCACGGAATCACCCGTCTTTATACACGTGTCGACTTAACTGATCAATTGAGTAATTGCTTGTTTTAGATAATTCCTGTGTTCATTTTGACCCCATAGTCCTGTTTGTGCGGTCACATTTTAATGAGAAAACCGCTGCAAAGTCTTCTTCTCTGTTCTCTGCCCGAGGCTGTGAAACCAGATCTTCTGATATTGAATAGGTTTGAATTCTCTGTAACTCCGCTCTAAATACTGTTATTCCTACAAAAGCCAGATTTTCTCTCACCTTGGCTCAACAAAACACATAATAGAGTTCGGGTGGGGGGAGTGTCGGTGCAGAAACACAAAAGCGGATTATTAACAGATGAAGACACTGTTGATGTCACATTATAAGCTTGATAAGAATGAGAGTCAGATATTTTTCTGATATATTTTTTGTTAACAAGCCCTTTCCCAGTACTCTTTCCAATGTTGGTGATTGTCTTAAAACCCAACTACTTTTAAATCATTAAATAAATCTAGTGGTGAGGTGTTTTTCTTTTTTGCTTTTCTCATAACATTTAAGGTATCCGGTCCATAATTTCCACCCAATGGTCCCATTTTCAACCACTGATGTCATGGTGTCTTAATATTTATCAGATGTTCGGGATGTGTTTGACCTGTGTGCTCTAGAGCGAACCGGGCCATTTCACCGGGCTATGTCACTTACTATTTCATGACAGCCAGTATCAAGCCTCTTCTCAACAAAGTGGCCTCGATCTCTATATTTACAGACAGTTTAACAACAGCCTCTGGCAGCCCTGTCAGACAATAAGGCTTTCATAAAAATCATGGTACAGACGCTGCCCTTCTCAGACTCACAAATGACTTTTCAAAAAATGCAGGTGCCGGAGACAGCTTCATTCTAATTTTACTGGATTTGAAACCAGGACAGGGTATGCAGTGGATCCTGGCATCTTGATAAACAGAGCTCAGTAGTGGACTGGTATATCTGATACAGCCCTGCAGTGATTTTCAGCGTATTTGTCAGATTGTAGGTGTTTCAACTGGTATCTCCTCTTTAGCCATGATGACTTGTGAAGGGCCCCAAGATTTAATGTTAGGACCACCTTATTTTGACAATAAGGCTCTGGTGTGGTACGTTGCAAACGCAAAATGGAGATTATATTACTCATGACACCATGTAGACCATCTTTTGAAATAAGAATTAAAAGATTTAATGAGTTATCATGGCATAAATCCAATGATCCTATACTAGACTAATCTAAAAATGGCATAGCCATCTGTGCTAAAAGAAAAAAAAACTAAATAAAGATCAGGGAATCAAATCGCATTGTGACCATGAAATCAAAAAATCTAATTGAATTGAGGATTTGGAGAACCATGATACCCCTACAAAACAATATTAAATAAAAACCTTTAAATTTGAATTTTAGTGCAAAGAATGAATTGCAAACATAACAGAACAACCTGCAATATTAGGTGCAGCTAGTCTGACACTGATGTATAGCCATATTCTATAATATCTAGTATTGGCTCAAGCCTAATGATGGATTTTATTGCTATTGAGATGAAACCCAGAGATATCTCCATATAAAAAAGGCCAATACCCTTCTGATCTGTCCCATCTGGTTCATTAGCTTACAGATGTCTAATGTTCATAACTTCACTTTTAAGTTGTTTAAAAGAACATTTCACTCTTATATCGGCAGGAATCCAACAAACTTCAAATACGTGCCTTTCCAAATTCTTTCTTTTGATATCTGAACTGACAGCATGACTTTCTTCACATCTCTCTGAGCTTGATCTGATGGAAGTCTAGCTACATGAGATTAGGGATGTTTCCTTCTGCTTGTTAGAGGCTCTGTACCCTCTCAGCAGGGTAAACAGTGGGAAAAGCCAAAGATGAGGCCATTTTACTCCAAACTTAGCTCAGTTCAGGCCCCTCGAGTCACACACACACACCCTCTCTCTAGGGGACAAGCAGGGCAACACCCACAAAGAAGTGACAGTCTAAGAAGTCATTTGAGCGATTCAAATCTAATAGTACCACAGGGCAAAGCCATTACTTATACGGTAACTTACATTTCAAACAAAATCTCAGTATTTTAAAACATAACAGTAATAGACAAAGAGGGGAGAAAGCAACACATTTTAAAATAATACTTGTATTTATCATTGTTTGTCTTTTATTTTTATATTATTTTATTCTAAACTGCAACTTCAAAAAATCTCTTCCACAAATATTCAACTGAAAACATCTGCACCATCATCTGCTTGTGTTTCAGAGTCCATCCGTCATCCATGAATGCTCCACTGTAAAACTTGTAAAGCAGAACAGACCGCTATCCCCAACATTCCCTAGAGCCTCCAAACACATACTGATTCATTTTACAGTTACCCTTATCTCATTCAAACCTCAGTGGGCACAGGAACAAACATTTATTGTGTGAGGGTTTCCCCACAGACCAATGAAACATTTCCCTCAAGGTGCAGTTAAAAGTACATCAGCAGAGAGAGAACAAGGGAGCTCTCTATGGTGATGACCTTTACTCGCCTATTGGTTAGGGTTGGCAAAGTGCTGTGGACTGTGAATACTATCAATCACACAGGGAATTAGGCTACAAGGCTTTGTTTGAGGAGTGTGTGTGTGTGTGTGTGTGTGTGTGTGTGTGTGTGTGTGTGTGTGTGTGTGTGTGTGTGTGTTCACACACATCTTGTGTACACACATCCAAACACTGGGGAGCAGTTCAGTCTAAGAGTGAGTGAGATTCAACACAGATCTCAGGTAATTCTAATAATGCAAACTGTGGTTCCTGTATCTATATTGTCGGAGTGATAAAGACTTTGCACCTGAGCAATGCAAACTGTCTCTGACTCACAGAAGTCAGTTCTTCATACATGCAGATCCCTTTGTGTCTTGACCTGTGCCTGGCCTATCGGCAAGATTTTTACCTCACAGCATTTGTCTCAAACATGTACTGCAACTTACAGTATATTAAACACAAGATTCAAGATTCATTTAATTGTTATTATGCAATTAAGTTTGTGTAATGACATTTCTATTTGCTATTTACTATCGTAGACTGTTGAGTTCACGAGTCTCAGCCTGAGGAAATAAGCTGCTCTGTCGTCTATTGGTATGGCAGCGGATACGTCTGCAACAGGGTGAACAGACTGTGGTTCGGGTGTGTGTTGTCTTTCTCACCACACCGATTTCAGTGATACTTGGTAGATGGGTATCAACCGTTCTCACAGCCCTAGTTCTTAGGTTTCTCATTTTAAGTGCAAGAGTCCCGTGAAACGTGTGACAAGCATATTGCTTTATTATTTCAGTTCAGTTTTATTCTATGTTCTTAACAGGCACGTGGTGGTGGTTGCTTAATGTCAATTCATTTGCCCCCTTTCATTAAAACTGAAACATATTGCAGCTTTCAAACTTGTGCCTCTCATGATAATTCCTGTGGCTTTCCTTCTGCCTCCTACTGGTAAACATAACCCACACAGGTACCATTATACCCTGCAAACCCATATTTATACTGTACATACTGTGCATAAAACAAAAATTACAGATTTGTTTTTCTTTTTTGCACAAAAGGTAACTTAGAAGATGCAAGCAGGGAGGTGTGAGTTTTCACAGCTCAGATGTCTTTTTCACTGAAATTGTAGCTCTGTTAATCTGAGAAACCTCAGACAGGTGGGAACCCAGCGAGAAACTCATTTCCTCAAATAATGGACTTGAAGATAAAGGTTGAAGGGAGAGAATTTTTGACCTCTGAGACTGCAGAACAACCTGACCAATTTCCCAGGAAACAAAATAAATCCTAATTTTACCTTTACAGCAGCTTCAAAATCATGTTGCTCGTGCACCGATTTGTAGGGTAAATGGTGTCTCCCTCAATCTGACTCTGTGCCCCAATCACTTGTACTTGTTCTATGCACATTGGCTGGGTGGGTAGGATCTTCTGGAAGAAGTGCCTGACACTTTACGCCATTGGGCACACAATACCAACTATGTCGAAGAAACTGGATAATATTTTATGGAGAAAATGTTTTCTAGCATTCCTTCTATCTCCCTATTATCTTCCTGCCTTAACTCTGTATTTTACAGAGCTTACTAATGGATAGATAGCATTACTTGTTGCTAAAAGAACCACTAACTGCTGCTAACGGTAGTTGAGGTAAGCTAGTTAGCTCATCTGATATTACATCTGATAATTTTGTTATATAATAATTCCAAGGTTTCTGTAACAGTGGTGTTGCTCTCGGAAACTGTGTTGGCACCAATACCAATGTCTACAAATTCTCTCTTTCAAGTCATCCCATCTTGATGTTATTGCTGAGACGGCACTCAACCTGACAAAATCTGAGTCAGTACATTTGTAACTCAAAGAACAACAGCATTTATTTCCTTTTGTCTCGTGGATGAAAACAAACCATTCCATCTGTTCCCACAAGAGTGTTCATTAAGATAATCAACAGGCAACAACAGTTGCGCTGCTGAAAAAAATATTACAACACTCATTTAGAGACAGCTGCAATTATTCCATTTGATTAATGTTTCTCAAATGACATATAAACAATGAGTGGTTGCCAGTGTGTGAGGGAGTGAAGGGGTGTTAAATCACAGGGACACATTTGTCATAGAGCATGCAAAACCACAAAGTGCCAGTTGATTCTTTTAAATGACTGACAACTGCCAGCCTGTGGTTAAAGTGGGCAACAGTGAATCAATAAAGTTGGCTCACAGCCCCCGAGCTATGGCCCACCTCTAAATATAGGACACAAAAACCAGCAATCAACAGTCAGCTGTGGATATCAAGTGGCTTGGGCCTTGTGATTGGCTGAATGATCCATCGCTTCTCGATAAAAGTAAGGGTGTGGTGCACAAGTGGAGCGATGCACATGGAGTTAAGCAATACCCACTTCATTCAGACTGTCATATTGTCATGTTTACTATTTTTGGATACAAAAATACTTTGAGAGCAACGAAATAGGAGCCACTTGTGTCACGCCAACCTAAAATAGACTATAGGAAGCCGTTTAGCTTGAGGTAAACTGATATACGATACAGGTGCGAGATAAACAATGCCTTTCTTCATTTACCTTGTTAAATTTGGGACAGCTGTCCACCCTGACCCAAATCCCTTAGTCTAAGAACTGGTCTTATTTTCTGTTAAACAATGTCATTTGTCACAGAGTGCTTCACATGACAACAGGGCCTATGTAGGTGTGTATGTAAATGTGATTGGTAGGAGCTTAAGGAAAACTACATGGTAGGTCTGCTGGACCGCGCTGCGTACGACAGGAAGTGATTCTGACTGCTGGTTAAGAGGATCAAAGGTTGTATTAAATTAACAGGTCCACAGTCTAAAACCCTGAGACACTATTTGACTCCCTGATGTGGGCACGAACCTTGTTTTGCACACATGAAGCCAAGGAGGAGCGGGCTCTCCACCCAGCTGTTAATTTTAAACTCATGGCATAATGGCATGACACGAAACCTCACATCCTGTCAGCGCAGCACTGTGTGTTTAAGTGTGTTTATGTGGAGGGAGAAAATCAGAAAGGTCACTACAGGACAAATGTTTAATCTTCTGTAGAGGCGGGACAGTTCCTGAAGTTAGAGTTTGTAATACGAACATTTATGGAGTGACACAAGACAACATTTTGTAGGCCTACTAATTTGAGTGTGTCAGTATTTTCCAAACATGGCAATGAAACAAATAGATTTACTGATTTTCAAGTGTGAACGTTGCAGTTTTTACTGGTAGCCATAATGTTTCATGGCTATGACTAAATAACTGGTGATTGAATGCCAGCAGACCTTAACAATGCAGGACAGGAAGTCACGGACGCGATTTCGGAACAATCTCTGATCCATATAAAAATTTTAAAAAACACACCACTGAAACTAGAGCTGAAGCCATAATTCCATTCATTGATTAAGAGCAACAGAAAATTCATCTGTAACCAATTATTGATTTATGTATTGGTCATTTTCAAGCAAACACAGGCTGCTAAAAAAAAACAACAAGCCAATTGATGACGAGAGATTGTAGCAGGCACTATTTTTCAAAATGTTTCACAGAGCAGATGGTTAGTTGATCAATCAAGAAAAGATTCAGACCAATAAGCAAACTGATCATGAAAATAGACATCCGTTTTAGCCCGAACTACGACTTGCTATCAGTACCCATTTTTAAAAAAACATTTTAACACATACAAACCAACTATACATCATATATTAATGGTTAATGCTGCATTAAGAGGTTTGCTTGCATTTGAATTTCTGCAAAAATGTGACTACACACAAAATGCTTATATATGTATCTCAAGTTCAAACAATTCAATAAGGCTTACGCTGTTGACAGGGTGAGGAGAAAAGGCTTAAATATGGCATCTTAACAATTCTTTGCTTGAAACCAAGGTGACTGTGCCCTCGCTTACTCATCTGCTCCTCCAGATGTGGCTGCCAGACGCAGATGTTCTGACCGTCCTATGACTTGAAGGTATTTGTATGCTGTTAAGGTTAGCCTTGGGACACAGTACCAGGTGTGTGTTTAAGTGTGTGTGCCTGTGTGTTATAGCCTTTAGTCAGCAGTAAACTGGGCAGAGTGGGGTCTAGTTTCAGTGTTACAGCGGGGCTATGCAATACAGGAAGACCTGTCCAACAGAATGACCTCTCTGTTAAATTTTAAAGCCCAATCCCCTCACACCATAACCTGGATTTATCACAAGATTAGAAGGCAAGCTGAGGTCAAGGGGTCAAAGACAGGCTCTTGGTAAATCACTGCTGAGCTACAGTGTAGTTACAGTCCAGTCAGGTCAGATGGCAGACAGTCTCAGAGGACCCTCTGTGGAGCCTTTCTTGCATTTGAAACGCACCCAAAATAAGCGCATGTATTGATGCAGTTTCAACTACCACCCACTTAGTCTTTCGGTCCGGCTGACAGGAGGACATTGTGACATGTTATGCTGCCGAATTGAACTGTAGTTTGTTGTGAATCCTACTGAGTCATAAAGTTAGTTTTAAAAACCATTAGAGAGTGAGCACGACAACAACAAAACTCGCGGTTTTCTTTGAGGAGTCCGGCGTGACGGTCGCTCTCACGCGCACCTCCGTCACCTGCGCGGAGACGGACCAGCCCTTCAATCACAACACTGTCAGTGTGTTTACCTTGGAGCTGAGCCGAGAGTGCCTCCTGGTGCTGCTGGTACTTCAGTGCCATCGTCTCCGTCCTCTTGAGCTGCCTGTGCATCTCATACGATATCATCCCGGCGTACATCGTCCCGCAGACCACGGTGACCAGCAGGAGACACTGGAAGATCCTCCGCTGCCTCCGGGAGCACACCCCGTTTCCCATGTTGGACCCGCACCCCTCCCCGCTGTCTGCACGAGAAAACCCCGTCTCTGCTGCTGGAAACTTCGGTCTCAACTTTTTTTTTTTTTTTCACCTCCTGGTCCTCCACTCCCCTCCTGCCTTCCTCTCAGTCCCCGAACATTTCCAAGCACAAAAATACGAGTTACGCGCTAATGTTTCCCGACGTAGACATTATTTTAGCATAGCCACATCCACTCGCGACTCTCCGCTGCGACTTCAAAGTAGCCGCTCAGATTTTCGGCTGACTTCACGTCAAACTGCTCCGCGACGTTCAAAACGCGGCTCAGTCCGAGTCCGACGACTCCTGCCCGGGTCTCCGGTCCCCCCGTGCACGCCTAGACTTTTCCTACCAAATTCGGAGACGCCAAAAGGGCAAAAAGTGAGAACCTCAAGTCTCCGAAGAGGCCTCCGTAGCACCTTTAACTTTAGTTACGTGTCAGCCCAGCAGCTGCCTGCCATCCAACTGCTGCTCTGAAGGAAGTCCCTCCTCCGAGAAAAATCATAAATTTCCCTATTCCCGCCCTCAGAGGGGAACATTTTATCAATTGGTTGCCAGAGAGCTCGATCACAAAACTTCCAGGCCTGTGAGGGTAGGTGGAGAGTCCGGAGACTTCCCTCCTCTGAGAGGACTGTAGTGATCCTGAGATAACATCTGAGGACACTTGTAAACACATACAGCCATAAGAAGGTTTCTGAGACACTTCCTGCCACCCTGCAGTAGCTATGAGTCATATTACAAGACCTGACCTAGAAATGTAAAAATGAAACTGTTTGTAATATTTTATTCATTTGTAATTTATGTGATTATGCATTTGTTTAATCTACATTGTAACACTTCCCAGAACATTTATTCAAAAGTGTCAGTGCATGAATGAAACAAGCAGCTGTAACATACAGTGTAAAAGTCAAATAAACCCACCAACATGCAGGGGGTGGGAGTAACTGATTACATCTACTCAGATTTCTGTAATTAAATCATGCTTTAAAGTCTGTAATTTTACTTGGGTTTAAGTGTGTGGATTACACTGTGTAATCCATGTAGTTTCTATTAAAGGTGCACTATGTAGTTTTTGAAAGAAATTTAAATCTGAAGAGAAAGATCTTGACTAGTTTTTTTTTTATGCCTAAACAAACCAAATAAGCCCTTTGGTTACATGACTGAATAAACAAACTGACCTTAAAGGGCAACACAATTTCATTGTATTTAAATTTGTTTACTTGTGGCAGACCCTGCCACCTTTCTAGCTTCAAACATTTTCCTCTGAGAACAGTTTGGTTAAATCATGATAATAAATCTCTGAGTTTGTATTATTAACTAATTAATATTGTGAATATATTCAAATTCACTTTTTATTTCTTCTCCCAAACTACATAGTTCCTCTTTAAAAGCAGTTTGAATTAATATCTAAGCCTTTTTCATCTGCATGTTTGAGTCATTAAGGATATCCGATCAGTTACAGGCCAGTGAAAACCCTGACATATGCATGGAAACCACAAAACTCTGTTGAACGGTGTAACCCCTTTGACTGAATGCCTGCTATTGATAATGCACTAAACATCTAGGGCTAAAAAATATCTCACCCTAACACTAGTGATTGAGAAGAATAAAAATGTACTTTTAGTTTAGTATTTGTTTAATCCCAGTAGCTGTGCGAATACTTGAGTAGACTTTCACTTCTCTTCATTAGAAAATAATTGTCAAAAATGCAGCGGACAGGGATTCTTCGTCTTTGGCTGAAAGGAGGTTTAGTCTCATGTCACTACAGACAAGAGCTTTGATCATAATGTGACATTTGATTTAAAGAAATGAGTCACTGTTTCTAGGCCTTCTTATCAAAACGACACAGACGAAGATCTCTGCTGAGGATATACCATATATTGCAGTTTATTCAAGTTTTGTACGATATACATATGGTTATTATCATACATATAGTGGTTTTCCATACAAGTAATATCAGAAGACATCATCAGTCAACAGACCCTGGCACAGAGCTTAGAAGTACAATATAACTGGCCGTGTAAGGTTAAATACTAAAAAATGAACATTTTGTTAAAAAAAATACAAATAAATAGCAATGGTGTCATCATTAAAGTAAAACTACAGTAATATAAATACAACATGTTCAACAATATACTGTAGCAATATATACAAGTACTTTTTTGGGCTATATTGAAAAAGACTCGTTAAAAAAGAGAAAAAAGATCAAAGTATGACTCGTGCAATACAAAAATAATTTATTGGTGAAAATTATTTACTCTTATTGCATATATTTGCAAACAAATTTCCTATTCAGTCACTAAAGTCAGAACAAATCCCCCCTTATTTACATATTTCCACATTATTGCATCATCTGACAGGCTGAGAATAGAAAAAGGAACCACTCATGATCTACTTTGTAATTCTGATATTGACCAACATATACTTGCGTGTGTTTCTGAACCAGGTGCTACAACACAACGTCTATTTTCACACAAAGAGAAATAGATCACATCCACACGATACTGAGGTAGAGAAATGTGCAGCTCTCTGCAAGTGAAGTGCTTCAGTTATGACCGGGTTAAGTGAGCAAGACATGCATACTGTGCAACAACATTTGGCACAACACTGATGTGCGGTAGCTTTGCTAATCATATAAATGAACTTGAAGTGCTCATTTCGCTCATCAATAAGGTTAGTTACTCTGTGAATAAACATATTGAAGCTAATAAGGTGTTTTGAAAATAAATTTGACCTGTCAAGAGCATCCTCTCTGTTTTTAACCCGATGACAGAATACAAAACATCTTAAATGTGCAAACTAATTTTGAATCTCATCACTTTATCAAGTCTACAATAAAATCACATTAATATTCCTACCTTCAGATAAATCTGAAAGATAATGATCACCCCCTCCTATTTTCTCTAATGAATGTCTCAAAATGTCATGGAGATGTCACAAAAGAGGACACAGTTACTGTTAATGCTACTCATAATACTTGAAACAGTAAGGGTAAATAAAGATAACTGGTTCCAAGGCATTTCCCACAACAGTAGCTAGGATAAATCAGTCAATAGTTGATTAAAGTAACTTCATTTAATTTAAAAATGACTTTTGTTCTAAAATGGATATACAGTGCATTTATCTTTTAGTCTAAGAAGGCACAGACAACTTCTTTCCCCAGGAGAGAAGAGGGCTTGGACCAAGAAAGTGGAGAAATGCAACATCAGTTCTTGAAGAAAAACTTAGACGTCCACATCCTGTCTTCTAATGTAATACTAACTAACTAACGAGTCTTGTGTTCTAATGTTGGACAATTTCCTGTTTGCCAAATTCACATATTCATGTTGGTTCCTCTATTACTGTGCTCACACTCTTTATTTCATGGCACTCAAATACCAAACTCTCCCCATACCATGCATCCTAGTTTATCACTGCAATCCTCTGCGACAGTATTACCTTGTCAAAAGTGTGTAAATATAACAGGCACTTCATTCTTCCATAACGCCTGCATTTGTGAAAAGACATCTTGGATTAAACCTCTGGGCTGTGTGTGGTTCCCAGTGGCAAATAAATATAATTATTCCACCCAAAATAAAATAAAGTACGCCAAGAGGAAGAAGTTATCAAAAATGACAGCACCCATAACCAGAAAAAGATTACAGTAATGCTAACTCACATTCTAGAAAAAAAAAATGGACTGAAATCTTTCTAAAGTGGTCCTTTGCTTAGTCTTAAAGAGGCCACATTCTTCTATTTTTCAGGTTCATACTTCTATTTGGGGGTCCTTGTAGAATAAGTTTACATACTTTAATTTTCAAAAAACACGTCATTTTTCTCATATGGTGCATTTCTGCAGCATCCCTTTTCAAACTGTGTCTTGAATGCTCTGTTTTAGCTTCAAAGTGGGACATCACGCCTCTGTTCAATCTTTGGTGAAAGATGCACATAGGCATTACTTCAGGAGCAGGATGTAACAAATCAGAGGCAGAGTAGGGTTGGTCATGCCAACCAGAGGAGTGTGATCTAAAAATAACGCTGCTACAGTAGTAGCAACTGTATGTCTGCTGACTAACTGGAGTGTATATATTTTATAATAAATACACAAAAAATATATATTCATATGACACCTGTTACATAAATCTGGGAAGTAAAGGCTCTACTCCAACCAGGCGTTTCAGGCAGTGCAGGAGCAGTGTTTTCTATGGGAGAGTAACCCCCTTTGGCGTGGACTTTTCACTTCGCAGACCTTTCAAATGCACAAAATGCTCCAAAACACTACCAAGGAAAGGCAAAAACCCCAAATTCATAACATTAATTTTTTTAACAAAAATGTATTTACCAGACCTTTTCTTTAGCCTTTACCATCCTTTTACCACATTATACGTTTCTGTTCTCTGGAATAGTTCTGTGTAAACCAATGATCACCGACAACACAACAGAATCATCCAAAACAACCTGTCGACTGACTGGTCCATTTTCCATCAAGTGGCCCATGTTGCTGTTCACTCTGTGTCCTATAATACTGACAGCTCCTCGTCCTCACACAGGAGAGGTTCCACTTCCGGGACGCTGAGCAGTGTGCTGGTTTTAGGAGAGCAGTTCTTCCTGTATATGACAAACTGGGCAGTCACCTTACCAGGTTAAGGCTCATACAGCATTATACAGATTATAGCAATGTTATAAGCAATAAGTTAATAGCAAATTGTATGTATGTTATTTTCTTCAGACAACTACTGATTTCTTGGCATGAGTAAAACTCTTCATATCATCTTTTTGTAAAGCAATTGTTTGTGGCATTTTGGGATCTTTGGGCTACAGCTTAACGTCACATCTAATTTGTTCAATTCGAACAGAAATCAACTTGTAAAAATTACAATTTGAGGTTAAATGCTGGCTTTGTGCCACTCTATTTTTTGGTTTGGCACCATCACTTCCTGAAGTTTTCAGTATGAAGTTCATACTTAAATGAGCAGACATCACAGTGGTATTGATCCATCAAACTATTACTGTAAGTACAGGTTGGTGGCATGCAAACTTAAATTTGTGGCCAAACATGTCCACCAGTATTTTAATTAAAACACTTATTTGACATCAATGCAGCAGGTACACATTGCAAAAGGATACGAAGAAGTCCAGTATGAGGACTCCCAGGCTGCCAATGAGCCAGGCCAGATGTTTGATGATGAAGTTCCGTTTGGAGCCCTTCAGTGCAGGCAGGATCAAGATAACGCTCAACCCATATGTTCCATTGCCCATCATGGCCAGGGCAAACAACAGGTAGGAGGTGCCCTCTGTAGACTGTCGCTGGAACTTGAATGGATAGAGTTTATTTCATTAACAAACAAACAAACAACAGCACAGGACCTATACTGGACTTGTATGTAAGTATTGTAGAGCTGCAACAACTAGTATTGTATTGCCAACTACGATAATTGATTCATCATTTCAGCCAAAGAAATGTCACATGTGCTGGGTCCAGCTTCTTAAATGGGAGGATTTGTAGCATTTCTTTGCAGCCTACCTTGTCAAGAGTCTTTATTGACATTTTGGCAGACTAAATGATTAGTGGATTAACCATTGAAATAGACTTATTCTTTTCAATGGATATAACATCTTCCTCCAAGCATACATATGTGAAAACCTGCAGTCCGAGAAAAAAGAAAAAAGGTGAGGTACTATCAACCACAAGCCAGGTTTCTGTTTCACTCATAACAATTAATTTGTCCTCTGTGTATTTGTGCTCTATCAAAAAAAACCCTGAAGGGATGATAACCAACAATTAATTAATTCTGCTAACAAGCACTGCATTGTCTGTGGCATGGCAATGGACAATGAAAAAAAAACAGTTAGTCAATTCTGAGTGTGTCATGTGGCAAGCAGCAGGAAGGATGTGTGTTTTGTCAGTGTAGCTGAAATACACAGGGTAACTGAGTTCATCACCTGCATTATACACACATCCTTCCAATAGTGTGAAACCAAAGAAACATTTTAACCTTGACTCAGTGGTGGAGGCTTATAATGTGTTTTGGCTACTTGCCTGGTGACACATTGGACCCAAACAACACTGGGTGACCATAAAATGTGTTTACTATTGTAAAACTGAAGGTAATCGGTGCTATTTTAATTTTTCCACCAAACTGCATGAGTAACCTGTCACTAGAAATGATATAAAGGTGGAAATGTTTGGGGTTTCTGCTGAAAAACAAACATGTTTGAACATGCAGGAATTCCCACGAGGCAAAGCCGACCAAAAATGATTTACAACAGGCATGGTGTGTGTGTGTGTGTGTGTGTGTGTGTGTGTGTGTGTGTGTGTGTGTGTGTGTGTGTGTGTGTGTGTGTGTGTGTGTGTGTGTGTGTGTGTGTGCCCAGAAATACTGGCACTGGCGGGACACTGAGACGATCCCCCATCTGGTGATTAATGGCTGCATTCGATCCAGGATGTTTCCCCAGCACAACAGCACCATTGTCTTCAATGTCTGGTTCTCATTTTGACGCAAATAAATCTATAAACAAGCACACAAATCCCACCACCCTCTTCAATCACAGTCACTGTTTATGACGGACTTAAAAATAAGTTCAGTTTTCCATGGACCCCTGAGATCAGACCCTGAGAACGCCGTCCAGCATCTCCCGTCAGGATCATGGCACTCTTCACATGCGAACCATGTGATGAAAAAAGGAAACTAACTCCAACATCGCTAATGAATCAAACCAACGAATCGTCACTTACATTTTTATAAAGCTGGGGGAAACGTGAGCAGAGGTAGAAGACAGATGCCAGGTATCCACATATATAGCCAGTGATTTCCACTGATTTAGAGGTAGTTGGACTCTGGCAAAGATGAGGAAAAAGACGTGAAAGGGTATAAACATAATACAATACAATCCCAATCTACAGTAAAACATGAATTAATGTGTATCTAATAAACTTGAAAATATCAGGAGGTAAAAACAACGCGAATTTGATCACCTGCACATGTACACACGCAGATATGCACATCACACTGCACACAGTCCACCTACCTGGGTGTCTAAAGTTGAACTATTGTCTATGATGAGTTTGGGTAAAGCCAGGAGAACTAACGTAGCAGCTCCACACCACATGAAGCATAACCACTTCAACACAGGGCTTTCTAGAGCACACACACAAAGATACAAAACAGAGAGACAGTGAGGACACACAAATTATCCCCCAAAACAAATCCAACTCTTTGCCTGAGTTGATATCCATCTAAGGATCCCATAAATTGCGTTGATACGTATCTTTTCACACTACACAAGTGCTAAAAGGTTCCAGAAACTTTGCTAAAGTAAAGAATATAGTCATTCTGGTATGTAAACATTAGTCGTGCGACAAATGGATATTTAACTCAGGTCTAGTAAAAGTGGAGTGTGAATCGAATTGCCCAGGACTTGTGTTAACAATGTGTGTGTTAAAAGAGGCTCAGTTTGACTGGTTTTACAGGTCCATTACAACAGGGCAAACTAAATACTCATTCTCCCCACAGTACTGTCCAGGAATAGCTGCGAACAAAGCTCCACTAATTTGGTTATAAACATGTTTAATTTTCTACACTTTCTACTGAATTCTGTTCCTTTGGGCCCATGCCCTGGATGTTTCAGATGTTTCTCTGCTTCAACACACTTGATTTGAATAATGAGCTTGTTGTCAAGCTTTGCTGCCGCCTGATAAGTAACCGTTCATTTGAATCAGGTGTGTTGGAGAAGGGAAACATGCAGGGCAGGAGGCCCCCAGGGACAAGATTGAAACACTGGTATAACTTCATCAAAATAGAAGTCCCCCATTATTAATCCATTTAAAAGCTTTTATTATGCAACAGCAAAATCTGGACATGTTGGATTTCATCAACAGTAATTTTACACAACTCCAAAAACAGCAGAACGCAAACATGACATATCAAATACAGCGGATATCTCAAAGTACAAACAGGGACGCAGGAAAGGAACATAAAAAATGCCCTTCTGTCAGCTTCTCTGCATAGACATGAATTTAGTATTGTAACGCCGGCTTGTCAGAGGGGGAGAATAGGGATCATCACAGATTGACCAAGGTTGCAAGACATCACCACAGCCCACTTGGAGGCAGGGAAAGCACCCAAGGTCCATCTCAGGCCCAACACGGTGCAACTGGTAATGGAAAACCAAAGTGGCGTAGCATGGTTTGACTTGGCAAGTGCAAGTGGAAAAGCTCCATTTAACAGCTCTGTGAAGGGCTTTTCACACTGCGTAATCTTATGTGTGTCGTCTTGGATAAGTCTCGGTATGATTATGTGTCATTTAGCAGTCATGCACTTTTGGCTTTGGCGGTAACCACTAATAAGTGGAACAGCTGGATCTGACCCGGTCATCTCTGAAGTGAGCTGGTGGCTTGCCTTTTGACTTCATAACAACACACATTTCTCATGTTTTATTTATTTATCTTGTCTATGGAACTAATATTTACACAATGTAAAACTACTACTACACCAGCCTTTAGTGGTGTGGTCCATTTGTAAGCTTTCTCCTTTAATGTAAGGATTGGGATCTACCTAATCTCAGTATCTCTGGGATATATCTCTGTTGTGTGTTAATGCTTACATAATATGTCTGATAACTAAGTATGATGACCCATAGTAGAAAATGTGAACAACCAGATGTGCAGGTTTTCATTTTCTATATATCTTGTGTACAGTTTGTATGGCTGTATGTGCACATAGAGAGTGATTGAAATTTCATCATTAACAAAGCTGTAAAGCCGACAGTGTGCTGCATCCAAAAAAGGCCTAACTTTCACTACATGCAGTTCAATTGGAACAGTAACTGTGTCAACAGCAGGAAATACTTCCTTCCTCATAGTCATGATTTTACTTTTTTCTACAGAGTCATGATATGGTTGACTAACACAGCACAATCATCACTCCCCAGCTCAAGAACAGAAATAACGTGGCCTACTTCTGCTGGAGCTGTTCTTGATTTTATAGTAGAGAAACTGGGAGATGAGGATCAGGTCTGTGAAGATGTAGAACACCACGGTAACTATCTGAGAGAGACATGAAAGAAAAAGGGGACACAGTTTAGTTAAGATATTAGATTTTACAACTTAACTAATCACGTGTGTTAGTTATGGGTACACAAGTTCACACTGTTGAGTGTTCTCTGTATAGAGACAGGGTTATTAAGTTCAAAATTCAAAACCCCTGGAGTTTTGTGCTGTTGACATATTCTCCACATATTGAGTGAAGAAGTGACCGAAAACCACAGTTTCAAACAAACAATCAGTGTGAGCTATACAAACACAGATGTGAAATAAGCCGGCAGCAAAAAGATGGCCTGAACGCAGCCTGTCTGAATGTTATGTATTAAGTCACTAATTCCTGGGACACGAGAGGAAATGGCTGAGTTCTGAGTTCACAGCACAGACAGACACACTACAACAGATCAGCTGCTAAGAGTGAATCAGGCTAGGCGGTTACACACCAGTCAGCAACGACATTCAAATTTAACATTGATCATCTTGTGACAATGCTCAGTGTTTTGCTGGGAAGCCTTGGGTCCTGGCATTCATGTGGATGCCACTTGACATAAAACACCCACCCAAACATTGCTGCAGAAGTAGCACACCCCCCTTCAGGGCAGCGTTGACCTGGCTTACTAATTCCTCAGATCCAAACCTGATCAAGCATCAATGGAATCTCGCGGCGAGTCGTTCCATGGATGCCCCACTGTGTATCAAACTCGGCTCTGACCCATTGAGGCACAGACGGGTGTCATGTGGTATCTAGCATCGGGACCATCTTTGTTACCTTCCTCAGGCCACTCTTGATGTGTCGGAGCGCATTTCATGCCTACTGCCATGACGGGGTGTGCTTGGTCTGCAGCAGTGTTTGGGTGGGTGTTTCATGTCTAGTGTTTCCCAGCTGAACACTGCATTGCAACCAAGTGATCAATGTTATTCCCATGCAAGTCCTTTAACTGTTGTGTCAGATTAGTGTAGGCCTGGTTGAGGATGTATGTATGTGTGTGTGTGTGTGTGTGTGTGTGCGGTGCGTGCGTGCGTGCGTGTGTGTTCACCTGAATGGGCAGCTGGCTGGTGAGGTAGCAGCCTGCAAAGCTGGTCAGGTCTCCACTGAAGAGGAAGAAAAGAAAGCCGAAAGACATGGCCTCCTCCACTTTACCGTTCCGATAGGCTTCAATGACCTGCCTAGATAGATAGATAGATAGATAGATAGATAGATAGATAGATAGATAGATAGATGAGTTTGACCTCAAGATGTATCACTGGTTTAAGAATATCATGACATCACAATTATCTCGGACTTACGGTAACGTGGAGAGCAGAAAGCAGAACATGGATATGAGTCCTATCACCACGCTGCAGTACTCCCACACATTGTCCACACACTCCTCCAGCAGGTACAGGATCCACGGCGTCCCGTTGACGCACAGCGGCCTGCTCAGCGCTGGAGCTGTCCAGTTGGCGGCGGACACGTCCACATTCTTCCCGGGGAAACGCGCGGAGGCCATGGCGAGATAGCGGCTCCGTCAGCCGGCCGCAGGGGTCTGAACTTCCTCCTGCTGCTAGCGGCGCCTCCAAATTGTGAGTAGACGCGTGTGTTTATTTTGGCAACAAACCCCAAACCTGTAGAAACCAGGTCTGACACACCCGCCTACCTCATAAAACAGACGTGTGATGACTGATTCTGTCATTTGACAAGTCTGCAAGTAGAAGCAGATCATACGTGGAGTACAAATGAACAAAACACTGTTAGAAGTGTTGCAAATTGTTTAGAGTTAACCCCAAAAGAATTTTGACGCCTATATCTCAGACAACCTCTCTATTTTAGTGAAGCAAGCTTAACGTGGATAGTCTATTTACTCGTAAATAAACACCGGGCAGGCTCATTGTAGCTCCATTTGCATTAGCGGTCCGGACTGTGATTGCTAAGGCAAATTTGCACTGGACTTGACATGCTAGCAGACAAATATGCTAAGGTTAGCTTCAAGCAGCCGCTCACCATTACGAAACAGACTCGGTACAGACTGCAGAGTGTTTGTTTGACCACGCGAACTGTCGCCACATCCTCACACGTTTCTCTAAACAGCGTGTTTGGCCTCTGAAGAAGATTACAGATTAGCTCCCGGTGTCGCCATCAGCATCCATCGCTGTCTGACGTCCTCCAAGCGTCAAGACAACCGGAATTACATCGTAACATCCTGTGAGAATTTTCAAAATAATGTCCTTAGAAGGAAATATTTCAATACTTGAGACTTACTGATTTACAAATTGAATATAAGGACCTTCACTCCTGGTTAGTTTGTGCCAAACAACGTTTTTATTATATACATTATAAATAATGAAATACATACATTGATCATCAGATAAATTAATATGCTATTAACTGCACCAAAACACAATTGAAATTGAATAAAGGCATTCATTGGTTTATAAAATGTGACATCTTGATATTTCAGCTTTAATTTGACCCTGTATTTATTTACCTTTGTATAATTCTTATGATGTTGGCAGTTTCAGTCCTCTTTACGAATGTAGCATTGACTGTACAAACAGACGCCATGCAGTAGCAGCACAAACAGTTTGGCCACATATACGCTGTAAAAGAGAGATACAAATACATCCTTTCAAGTTGTCTGCATGGTATATAGATGTTGCAGTTTAAAATGACAGAGATTTCATTTTTACTTTTCATCAGGAAATGCCTGAAGCCACAAGCCAATAGAATATAATTCATGATCTCTATTTTAAAATTGTAATGTAGTTAAGCAACTTAATTCCGATCTTTTAATATAGATTCCCATCTTCTGATGTGTACCAGTCCACTAGGAGCAAGGAGCGTCAAATCACGCAACTTTTATTTTGAAGGCAGAAGTGTCTCTACGACTTCTTTGAATTTGACTCGCCGGAAACTGCATGCATAGTATCCAGCTTCACTGTCGATGGGTGATAGCTGGGAAATACCGCCACCTACTGGTCACATGGGCCGATGATCAGCGCAATCTTGGAGACAAACAAATACAATCAAGTCAGGTCAGAAACAATTTTAAGGCTCATCTGGAAACTTTGGTCCTTTTGGTGGAGCCCTCATATTGTTTTCTTCATTATTTTTGTTTCATTATAGTTATTTTATTTATTTCAACACTACTATACCTGCTACTGCAGGTGGTACGGGTGAAAATCATATATTTAAGGCTCAGAGTGAACCTTTAGCAGATATATGTAACAAGGCCTTTCATCTTCTCCTCTAAATGGTTGCAGCCAGTAGTCCCATTATGGCACTCATGCAAACACTGAACGGTATGTCTGAGCTGGGAAAAGGGATTAGAGATAACTTTGGTTTGGAATGCAGCCATGAAGTCCCTGAGCCTCAACTCCTCTCTCTCTCTTAATCCCCTTTGTTGTACCATGCTTCCTTTTGGAGCTCATTGTACATTCCCAGGATCATTACATCATGATTCAAGTATAGGTTGGTGGAAACAAGATCAAGGTTGTTTCCTCTAACAAAAGGTTAAATTTATCTTAAAGTCAACAGACCATAGCTTGGTTGACTACTTTAATGTACATGTTATCACATCAATAAATAAAAGAATGCTGTTACCTTACTTTCACAGGTTATCTGCAACCTCTGAAACGAAGCAACAGCTATGAGTTACTGCCACCTCACAGTAAGTGCTATTCTATTTAAGAATATCAGAGTTTACAGAGTTTCAAAGGTGAAATGCTTAGTTGCCTTTTCTAAATCTTTGTTCTTCACAGTGTGAGCTGAGGGTTATTCTGTTGGGGAACAACTGGTCTGATAGGTGTTTCGTGGGAAACTTCATACTGGGAGTAACTGCATTCACCCAAGCACCAAAATGCAGTCTGAAAATCTGTGAACCGCTGGAGGAGAAAAAATAGCTGTGATCAACACAGGAGATCTGCTTCATTTGAACTTCTCTCAACACGATCTTACATGGTTTGTACATGAATGCGTGACAGTCTCAGATCCTGGACGTCATGTGTTCTTGCTGGTTATACAACCTGAAGACTTCAATGAGGAACAAAAACAAAGGCTTCAATCAATTCTTGAGAACTTTGGTGATCGATCATTTGATCATTCCCTGGTTCTGATATCAACACCCAGAGTGAAGAGTTCAGCTTTCATGGAAAGCTACATGGAACATCCTCAAATAAATACTTGGTCAGAATGTGTAGATACAGGTATTTGTGGCAGAAGAACCTTGGACATTCAGAGCTGTTAACACGCTGTCTCAAATCGTAAAGGAGAACGATGGAGAGCATGTCAGCTGTGATGTGTTTGTGGACTCAACATCTTCTTTACCAGGTGGTCATCAAAGCCTGCAACAAAAGGAAACACGGACATCTATCATAGATGCTGTTAGAAGTGCTGGTAAGTGCTGAAACTATTCTAACAATTAAAACGTTGTTGTACAAATCTCCTTTGATTAAATTAAAACAAGTTAATGATATCATTTTTGGTGTGTTTGAAGGAATCACTGCTCAAGTCTCAGGGGAAGAAGCTAAGAATAGATCTTGCATAATAAAAACTATGACAAAATGTACGTTGTGTTTTCAACAATGAGAAAAGACAGGACTAAAATGTACGGTGCGTTCAGACCAAATGTGAAGAAAGTATTTGCGTTGTATTATTAATTTCTATTTGCATTACTTGCGCAGCACCCAGCTGGGTGAATTCCTCCATCTGTAGCTGCGGCTGGATGGCTGCAGATTCCAGTGCTACCTGAGGCTGACTGGTCCCAGTTCTCAGCTGCTGTCTCCATTAAGTCGAAGCTTTTTCTTAATTGGTGTGTTAAAATCAATAAATAGTAACTGTGACCAGTAACTACACAAAGACTGAATTAATTAGTTTTACCAGATTGGTTTGAACCCAGAACAAAGCAATTTCTCTGTGATCAGACTGCAATAAATGGATCAAAATGAAACTGAAAGAACATCATAATGCTGCCTTATGAAAGCCAGAAATCATGCTTCATCAGGTCTGACGGCCAGGCGCTAGGCAAGCACATTTTAAGAGCTACATTTTGACTGAAAGCAGTGAGTAAAAAGTAAACTAGAAACTAGACTAAAACTATGAAGGATAAAAATAACTTAAATGTAACTAAAACTTATAAGCATTTTGTTTTAAGACAAAGACTAAATCTAAAATAGTTGGATGGTTGTTATATTAAACCGGCGACTTCCTAGGTAGGAAAATACCTGGATCTTCTGTGTTGTGCAGTTCATAAAGAGACCTAGAGACTCCACCGACCGAGCAAGCTAACTTTCGGTTAAGGCCCAGCTAACTTTAATAAAAAATGTAGAAGAAGAGTAAAGAAATATCTTTTTATGTCTAAACAAACAAGATCAACAAACTTTTAACGTTTTCATGACTGAATAAACTGAATACACAAACTGGCCTTAAAGGACAACACAATTTCATATTGCTTTACTTTGTTTATATGTGGTGGACCCTGCCACCTTTCTAGCTTCAAAGTGTGTTCTGGGACCTTATTTTCCTCTGAGAAAAGCTTGTTTATCCACTAATGGAAAAATTACATATTTCTGAGTTTGTAGCATTACCTCATTAATGTAAAAATTAAAATTTTGAGTTTGAGTTTCTTTTTCAAACTACATAGTGCCCCTTTAACAACATATTGGCATTTTACATAGCAGATTTCCACTAAGTCACTGCATCAAGTTCCCCGCCACTCTGTACAAAAAAGTGTATCATTGCAAAAATAAATGCAAGGCTTAACAAATGGATAAAAAGCCCATGTCAGCCAAATGTGTTTATTTCAGCCATGGATGGAGGATATTTCATTTTTTATCTTTGTCTCTGTTGTATTTCAGCATCTGGATTCAGGATTGTGGTACTGGGAAAAAGTGAGGACAAACAGACAAAAGTTGGTAACTTCATCATCAGGGATCAAGCTTTTCATTACCAAAGAACTTCCCGAACCAGACAGTGTGTGGCCACGTGTGGAGAGTGGAAGAGGAAACCGCTGACAGTAGTGAAAACTCCAGACATGTTTAGTCTGGATTCTGACACTGTGAGAAGAGAGGTGAAGAGCTGCATGACTCTTTGTCCTCATGGACCGAACGTTCTCCTGCTTTTAGTGAAGCCATCTGATTTCAATGAGGAGGACAGAAAAAAGCTAATGTCCATCCTGAGTTTGTTTGGTCGTGATGCTCTAAAACGCTTGATGGTCATCGAGACACATGAGGGGAATGAAATGAATGTCCTTGTGAATGATATCCTTCAAAGGTGTGGAAAAAGACACTACAGTATGACCACAGATGACCACAGCTTGTTAATGGACAGGATTGAAGAAACAGCTAATGCAATCAGTGAAACTCCCCCCTCTGCTTTGAACCTGGTTCTGTGTGGGAGGAGAGGAGCAGAGAAGACTTCAGCTGCCAAGGCCATTTTAGGTGAGACTTATTCAGTCTCCACCTCATCAGAGTGCGGTCACAGTCAAGAAGAGGTGTGTGGACGTTGGGTTTCCCTGGTTGAGCTGCCTGCTTTGTGTGGAAAACCTCAGGAGGAAGTGATGAAGGAATCGATCAGTGGTATCTCTCGCTTAAATCCTGAAGGTGCCCATGCCTTCATCCTGGTCCTACCTGTGGGTCCCCTCACCGATGATGACAAGGGAGAGTTAGAGACCATTCAGAAAACATTCGGCTCTCGAGTCAATGACTTCGCTATGATTCTCTTCACTGTGGAGTCAGATCCTACAGATTCAGTTTTTCTTAACTTTGTGAGTGAGACCGAATCCATCCATGACCTCTGTCAAAGTTGTGAAAGAAGATATGTTTTTCTCAACATCAAGGACAAGCAGCAGATCCAAGAGCTGTTGGACATGGTGGAAAATATGAGATCCTCTGAAAACAAACCATCATCCTACACAACAGAAACATTTGCATTTGCCCAAGCAGAAAAGATCACACAACAAGAGCAAAACATCAACACACTACAGACTGAACTGAAGGACCTGAAAACAGACCTTCATTCTTTTAACTGGGGGTGATAACCTAAAGAAGGTATCCATTGATGAATATATCCAAAAATGTGATGAATCATTCAAAAATATGATTGACAATTGTGGAGGAAGATATCACGTTTTTAACAGCAATAATAAGGGAAACCGCACACAAGTCAGTGAGTTGATAGCTAAGATTGACAAAATGGTGAAGAGAAATGGCAGTATCTGCTACACTAATGAGATGTTCCAGGAGGCTGAGGCAGCAATAAAGAAATGAGTGGAGATGATCCTGAAGGAGAAGGAAGAGGAGATGAGGAGGGAGAGGGAGGAACTTCAAAGAAAGCATGCGGAAGAAATGGCAGCAATGAAAAAAAGAATGGAAGAACAGAGGGCAGAAATTGAAGAAGAGAGAAAATTGAGAGAAAAACAACTTGAAAAAATGAAGGCAAACATCAAGGAACAACAAGAGGAGAGAAAAGAAGAAGAACAGAAGAAAAAACAAGAGGATGAAATTCAGAAACAGGACCAGAAGCAAAAAATTGAAGCTTTAGAGCAAAAAATAAGATCTGAGTCAGAATTAAAGGAAAGCATTTACAGAAAACTGGAAGAGAGCAGAGAAGAGATGAGGAAAGAATGGGAGAATGAGGAGAACAAACAAAAAGAATGGTGGGAAAAACGACATCAAGAAGATGAACAGAGACGACAAGAAGAACAAGCAAGACTGAGAAAGCTTCAAGAAGAATACGAACAAGAAGACAAAATTACGAAAAGAAAAGAAAAGAAGAAGACCGAATCAGAAAAGAACAAGAGGAAAGAGAGAAAAAAGAGATTGAGGAAGGACAGAGAGCAAGAATTGAAAATGAGAGAAAAGTGAGCGAAAAGCAACTTCAAGAAATGGAGGAAAATATTAAGAAGGAGCGGAAAGAAAGAAAGAATGAACATGAAAGGAGAAAGACAGAAGACATTGAGAGAAAACAACAGGAAGATATTAAACGAGAGAAATGGGAACAAGAAGTTAAAGCTTTGGAGCAAAAAATAAGATCAGAGTCAGAATCAAAGGAAAGTGTTTACAGAAAACTGGAGGAGAGTATAGAAGAGATGAGAAAAGAACGAGATGACCTTGAAAAAAAACAAAAAGAATGGTGGGCCAAACGACAAGAAGAAGATGGAGAGAGACGACAGGAGGAACAAATGAGACTTCAAAAGCTGCAAGAAGAATACGAGCAAAAGAGGGAAAACTATGAAAAGAAACAAAAGGAAGAGGACCGAATGAGAACAGAAAGAGAGGAAAACGAGAAAAAAGACATCAAGGAGAACCATGAGAGAGAAGTGAAGCGCATAAAGAAAAAATATGAAGAAGAGGCCAGAAATACAGCTGAAGAGTTCAATGAATTCAAAGAGAAGAAAGAGAAGGACTTTGCAACTCTGATAGACGAACACATTACGGAAGTGACAGATCTGAAGCAACAGCAAGACAAAGACATGCAGAAGAAGCAGGAAGAATATGACAGATTGAATGAGCTTTCATCCCATAAAGAAAAAAATCTGAAGCAAGACATGGATCAACTACAGAGCAAACATAAACAAGAATTGACTGACTTGATACTGCAAATTCTGACCAAAAAGAAAGACAACAGGAAAAAAATAAGGGCAATGCAAGACGCACACAAAAAAAGCTGGCTAACCTTGAAAAAGAACTTTTGGTCCATAACCAAAGAGAAGAGAAGACACAAATGTCTGAATTAAAGAAAAACATGATCAAGAAATGAAAGCTTTGGACAAAGAACTTCTGACCCAAAACAAAGAACACCAGAGCTTAGAAAGGGCCAAGTTGTCTGAAAAACACAGAGAAGAAAAGTTGGAAATGCATCAAGAGATTGCGACCCAGCAAAAACAGAATCGGAAGGAATGCATTGGTAATTTAAGAAAATGGCATGAACAAGACATGAATGAATTCAAACAGATTGTTTTGGATGAAAATGACAAAAAAGAGAAAGAAAAAGTGAGTGAACTACAGATGAAACACAACAAAGAGATGATTTTGTTAAAGCTGCGACTGACCGGAGACAGTCAAAAGGAAGAAATAGATGAACTGCAAAAAAAACACAAAGAAGAAATGAATGACCTTAAAGGTAAACTTTTGATCACAGACAACTCACGGTGTTCAACTTCATGACAGACTATTTTTTATCTATATGTTTTCCTTTGATCCCATTGTCCCAGTACCAGCCCCAATTTCAACAGCCGCCCTGTGATCAAAACAATGTCTTGACTCATGTTGAGAGAGTCATTTACAAAATGAGCTGTGGAGTACAACTGAATCAAATGTATTTGTTGTTTTGAACAATTCCAAAGTATTCCTTTTTAACTGGATGATTTTTAAGTCTTTTTTAATTGTTTCCTATAAAAGTTGAAATATTATCACATGTAGCTGTGTGTGTGTGTGTGTGTGTGTGTGTGTGTGTGTGTGTGTGTGTGTGTGTGTGTGTGTGTGTATGTGTGTGTTTATGTGTAAATAGATATCTAAGGCTCTTAGAGGTAAAACCCTGAAATATTTCACAAGATTATACTAAAGTTGCGGTTAAAACAATATTATCTTGTGAACCTTTGGAGAAGCCCGACCACTAGGCTGGGAACCACTGACTACAACAGAATTGATGCTATATTAATAATCTTATGATAAATGATGTAATATATCTATGACAGGGCCAGTTTACTGGAGTTTTACTACAGGACTTTCCCCTGTTGTGGAGTATTTTGCATTGTTTGAGATGCCAACAGTGCAGCAAGACATCTCATAAATCTCCTCAATCCCTTAAAGAAGCTGTATTCCTTTAAAACCACTCCCTGGTTTGTGATTGAACAATTTGCACCTTATGAGAGTTGTCCTAAGGCGTACAGGAAAGCAGGGAAACACTGAACAGCCGTTGAAGACATCTAAAGCAGCTAACAAGTCATATGAGATCAAGTGATGTTATTTTGTGTTGTATTCACTGCTTAGTTGACTATTTTACTCGAGGTTGTCAAATGGATTGATGACTTTTTATCGCAGAAATAAGAAATCACTTTGGGATTTTATCAGGTATTAACTGACCCCTGTGAGCATCAGGTGGTGTTGATGACCCATTATTTGTCTTGCCACTTTATGTCATTTTTCAAATAATATATAATCGAGTTGTTGTTTCTCAAATGTATCTGATTGTATATAGATAAGAATACAAAATTGTGTATCTGATATGTTTAATAGTAGAATCTACTTTTGTCAATCAAAGGATCTGAATTTTCTTTGTATTCTCCAAAAATGTATTTTATAAGTATATGAATATTTTCTATCTGACATGTCTGTATATTCAGTCTTGATGATCAGGAAATGTGTTTCATTTATATGTGTAAAGATTTAAATATGTGCATGGTCTTGAATTAGTATCTGCCATCTTAATTCCTTTTTTGGCACATTTTCTAATATACTTGAAAAGTTGAAAAGTATTAATTAAATAAACCAAATTAAAATGGTAAACATTATGGTCTTTGTCTCAGGAGAGATTATTAACACAGATAAAGTGGAAAAACACAGAGCACACAGATCAAACATCCTTATTAGTGACACTGCAGATGTTATCATCACCAAGTTAAAGCTGAATTATAGAGGTTTCTATGTAACAGAAAACGGACAATGAATGATAACCGTCATCCCTAAAGTAGGCTTTCTTTATCTATATCTACAGCTATTTGTTAGCCTAAACTAATTTAGATGAGGACGAGAGTGTGTTGCCCAACAGTATGGGAACATGTGGAGGGATGGCATGAACCTAGTTGAGTTCATCTGTGACAGCAAAGTCCTGAACTGTTTTTACACCAAACCATTAGTGATTGCAACTGAGCCAAACTCCAACTGTTGATGAAGGCCATGAGATGTGGCTGAAAGCTTCAAAAACATCCTGGTAAGTAGGCCTGCAGTTGAGAACTGCCGTTAATTGTTATTCAGTGAATGAAGTCATTGAAATTCATCCGATAAACAACCATCTAACATTCAGACAATAGTACCTTTTCTGTCTTTTTTTTGGTGCTGCTCAATCATGAAACTCCATTTGGAAATGTGCAATATGTTGTTAATATGTTGTTACAGTTACTGATGTTAACTGTAAGACCTCCACAGGCTGGCTGACATCACTATTTTGGTGTGGGCGCCATCTGTGGGCCAACTTGGACTACTTCAGTTCTTCAGTTCCTTCAGTCTATGAGAAGGGACAGCTGTGGAAAACAGTTTTTTAATCAAATGAATTTTTCATTCCGTGAGGTTCTTACCTTCTTTTCAGTGGGTAATTTAACAAAGTGTGATATGATGATTTGCCCTCTGCAGATATCCACTGTACAACTATACAGAACAATCCCTGGCTGCATTTCAGGACAAACTGATGCCAGGCAGGCTCGACATTGGAATTATTAAGTTGGAGGTTTACGTCTGTAGATCAAAAGCATTATGGTGGTGGCCGGATGTGTGAGATATTTATTATTTATATTTAATTGAGCACAGGCTAAATGAATATCCTCCATCAACAGCATGATAAAAACTGCCAGAAAAAAACAGTTGATATTAGGATATAAAGGTGTGCAATAATGAACAATTCTAACATCGATACAATGGCCTACGTCGTACTTTATATATTTCCCGACTGTACCTGAAGGCAGCACCCTACCCTGTCCCTCCCTCCATCGACCTGTTGCTGTCGCGCCTCGCGCTCTCGTCTGCCGCACGGTGGCGCGCTTTCCAATGGTGGCCGACGAGGATGACTGTACGGCTTGCTCCGTGGGAGAACTTGAAGCTGTGCAGGGGCAATTTGTGCTGCCATGTACCGCTTTCTGACCGAGGCTCGGAGCCGCTGAACGTAGCTCCGCGTACAGCGTCCGTGCGCCCTCGTCCTGCAACGAAGCAGGTAAGCTGTCCGACGCGGAACCGGGCCGAATCTGGGTTTTTTGTTTTGTCTTGTTGCATATGGCTCTGTGTTCAATACAGGCAGAAAACGCGGTGCTGAATGAGCGAATGCCACCCGCATTTCTTGATGTCGGGAAAGTTGACTGGGTGAGGTGAAATCGGCGGCCGACGTGATGCCTTCAAATACCTTTCGCTTCAGAAATGTAAGGAGGAATAAACAGGGGAGCGCGCAGGTGGATTGGAGAGGCTGTTGCCATTAACACTGGCTTTAATATCAGGTTAAATAGCCTAGGCTACTTGTTAATTATTGCATATGCTGACAGTGTGTTTGCAGTCAGGCAAAAGAAATATAACATATATATATATATATATATATATATATATATATATATATATATATATATATATATATATATATATATATATATATAAAAAGGATATGGAATAAAAGTAGGTGTCAGACACACAGTGCACTTAAAAATAGATATTTTTAAGATTTGATGGAAACATTGTGGCATCCTCGACTACTTATTGTACACTTGCTGTACTTCCATGCCTCCCTCCCTCCCCGCCTGTCTCCCCCACTCCCTCTGTCTCACGGTGTTTCGGTGTAAATACAGTGGAATGTGCTCCGAGAGCTTGAAAGGCGAGTTCAGTGGCATTACTCGCATTGGGTCCGTGCATTTTTTTTCTTCTTTATGCTCTGTGCAAGTCTAAATCCACTGTTGCTCCATCTGTGTGTGAAGACAGAGACAGGGAGAGGGAGGGGAGGAGTGGAGGGGAGGGGATTGGATGGGGGATTCCTCAAGGTCAAAGACTTCTGAGATTGGACAGATGTTGATGTCCCAAGATGGAGGGTCATGATAAGGACTGTCCCCCCCAGCTTCAACGATGAGCATTCTGTGTGAAAGGATCGACTGTATGAAAATAGTTTTTTTTTTGGCGCTCCAGCCTTCCCAGGGCAGGACAGACAGACGGACACACAGCTCGTGAACTCACTGGCTTCTCTACAGACTGCAATTGCTAAAATCCAAGTATTATTGGATTTCTATGGTGTCACATAGGGTATTAATTCATGTGCTTTAGACTGGATTGCAAGTCCTTCATTTGATTTGTCATGTGACTTGGCGGTCAGTGGGTTTGAACAGTGGTGGAGTCAGGATCTCTGAGGGACAGGGGCAGAATTCATTAACATTAGATAAAAAAGGGCACCAGCTGTATGGAGTGGGGCACCAGTACCCAGAAAGGGCACGTTAGAAGAGCAATTCATCATGTTTTATCTACCATAGGGGCGTCCTAGAGGGCATTTTTATGGCATTCTTTCAGACACAGGGGTGAATGGTTGTCTCAATTTCCACCAAGCAGTCCAGCTCTGTTCAGTATTTACATATGACAATGGATAGTTTTGAGTTCCCATTATCAAAAGTTGTGGATGGTACCAAAAAAACTGCTCCGTGCTGTCCTGTGTCTTCATTACCCCTCTTCGATTCTGGTACCTGGCGTACTGCTCCGGTACTAAAAGACAGAGTTAAAGCAACATTATGTAGAAATGGGCATATTGTGAGATTTGGTGCCCCCCACAGTTTCTGAGTGCAACATTACTGTCGGAAATACAATTAATTATCAGACATAATGTAGGTACTAACTACAAATAAAACCCATCACGTCATAACAATGTCATGTGTTGAAGACGCAGTAAACTTAAGTGTAACGCTGTGGTCTGACCCTCTCACTGAAGTTGCACAGTACAGAAACAAGTGATGGGGGTGCAGAGTGGCTGAGACAGAGACACTGTTCACCCTGTTACAACACACTCAACCATCAACATGATTTAGAAGCTGTTATTTTAAGGTCAGAAAGTTACATAATCTTGCCAAACTGAGTTTATGTTATCTTATGGTGTGTTTGCATTTCCTTGTGCTGATGGCATTCAGCTGATGTTCCTTTCCAAAATGTACACCTTGCAAGTGAGAGCAGTAATGCATCATAGGTTAAATCACCTATTCGACCCACTTAGTCACTCAGGAAGCAGGAAACCTCGATAGTGCGGCGGATGCAAGCTGCAAAAACATTTCTAAACTTAGAAACATATTAAACATGTATTGAGGAGGATATTTGAGAGCAGCTCACTTTTAGGAATGAGGTCTTCGCATTTAGTGCACTGAATTTATCGCTTCAAGCCTGCACTCCAGGTTTATTGGATCCGTATGTTGAAACCAGAACATGCTTCCGTTCAGCTCTCGGGGCAAGACTTTTGAGTTCAGTCTGCGGAAAAGCGGTGGGGAATGATGAATAATGAATGGTTTAGAGAATGCCTGTGAATGTTGGTTGGCGAAGTGTGGCAATAATGCACTCTTCCAGTCGGCCCCTCTCCTCTCTGCTGTGGAAATCCTCTCAGCAGTTGTGAGTCTCACAGCGCCGCAGAGCCAGAGGAACCCCCCTCCACACTTTAGGTTGGATTCACTGGCGTTTGTCACAGTTATGCCTCCAGAGACTCAGACACACAGTTACACACGGTGAAGTCAGTTTTAAATCAGCCTATAGAGACCTTATTTTTTTACCGCTGTCTGGGATTCAAAATTTGTTTCACCTTGGTATCCAGCACGGTGGGTCCCACAAGATATTTTTGTGTGACCGATTGGGGTTAAAGCTGAGAGTTTATAAACACAAACCTTTGCTTTGAAAGGTCCCATATGATAGATCATTTTCTGGTTCATGCTTTTATTTATAGTGTGCACCAGAACAGTTTTTACATGCCATAAATATTGAAGTTCTCATGCTGCAGCACCTCTATTCGCCCTCTGTCTGACTGCTTCGTTTGCCGTTTTAGTTAGTTTCAGTCTGCAGTCAGCTCTGATTGGTCAGCGCTCACAGGCCTGAGCAAATGACACTGACCGTGTTACCACATCAGCTCTTCTGGTGTTTTTGCAAACGTGCCTTGACCGTTTTGTAGATTCAAAAAGACATGGACATTTGACTTTTCACAATACGGGACTTTTAAGATGTTACAGACAGAGACAGGTAAGCTTCATCCACTATAGTATTTCCGTAGCATGTCAGTAATAGCACTTCTTAGCAAAAGAGCTGAATGGGATGCACAATATGGATTTACGTTGAGTTTTTCCCTTCTCACGTGTTTCAAATTACAGTCATGTTCTCTTCCTTTGTAACTGTAACACATGTCCGCACTATCAACAACTATTTGGTCGCACATTCTTGATTTTAGAGGGTTTTTTTTTAAAACAATTGAGATAATCACAATTTCTTGTTGGGTGTGTTTGAAGTAAAAACATGTATCACCACCTTTTTTCCTGTTTCAGTTCTCATTTGCATAATTCATTAAGAAATTAAGTTAAAATGTATTATTGAGCACACCTAAATTATGTGTTGGTGCACCAGTGCAACCAAAGGGAAGGAATAGTCTGGACGCCTTTGAGCTTCTCTGTGTTTACTGACCGATTTCAAACCAGTGTCTATCGGGCTGATATTCATTGTGTATCACCAGAGCTTAGCCAGTCTGACATAAGCGTCACATTAAGTGTTGCCATGGTCTGCTTCTAGTTTCTCTTATCAGGTCCACAGTGACCGCTCTCCGGAGAGAAAGTGAGATCCTTACCTACCCCCCTCCTCGCGCTCAGTCTCTCTCTCTGTCTCCCCACATTTCCCATTCTGTCTGTCTTTATCTCTCAGTGTGTTTTACAGTAGCTATTTTCTCCGGCTCCTGTCATACTGTAATTCCCAATCGGAGCTCCGCAGCTGCATAACTGCAGGGCATAAATAATGGAGAACTTTCCCTTTCGCCCCCCTCACACACATGTGCACACATGTGCGCACACACAGTCACACACATTTATAATACAGTAGACTCTTACAGTATGTTCCTAAGCTGAACCTCGGGGGTCTATCTTTCAAGAAGCCTTAACTGAGTCTTCTGCAGAAGTGTGGATCATTTTCCAAAGAGGTCTTCAGGGAGTCTCTTCTTTGTAACTTATTCATCTTACTTATTCATGATATTCATGGCATCAGTTACATAACTGATTGGCCTAGATATAGGGAATAAATACCAATGCAATCGTACCATTTATATGGACAATAGATTTCTGCTCAGAATGATATCAGAGGACCAAAACATGAGATGTCACAGTGCAGTATATATTTTGACTGTTGGATGTATGGAGGCCTTTTGACAGATCTGAACTGGAGGATGAGTCGAGTCGTTGATTGAAAGAAAGATAATCGGACAACAATATTTTAAGTAATTCATCGTTTGGGTTGTTAATGTGTGGTTTTGGAGAGCTTCTGTGGCTCAGGAGGCAGAGCAGGTCATCTACTAATCGTAGGGTTGGTAGTTCGGTCACTGGCTCCGGCTTCTGATGGAAGTGTCTTTGGGCAAGACACTGAACCCAAATGGCTTTTCCGTTGGCATGTGAGAGGAAGTGTGAATGGCTTAGCACAGAGGGTAAGGAAGCGCTGCACAACTTGTTGTTGTTGATATCCCCCTGCTCCAACACACCTGATGCAAATGAATGAGTCGTTATCAGGCTTCAGCAGAGCTTCATAACAAGCTGATCATTTGACTCAGGCAGGGAAGCAGGGAAACGTCTCAAACAGAGTATAGAGGCTACAGAGTAAGAGTACTTTTTGGAGTTTTACTGCACAGACTAACTCACACTTTTTACTTGACTATATCTAAATTAAATAGGCCTGATTTCTCAGGATACCCTCCGCCTTTCCAGACACCCAGCAACGTGTGCCAAAATGTTGAGCTGACACACTCCAGCATATAGTTCTGCATTTGTAATTCATATCCTTCTCTTTTCTCTGGAAGAAAATGTATTTTAGTGGCAGAAAAGTGGATTGGGATAAAGGATCAGGTTGTTTTCACGTTCTGTTTTATTGGTTTCACCAGGTTTGTATCAGTAATAAACAAAAAAAACATCTATTTTCAGTTACAAAGATAAATGCACAGTATGTAAGAAATTAACCAAAACTATTACAAGAATGTGAAGAAACAACAGTTTTTACATGATGTATCGTGTTGCAAAGATGTCTGTTGCAGTTAGCATGCTAACTCGCTAGCCCCCGCTCATCCTGTCTTGTAATACCACTTCTTAGGTTACCTTAAGAGACGACAACCAGATAGGAAACAATACCAACACTCTCCCCTTGTGCTCTGAGCTCCCAGTCAGAGTCAGCTAATATCACCGCTAGCTGCATGGCTAACTAAGCTAACTAGCTAATGGCAGCAGTGAGGGGTTTCTCAGGTGATATACTGTTCCCTGTCCCATTTCTTGGATGTTGCACCTTTAATATACAATTGTTAGTGTATAATGAGCAAACATGATCAGTGAGAGTCATGAGGATATCTGTTCAAAGTGTTCCTGTCTGCTGAACGACAGCCAGTTGGGCATCTTAATGGTGCGAGATGAGAGGAACTTCAAACAGTATTTTGAAAAGCAGCTTTCCAACAGTGTCAGGCTGCCTCTGCTCCATTTTGAAATCCTTGTAATAATTACATCAAAAAAAAGAACAAGAGAAAGAAAGAAAGAAAGAAAGAAAGAAAGAAAGAAAGAAAGAAAGAAAGAAAGATTTCTTCCACAACCTGCTTCTGTAAATTCAGATATGAAGCAGTAATGAAGAGAGAACTGTGGAATGTGGGACTCTGTCCTCCTGCTGTAGTCCCCTTCTGTTCTGTTCTCCCTTTCACCCGGCTACTTTCTCAACTTTTTGTGTGTGATTGTGCGTGTGTGTATGTGTGTGAGATGTCTTGCAGGCCGAGCAGGTGCACATTACACAGAAGGACAGGGCCGACTGAGCAGAGAGAGAGGGAGAGAGAGAGGGAGAGACGAGGCGGGGAGGAAGGGGTGGTCTGTCTTATAGGTCGTACAAAAGAGCCAGTGTTTTCTCTCCCCGAGCGCTTTGTGAAGACAGTCATGGCGGTGCAGGAGGAAAGAGAGAGAGGCCCTTCACTCACATTGTCCTCACATAGCCCCTAACCCTCTCAGCCCCCCCACCATACACGACGCACCCCCCGTCACCCCTCACCCAGTGGCCCACTCGCAGCTCTCCTGCAACATGTGGGTGCCTGCTAGAGCTTAACATCCAATAGGAGTTCATGAGAAGAATTGATGTTGTTTGTCAGAAGTTTGATGGACAACAATAAGAAGATAATGAAAAGTGCAGGTCAGGTATGCAGTTCAGTAGAGGTGAGAACAAGGTACTGCAGATGTCTGTTACTTTGTGTGTGTGTGTGTGTGTGTGTGTGTGTGTTTAAAGGCTGCATTCCTGAGCTTGCTGAGCCGTAGCTGGGTGATTAATAGTAACTAGCTGATTGTTTAAGAACCGAAATTCCTCAGGCCCATTTTTTTTCCTCTGCTTTTACACACACACAAACACACACACACACACACACACACACACACACTGGCGCTCAGTCACTCAGACGCGCCGAGACATAGGGAGAGCAGGAAGAGATACAGTAAATAAACACAACAGTCCACCGGCGAGGAGAGAGAGAGGGACGGCGTGTGTGTACGTATTGCGCTGTATGTGCAAGTGTGTGTGTTTGTGTGCGAGCATGTTGTGAGGCATTCAGGTAGAATAATGGAAGCTCAGTATGCGAGTTGTCTGCAGGTTACACTGGGAATTCAGGACAGCGAAACATTATCCACCTCTGGCTTTTTCCTCTCTGGTTCTCTGTCAACTCTCTGCCTTTCACTCCGAGCGCGCGTGTGTGTGTGTGTGTGTGTGTCTAACTCTATTGCTGGTGTGTCTTTTCTTGATCTTCTCCATCTTCATCCCCTGCTTTTTTCTTTCTTTCTTTCTTTCTTTCTTTCTTTCTTTCTTTCTTTCTTTCTTTCTTTCTTTCTTTCTGTTGAATATATATTGTTGCCCCCTTTACTGACTGAAACTTTCATCACTTTTTCAACAGTTTCATCAGAAACGAAATATAAAAAATCTTCATAAGGGAAGGATGACTTATTTTATGACTGTTGGAACAGACTGCATTAGTTTTAGCTAGGTTTACTTGAAGGGGCACTATCTGGTTTTAATAATAAACCTTTTAATAAACTGTGAATTGGGATTTTATGTCTTGTTGTGTTCAATGGTTCAAGATATACAGTAGGGATGTACCTGATGACTAATTTCCCTGACATTTAAATGGACGTTTAAACTTAGACTGGTCGACTCGTCTAAAACTAAGAAAATGAGTCAAAATCGAACACAATTTAACACAGAGGGTTTAACATTGTTTGAAAGAATATTGCAAATGTATTATAAGTAGCATGTGGCTGCGTGACATCTTAAACTCAACAGTTAACTGCCGTTGTTAACATTAGTAACAGATGCTCTTTGACAAGGATGATGCTTCAATGCAAATGATGTATTATGTCAATATGTCATTTGAAAGCATACAATAATAGAAGAATTGTATCACTTTTCAGGGACTATAATTCCTGTCATGGCTAGCAAGAGTAGCAATGTCCATTGTAAGAAAATTGATAGACAACTATTTTAATTAGTAATCGCTTAAATGTTTCAGTCATTTCTCAAGTGTCACGCATTTGCATTTCCATGTAAATGGAGGGATCTGCCTCTTCTCGTTGTCATTTCTCAGAGTTGGACAAAAGAAGCAATGTTAAGATGTCATATTGGGCACTGGGAAACTGATGACAACGTTAAAAGTGCTATATGTGTCTGAACATGGGAGTTGTTGCCCTCATTTACCAACTAACATTGCTGATGAATATATATCCACGTGACGTAAGGCACAACCTGTTCGCGGACAAATTCATTTCTGTAAGTTTTGTCCTTATTACATTTAGTCATGTTAGCAGACTTCATTCCTCCCTCTTTGACTCGATTCCTGCAAAACCAACAGGAAACCAAATCAACTGTACTGTTACCTTAAATGAAATTGTGAATTTCTCCGCATTTGAACATTGTTAGCAACATCTGGGATGATCTAAGTACACAACTTGACAAGATATGTAACAAAGGTCTGGTTGTTTTAGACATTTATTGCTGAAATGTTACATGTCTTACCGTTAACATTGAAAATAATCAGCAGATTAATCACAAATGAAAATGTTGGTTAGTTGCAGCCCTGTCATGCACATCCATCATACAGTAGTGATATACCGAACAGTATGTGTAGATCACACGTTGCAAGGTATTGGTACAAACACTTGCTGTCCCTTCAACATGCAGACATACAGAAGCTCTGATCCAGGATAGTGTGTGTTTGTGTGTGCGCGCGTGTGCGTGCGTGCGTGTGAGAAAGAGTCTCTGTCTGTGTGCTACAGATAAATCCCCCTGCTCTGTATATATGCTTGTTTTGTTGTTGTGATCCCAGCGGCCTGGCTTTGACCAATACGAATTCCTGATGTAGTATCCTGGCAATGGGCGGCTTTCCATGGCCATCAGCGGCTTGGCAGGAGAGATAACGGTCTCCCAAGCGCTGCGCTTTGTGCCGTCCTCTGCCCGAGCTTGGGCTCGCTCCAATGTGACTTTGAGAGAAATGGTGTGAGCAGGAGATAGATGGCGTCTGATTGTGGAGGGTAGCGGGCGCGGGGGAGCAGACAATGACACAGATACATACGCTTAGCTGCTCATTCTCTGAAAGGAGGCGGCAGCAGACGAGCTGGGTGGCTGCTTTGAGGAGTGTGTGTGTGTGTGTGGTGTGTGTGTGTTTCTGACTTGCTAAGATATGTCTGTAGGATGCAGAGAAACATGAAGAGAGGTGTGTTTAGGTTTCTTGTCATTGTGTGAGACCAGAGACATAACACACTTTCAGAACAAGCATACATGAATCGTGCATGAATGTGTTTGTACGTGTGTGTGTGTGTGTTTGTGTTTGTACGTGTGTGTGTGTGTGTGTGTGTGGTGTGGAAGCTTCCCTCCGCCCCTCTGGTGCCCCTCGTAGAGTTAATGTTTTAATGTTTAATTGGGCTTCACGGAAACAGAGATAATGGTTAACATGGTGCCTTTGAATCCCAACAACTCTGACTCCATTCATAACACTTCATGGCGGAGGACTGTTTATTTTCAATGAACCACTAGATTTATTTCTTTATATCATTATGAACCATTGTATTGTACTATAGTATAGTGTAACTTTATGCAAACTGAGGCTGCAAAGTTTAAGTAAACAACCCTGTGAACTGGAAGCTCCAGGCACACATTCCCACGGTACATGCATGCACGTGTGTGTGTGTGTGTGTGTGTGTGTGTGTGTGTGTGTGTGTGTGTGTGTGTGTGTGTGTTTGTGTTTTTGTATGTTTGTGTGAGGTTGTAGCGGATGTGTCACACATGACCTGGGAGTCATTTGGTCCACATTCCTCACATATTAACTAACAGTCGCTGCACCTGTAGAAGGAGGAAAAAAAGGAGACAAAAAAAGATCATTAGGATGGATGTGGGAGGACGGCAGAGGAGTGTTTCAACAGATATTTTTAAAATACTACCAATGATGTTTTTGAACGTTACTGCTGTTTGAAAGCGAAGCACCACCAGCAATAGTTGCTGAGAATTAGGCGAGTAGATAACTCTCAGGAAGCAGGTGCAGTATATTAGCACATTTCCTAAAATGTCGAACTACTGCTATAATATCGACTCGCATTCACTTCTATAAGTCTGTTTCTGGGTTGTCCAAGTTGCCCAAGTCTGTTTTTTGAGACCCAAAATTCCTCAAAAATCCCTAATTAAACCTCCACAGCTTCTCTTACTGGATCAGAATTGACTTTCTCAGTCTTAGCTGCTATATCTATTTCCTGCCAGTATATTCTTTTGTGGACAACATGAAAATCCCAGCTTTTAGTTTTTTTATTTAGTTAATTTAATCTTCCTCTCTCCCTCTTTCAGGACTCTGCTGTGAAAAGACCGCCTTCTCCAGAATATGCCCTGTCTCCATGGTAACAGGCCTCAGGCAGACCTGGGAAAACATTTGGCCAAATTCGTCCACTGTTGTCCCGCCCACCCGATCCTGGACTGGACTGAAGAGGATTTTAACAAAAGTTCAAACAATTAGGTTTCTATTAGGATTCTCTCTATATAATTAATCTTCTCTATTATTAACTGCAGTTATTTCACCATTTAGAGTGCATTCATAGGACCCAGGATGCATAAAATAGTGCCTGAAATTGAAAGTTGATGTCATTTTAGAAGGTATTACGTTCTGCTCTTGGGATCCCAATGATGGCAACCCTGTATACGCTCAGCATGGATGCCTGAAACCAAGAGGAAAACATTATGTCAGGAATATATCCATTCTCAATTAAGGGATCTTAAACTGGACAGCACCAGTCCCAAGCTGGTCTGAAAGGACTCCTAAACAAGGACCAGGATGCACCAGCTGTTCAGCCAGGTGCTGGGGCAGAGAGATCTGTCCAGAGCGGGGGACTTATTTTCTCTGGAGGACGCGGAGATCGAAGAGTGTCTGTCTCAGGCCCTGGACCAGATCAAGGTCATCTCCTGCTCACCGGTCAGTAGGCACAACAAACAGACAGGTGATATTTATCCAAAATATCCCTTTAATTTAATAATTCATGTTCTTATCCATTATTCATCTTTTTGCCCTTAATTTATCATTGCACCCTTAATCTTGCATCCTCTTACCGTCTGCCATCTGACAGGACTACTTGACCAATGACAATGACCAGGCCGTGGTGGAGATTTGCATAACGCGCATCACCACGGCCATTAGGGAGACGGCCTCCATCGAGCAGCACAGCACGGCGCTGGTGGGGCTGTGGGAGTCGTGTCTGGAGCATAATCTCACTCCGCAAGGTGAAAACACAGAGGACACGCCGCATGCTAAGATAGCCTCCGACATCACCAGCTGTATCCTGCAGGTATGCGCGCACGCACGCACACACACAAGACTTTGCTTTGTAGTGTTGCACTCCAGAGAAAAGTATGTTTCTACTTCTTGACCCGTAACACAAACCGCACGGACAGAACATACATTTTCACCTACCTGTCAATATTAAGACACTAAGTGCACTCAGATGGTGTAACAAGTGTGGCTCAAGTTTTAAAACAATAGCGTGTAGTATTTAACATTCCTCTATGATTTGATACTTCAGTGCTACATTTGCAGTGGAGGGATTTGTCTGTATGTAAAAAGGACTTCATGCACAAACATTAAACTTCAAAATACCCTCTGAGTTCCCAACCTCTTTGTCCTTTTAATTAGATATAACATGAGTAAGTATGCATCCAAATTGTTAAAAACAACTCAACCTATGTTATATATTGTGTTGAGTTGTGTACTAAGGTTATCCTAAATTTCCCCAACAATGTTCAGACCCAAAATAACTGTGCGTTTCATTTGGTGGCCTGTCGCTGTAACTTCCAGGATGGAATGAGGGTGGAAGTGAGCACGACCTCGTCCTTCAACATTTGTGCCACCAGAGGCTCCGGTCCTCTCTCCTCTGTTCCCCTCTCCTCTCTTTGTGGAAAAAATAAATTTCCCCTCTGGCTCCAGTCCGCAGTCAACATTACAGTAAATTAATATGTGGTAATATGGAGGTCACCTCCGTCGATAGCTGCTGCTGTCAGGTTGACAAACAGCAACAAAAATTAAATCCACTTTTTAATCACAAAGTTAAAAACTTGATGCTGTCTGTCGAGTTGGAGCTTATTAAGATTTAAATTATATAGACTTTTGGGTAGGTTAATCCATAACAGTGTATAATGTCTTTCATAAATGTATCATGTTTAGATAGATAGAACCTTCCAAGACACCACTATACCCCTGCTTGTACTCTAATCACAAGTTGAATTATGTCTTTTGCCCTGTTTCCACTTCATAGCACAGCTTGGCTCGGCTCAACTCTGCTCGCTCTTTAATTGTTTTCCATGGGAAAAGGTTGTGGATATTACCTGGTACCTGGTCATTTTTTTGGTATTACCTCAGTTGAGGTTCCAAGGAAGCAGAGGTGATCCCAAATGGAGCGAAAACACTGAATGGCCCAAGAGAATAATTACTTGAATAGCAACCTGGACACCGACTGCACATTGTGACCGAAATGTTTTTATTTATAAACTCGAACCAGATTTTAACAAGTGCCAGCCTGCAAAACCATGCCGCAATTTTGCAGACAAATGTAAACATTCCTCTGTTTGGTTGCTGATGTAAGGATCTCAACAGGAAAAAAAATTCCTTTATTGTTCATGTGTGTTTGTGTAGCATTGAAGACGACAACATGGCAGATTTCCTGCTATTTTGTCAAGATGATCAGATAAGTGTCCCTATTGTGTTGACAGGGTATTAGCTGCAATCAACTGGAAAACAAAATCAAGGAAAATGATTGGTGCCAAAAGCATGTGGAGCTGAGTCAAGCCGAGTTGTACCTTGCAGAGAAAACACGCTATATAAGTTTTGAACCAGTGAGTCATTTTCCCCTCTGATACCTCTTAGTCTCAAAATATTATTATTATTATTTTTTCTGTTTCATGAATCATCTTGGGAACTGTCACGTTTATCATGTGACCGCTCAGAGGGGTCCTGATCCTCAGGTTGGGAACCACTGGTCTGTACCAACGCTGAATACAAAAAACAGTGACAATGCAGTTTGTTTTTCTGGGTCCACATTGTTTTTTGGTAATATGTTTTAAATCACAGTATTATTGTAGATAACAGGCAAATCATAAGCTACAAGTATCTAATACAATAAGCATCAGGTTGAAAGGCATTCTGGGAAGTAGATGAGAAAGGTTACTGCACAAGTGTAAATCATAACATCCATCATGCAGCACATCCGAAGTAGATTTTTGCTGTAAGAGCAAATATTACTTTATGTAATCAGTGCTGAGGGTTTTTAAAATATAAATATGAAACTTTTCCCATCAGACCTACACAACACGAAGACTGAAAAGCAGAGGGACCCTTTATCTCTCTCTCTCTCTCTCTCTTACCTTCTCCCTCTCTTCATCTCCTTTGGGAATGGGAATGTGCCTAATACCATCATAATGAGACTGATTCTTGTTGAAAGGCATGCAGACGCACACACACACACTCGTAGAGGTGAGACTAAAAGTCCTGACAGCCCTGACAGCAGCAGCTCCGGGCTCTGATGTCCTAACTCCAGCAGTTATCTCTCTCTTCTCCCCGCCGCTGCTCCTTTCTCTGCCTCTCTCAATCTGTCTCCCTCTTTGATTATTCCACCGACTTCTCCTGCTTCACTTGTTCCTTCTTACCTTCCCTTACCCTCAAACTATCTGTATCTCCTCTCTGATCTCTCTCTCTGTCTCTCCGTCATTTTGAATCTACAGATGCACAAACACCTTTTCTTCCCCTTCCCCTGAAACTCCCACAGAGAGGAGGGGAGAAGTAAGCAGCAGACAGAGGGAACAAGGGGTTTTTATTTGCATACACACATATTTCTAGCTTCTGACAGCGTCTTCAGTGTTTTTTTTCATAAAATATAGGCTGCTTGATGTTTGACTCTCTATAGTAAGATGGAAAAGAGAGACAGGATAGAGATGAAATCTGTACATCCACAAATAAGGTACAAATGTGTTTTATGTATAGATAAAATGATTGCCTGCCAAATGAGTATAATGTGATGTAGATATGTTGTTTGATGGATTGTCTATATTGGTGGAATAATAAAGTTTTTGTGGACACTGCCATCATGTGGCAGAATAGAGGCTTGACTGACAGAAAGTGAGAGTTACAGGCTCTTTTTCTTCACCGTAACTTATTTTGTCCACCAATATGCTTTCACAGAAATAAATACGATAAACAATATTATTTTCATTTTGAGAAAATTGAATGTCACCAATAAAATAATAAAAATCCAAATACACCCTTTCAAAGAGCAATTAACTGTCAATTCTTATTTAAAATGTAGTCATTGGAATTAGTATGTGAAATAAATGTGAACCCTGTCATGCACACATTTTTTAGATATTTGTTTGTACTCTTGACAGAGTTCAAAATCATGACAGTAACTTTCTTTTGTCTTTTTAAGTGTAAATTATATCATCATTCTAATAAAACATATACAATAAGGAAAAATCTATTTTTAACACCTCTTCACTCAACATTTTGATTTTGTGATGTCATACTGGAAATAACAAACAGATATAAAAATAACAATCAACTGGATTGTGGACCGGGCTCATAGGGTCCGTGACATCGTACTCTAACTTAAGTATCTGGAGTGGCTTCCAAATATCTGTCCAGTGTAGTTGACACTATGCATTGAAGGATGCAGACACAATGCTACCTTGTAAATATGCTAGATTAATTAAACATAAATTAAAAAAAATACAACCACACAACTGAAACACTAAAAAAAGATGTACCTTCGGGGTCTCGCAACAAAAATAGCATTTTAACAAAATGGGCAATATTGAGGTCAGTGATCAAGGTCATGTACATAAGTCGATAAGATCAGATATGTATGACAGGTTGATAACATAATTATCACGACAGGCGTTACTGTAGAATTTCTCAACTGGATAAAAAAATCACCAGTAAGTCATCCGGTTGAAAGGCATTCTGGGTATTCTTAAGTAGATGTAGATGGAAGAAGCTAGAGTTTGAAATGTGGGAACTCAAATAAATGATATCGTCCGAGGAGCGCAGATCAATGATACATTATAGAACATGTCCAGCAGTGGATTTTTGCTTTAAGAGTAAATATGAATTATGTAATCGCTGCAGAGGGTCTGAAACTGTGAATCTAAACACAGATCAGTGGTATCAGTCTCCATTGGCAGTCTTTTTCCTCCAGCCTTCCCTGTCTTTGTCTCACACAGACACATGTGCCTGTTCAAACAGACTCCTGTTGAGGGAGCTAGTGCATTTGAAATCCCCTTCCTCCTTCTAAATTCTCTAAATGTTCACAGGGACAAACTTCTCAGACACTTGCCATTCAGAGCTGCTGCTTGAGATGAGAAAAAATGTATTTGATGCAGGGCTCACAGTAGTGAGGATATTTTTAGGCCACATTATTGGGAGTGTAAACATGCATAGATCAGATATCTCTGTTCTGAGCCATTGTAGATAATACAAAATATTAGTCACTGTATATCTGTGCTCTTGTATAAATTGAGCGACCATGCTTTTTTTTTACATGTTGTAACCCTTTTATCACTGTGAAAAGGCAGAGCAATAGTTACTGTTGATATAAAAATGTGTTGCTGTCTCCTCAAACCTCCTGTCTCTTCTCATCTCCTCAGAACTACAGCTGTCCGTCGGTCATGGTTCTGGCCGTCCCGGTAGCGGTGCGGTTCCTGCAGAGAGGGAACAGGGAGCTGAGCAGGAACATGTCCAGTTATCTCTCCCTGGCTGCTATCGCCAAGGCGGATCTTCTGGCCGAACACACAGAGGCCATAACGCTCAGTGTGCTGGCAGGTAGGACGCGCTTACACATGTTCATACAAAACGAGGCAGGAATATGTCTGTGTTCACATATTAACATGTCAGCAGATTTGAAACCCTCACCCTTTCAAATCTGATGCTGTGTAGTTCCTCCTCTTTTTCATTTGTGCTGCCCTACATAGATACAGATCTTCTCACACACTTAGGAAATGTGTGTGTGGGTGTCTGTTTGAGTGTGGGCGTGTGTCTTTTGTAGAGACTGAAGAGAAAAAGATCTTTGCAGGAAAGCTCTCCTCGAGAATAAACATGGAACGGATTCTCTATTAAGATGTTATTTATTTAGCTGTTAATGGTTGACGTGCAAGTTTGGCTTGTAGAAAGAGCGCTTGGATGCTCCTCCTGTGAGGGCCGCCAGCAGATCTGGGACCAGCTGGTTCACTGGAGTGGAAAAATGAATTACTGTTGTAATCAGCAGTTGTAGTTTTTGTCTTATCCTATCACAGGGCATAGTGAATGATGCCATAATGTTTGCCAGCCCATTGAGGATAGTAATGATGGTAAATAACAGCTGTTGAGAATCATCATTTCCCTGATGGACCTCTGATGCAGCATGGAAATTTGTACGTAAGAAGAAGTTATTGTAGAAAGAAAAGTATTATAACTGTCTCAGCTTGTGCAGTTGATCTTGTTTTTGTCGGTGTGTGTGCGCGCGCGCTACATAAACTCGTTTTGAACCTCTCCACTTTTTGAGCAACGCATCAAAAACAGATTCATTGTTTTCTATGACATTTTTTTCTACTCTGATGCAACTTTTCTTATCTCATAAACTTTTTTTTTACATAATTCACTCAGCTAACAGACCATTGTGTATTCGGCCCATATACTGTACGTATATTTATGGATGGGTGACATGACAGCACCCCAAAAGTTATCCAAAATATCTGGATCGCCCCCTGGTGGCTGGCTGCAGTATCAGTCATAAACCTGGACATGCTCCAAGTTTCCACACCACACCAGTGTATAACCTAGTAGCCAGGAAAAAACTTCAGTGTTTACATTAGATTAGATGGGTGGGATTTTAAAAGAGTTACAGGCAACCGGGCCAGCGTCTCCACATTTGTGCGCATGAAACCAATGGATGGATATTTTTTAAGGAGACCTTGGGGCACGTCCAGCCATGTTTGTGGCAAGAAAACCAGGAATTTTAGGCCAAAACATGATGCTTTTCTAACTGTCGCACATTTGTCATTTGATCAAATTGAAATCAAAAGAAACTTCAAGTTGCAGAATAAAGAAATGCAAAGTTTCAACATATCTGTGGAGAAGCGTAACATTTGCTCTAGAGATTGGGTTGCTGTGTAAGTGGAATATTTGAGCAGGACTGAAAACACACTTGGCATCGAACTTTTCTGAATGGGCAGAATCTTGATGCCGCAGCTCCACCGCCTGATCAGTACTGTGCATACTCGCGCTTCGAATGAGCTCTCCAGCACAATATGGTAGCGCTTGTATCGGGATATCTTGTCTTGTCTGTATTTTTGAACAGTGTGAGGACGTGGTGACGCGTTGTCTATCTTTATGTCAGTGATTCAGCCCCACGAGGAGTTAAGTTCCACACTTGAAGAAAAACAACTGGGACCAAATAATATGAAGTTTGATATAAAGTGTGTGAGGAAGTGCATATATCCTCTAAAAGCAGAACTAATGTGCTCTGAAAATCATCCTCCGGCATACGTTTTCAATAACTTCCTAAACAGGTCAGGTCAGAGAGGGGAACTGAGCTGACCTCCGGTCAGTGCTTAAAGACAGGTGTTCCCTCAAAACTTTTTGTCTGCCCTTTTAACCCTTTTTTCCAATACAAATGCTTTTCAAGCTCATTAGTGTTATGTGGCTATCTGAGGTGCTGCAGTTAGCGGTGCCTGATGGAGATCTGTTTACCCCTTAGGCTTTCACACACACACACACACACACACACACACACACACACACACACACACACACACACACACACACACACACACACACACACACACACACATACACACACGCACACACACATTCACACACGGCCACTCCATTAATACGAGCGGTTGCTGTGCAGGGGTTCAGTTAATAGAGAACAGTTTACTTTCTTTATAAGTCAGTTCACATTGTGTGAACATGATTTTGCGAGGCTCTGTGTTTTTTTGCATGCTGCAGGTGTGTTTTTCTCTGTGACACTTTTGGCAACATGCTAAACTAACACCTCACACACACATACACACACACACACACACACACACACACACACACACACACACACACACACACACACACACACACACACACACACACAGCCCTACAGAACAGCATGTGATGCTAATCACCTCACGCAGCACCAGAGTGAGGTGCCCACCATGGTGATGCTCCCACCGAGCACATTTTCTGCCAGCAGCTCGGCACATGAAACAGCTTAGCTCTCTGCTGTCTGCTTCATTTTACAATTGTAGTTTAGCCAGCCAGGGTTTGGGCTCAGGGCGTTAAATCGTCGGAAAAGGCTTTGCACCTGTGGTCCATAAAAGTGGGTGAAAATAGAGATAGCAAGTGGAACCTACTGATGGGAAAACAGAAATCAGGTGTTCTTTTCTGAATGGGGTAGCTAGTTTTTGAGTTGTTGTTAAAACAAGTGCCATTTTTTTCTTTTTCTTGGAGAGTTTGGACTGTTGAAGTACAAAATATCAACATTAGCTTTGCATATTTGCACCGCTGGCCCTCTGTGATGCAGCTTAGTTCGCTCTGCGCTTCATCAAAGTCGAACTCATTTCGTTTGATGGACTGAAAAAGCAAGCGAATATCAAATTCGTGTTTGCCAGCTGCTCAGGGGAGATACAGTCATAATGTTTGTTTCAACACTTTGACAGTCTTTCCAAAAGTTTTAATGACACCCCCACAGTCATCGCATGATATCATTCTGTGGGACATTGATACAAAGTGAAACCTGGCTTTGTTTGCTGGATGAGGCAGAAATAAAAAGAGTGAAAAAGGAAGAAAGATGAGGAAAAGATGGGAGAGATAAAGAGTTGTATGCAAATACACAGTAAAGCTTCCAGTGGCTGTGATCCAGCTTGACAGGGGGCGATGAACTGATGGTGAGCCTTTTTAAAGCTGGAATATAACACACATACACACACACACACACACACACACACACACACACACACACACACACACACACACACATACACTGAGACCGGAGAGAGGATGAAAGTGAACAAGTCCTGCTGCAGGGCTTTATTATTGCAAGTTCAGATTCAGGTTTCCTTGGGCAGTTTTTAATGCAGCCGAGGCAGTTTCAAAACTTTCCCCCCTGCTGAGGCTCATCTACTGTGCGCTCTGAACATTTCAACCTCAGGTTGGGATTTTAACAAGCCTCCACTTCTCTCCTCCCCTCCGAAAAACCTCAAAATAAACACAACACAATGTAAACATAAGACTACAGACAGGCGTAAGCATGTCGGGCCAAACCGCGACGTTCACACACGCACGTAGCTCGTAGAAGCAATAACAGATGACCTCTCTCTTCTGCAGCGCTCTGTTCAGGAAGTGAGCTGATGTAATGGGGTTTGGGTGATATTGATGACGGGGGGTGTGATGGTTTGGTTACACGTGTTTACATGTGTGCATTTCTCTGTGTTGTCTGTTTGCATTGGCACATAAGTTGTCTGTTTTTTTCCACTTTGTTGTTTGTTGTTCCACTTTATCTTATCTGCCAGCTTAGTGTACAGCCAGCTTTATGTGGATGTGCATGTGTGTTTAGTAGGGACAGGAAGTGAACAGCAGGATACAGAAAGGAGGTTTTACAGCCTGCTACAGTAACTACTACCTGCGCACAGAAACATGTGGCATTGCTTTGGCCCTAAGAATTCCTTCCGTCTTTAAGTAAAACCTGATCTTAAGGTAACACTGCAGCTTGGAGTGAGCAAACTGTCAAAAGTTTTATGTCTTTTTTGGCTCCCCTCGCGCAAAACGTGTGTAGTTACTGTATTTTGGGTTGTAAGGTGAAGAGATGGCAGCGGGCTCGATGGGAGTCCTGAATGTTAAAGGCGACGTTTCCATTTCGTAACAGGTCACAGTTGCAAAAACAGTTGGAGACTGTGCAGAGGTCGTAACTGCAGGAGAAATCTGTTATATTTCACTAATGGGCCCGTAGCAGGATGTGCCACAGTAAACTGTAAGCATATGTGAGCAGCAAAAAAAACATGTTTGTCTACAGTTGCAGATGTGTTATTGAATTTTTACCTCTTACAAGGAGGTTCTGTATACACTCGGGTTCGTGTATTGGTTGGTTGGTTTGTCAGCAAGATTACACAAAAAACACTGAACGGATTTCCATGAAACTGGGATTGAGGATGAGCCTCGGACCAGAATAGACCCCTTTAACTTTAGGTGCTTCTCTGGATAAAGGGCCAGATCCAGGGATTTTTCTCCCTCTTTAACATTTTCAGATAGGACAGTTTTCAACAGTTTTGTTAATTTCTGAGGGAATAATGCATGGATCTTCATGGAAAAGATCAGATGTATTTAGGTGGATGGTATTTGTGAATGAATAGTTATGGGTGGGGAATGTTGGGCCTTGGTAGAGATATGCACTCCACTAAGTGCCACTCTAGTTTTAATCAAAATATTATATACAGTAGATGTTTTATGAAAGTATCTGTGTGACATAGGTTTTAAATCTGGGCTATATCAGGTTCTTATTGCTTATTTAAAGCACTTTTATGCCTGGAAGATACAGGCAATACAAATAAACTTTATATAAACTAGACTCCAGTTTAACTCAGCTTGTTACTACTGTGAGATTTATGAGTAGCATTTAAATGGTAGCCCTTGTTTTTTTAGAAACAGTTGCAGATGTGTTTTCAGTGCCACATGTGCATTTTATTAATATTTTAGTAGCTTAGATACAATATTATATTTTCAATATTGTTTTATTATATAGTTGTACATATATTATCTGCTATCCAAGAGGGTGTGGATGGATGCAAGTCAAAAAGTACTATATTAGTGCAGCCTATTTATTGATTGTATCTACAAATCATTAGCAGACTTTATAGTCAAGGGTCATCTTGATGAGATTTAAAAGTAACAGAATAACACTGCTTACCCAGCACAGGAACATACCATAACTTGTAATGTTTATTCATACGTCACTCTCCATTCATCCATTCATGTTATGCAAAATATATTTATGTACAAAATACATTCAGTTTCACCTTTTCACAAGATCAGCAAAAGCCATTTACAGTATAATACAAGACAACTTATTTCATAAAAGATTAGGTCGTGTAAACATTGTCCTCAGTATCTTTTATCAAATTCATAAAAACAATGTCAATCTCACATCACAAATACAACAGTTTAACTCTTATTACTTTATGCAGTATCAATAAAAAAAGACGACACACATTTATTACCCTACAATTAAATGAGTCCTACTGACAGAAAGAAAATAACGAAGCAGAACAAGAATTATAACACTCATATTAATGTAAACACAAAGTTTTGCAATGTAATATCTCAAAAATGCATCAAAAGCTTTCACAAATTCAAGAAAGTTATGTTAACGAAATTATAAGTCACGAAACATCATGAAGTTTTAAGCCATTTCTCTGGTTGCAAGTTGGCCATGGAAGGAAGTACAGCAGTTTTCAGTCACTCAGGTATTTCATACATCACATGTTAACACATTAGTAAAGTACCTCTGCTCTCAGTTGTAAATGGGGATCGTCAAATTCTAATAACTGTACCTACAAGGCTGCGAGAGTTGTCATTGCTTAGAACTTAGTTAGAAAGAGTGAAACGCATTCTTACTGTAAAACATACGTCACTCTACAGCTGAAAGACAATCTCTTTAATTGTGTGTGTCATCTTGTTTCCCCCTTCCTGCATGGCTGTCTGGTGATTACGCTGTTTACTGGCTCAGAACCAGTTCACACTTATACAATGGATGCTTTGTCTTTCTGGCAGTCTAATTAGGTCTTTGGTAAATGCTTTTCCTGCTAGAAAATTAGTTTTTCAACGCCAAATGTACATCTGTGTGTGTGTGTATGTGTGTTGATGGCCACAGATCAAAAGGTTATGTTACAAAAATAAACTTCGGTCCCTCACAGTTTTGACTTTCTCTCAGTTGAACCTGTCCCGTAAAGTTCATTGCAGCATTAGTGTTCGTAGCGATGGAGATGATGAAGTCTTGATAATAAAATCATAATGAAAACATTTAAACTCTAGGGACAAAGATGATGATCAAATCAGCCCTCTCTTCAGTTTTAGCGTGAAAGCTAATTACGATGTTGCTGATATTCACTGGTGCTGATGAAGAGAAATGATTCTATTAGTTGATGAACTGAGCGCCTCCATGTGGCACCATCTCCGTCACTCCCCACGCCACTATGTTTCCCCTCTGCCCGCAGCCCTGGCCCTCCCGCAAAGCCAGCTGGGAAATCTCCTCCTCTGAAAGCACCCTGTCCCACATATTCACCCCTGACATCTTCCCTGCGAACGCCAGCTTGGTATCAAACCCTCCCTCAAACCCTGGCACCCCACTCTCGCCTGGAGACAAAGGGCAGCAGCCGTTCCTCTCCTGCCCGAGCTGGAGTGAGCCTCCGTCGGGTAGGACGTGTCCCTCAGCCACTCCGGGTGTGGTGGCCACCTTTTTCCCACCTGCCCACAGGGACGCCAGGCCCCTCTCAGATGACCAAGCCCCACACAAGTGGATCCAGTCTGATGTGACTCCTGGGTTCACCACACCCCGTGCCTCCACCAGGTGAGCCTCTCCTCCGATGGTGAGGAGCGCTGAGGTTTGACCGAGCAGCAGCTGGATCTCGTATGGGTTGCGGCGATTTCCGTAGGAGACCAGCACGGTTTTGTTGGAGACGATGGTCGGCTTCACCCACATGCAGACAGTGAAGGAGGAGATGGAGAGAGGGACATCCGGTATGACAGAGGTGTAGATACGACGGGAACGCATGGGGAAGAGGAGCGCCATCTCACAACCTAAACAAGAAGAAGAATATAGAGTGAATTTATACTGAATCAGAGTTGTCATTTCATATTTTCATAGTTGTGAGCAATATAGGATGTCCATGACACAGACTGACGACACGATCTGTCCTTGATATGCACCAATCAGCCAGAATATTAAAACCAGAGTGAATAACATTTATCATCTTGTTATAATGCTATGCTCGGTCCTGGAACTCATGTGGATGACACTTGACATGCACGACTCACCCAAACACTGTTGCCGATTATGTACTCCATATGTTTAAGGCACTCTCCAATGGCAGTGTTCCCCCCAGCAGACAATGAACCCTGCCACACTGCAAAAACTTCTCAGGAATGGCCTGAAGAATGTGACAAGAAGCTGAGGGTTTTGACCTAGCCTTTCAGATTCCTCAGATCCCGATCTGATTGAGCATCCGTGGGACATGCCAAAACATGTCCGATCCATGGAAGCCTGATCAAGCAATCCACAGACCTTAAAGCATGCACCACCAATGCACTGGTACCAGGTCCAAGCCTAAGTTCCACAGATGCTTGAGTGTAAGGAGATGTGGGGAATTTGGAAGCCAGGTTGATGCTTTGAGCTTCTTTTCACGCTCGTCAGGCCGTTCCCGAGAAGTCTTTGCAGTGTGGCGCGTTATCCTGCTGGGGCCACACTGCCATTGCGGAGTGTCTTTGCCATCAGGGGATGCACTTGGTCTGCAATGTTGTTTGGGTGGTTTATGTGTGTCAAGTGGCATCCACAAGTTTGTTTTCTCACAAAAAGTAAAAAGCTTAACTTTTAAGTAACCAAAAAGCAGGTAACAGACAATAAAAAAAGAGGCAAATACCAGGGTGAGCCAGATGAAATAAAGATGTAACCAAAGAAACATGGGCCCAAAATAGAACCTTGGGGGACTCCACATAAAATACATTTTGAGAATGAGGACTACCAGTCTACAGCTACAGCTTGCTAAATCTATGTAGACTCTGCATTATATGGATCAATTTGACCTATGCCACTGATGTGTATTCATACATTTTCTAGACTGCATTGCTGCATAATGTGGGTTAATATCTCTAGCCAGAAAGGATAGTAAATGCATGCTGGTTCGAAAAGGTACATTCAGGTGGCAGTATTGGAAATTAAAGTCTTGTTGAAAAACAGAGTTCAGTTCACGGTCAGGTGATGAGATCATGAATCGTGGGAGGTTTTTTTTCTCCCCCACCCAACACTCGTACACACCTCTCTCTGTGGGTCATCGGGTTCATTTGGTTTCTTCTGCTTCATTTCATTCTTCTCCTTCTTCTTCTCTCTTTTTAATCACTCAAACAAACTCTCAAGCACTCTCTTCTGATCTCACCCTCCTTTGTGAAACCTACTTTTGTTACCTACAGACAGAAACTGTGTGTGTCCCCTTGAGTGAGGGCTTTCTGGGCAATTTATTCCCTATTACATAATACAGTGTAAATGCATTTTGTGCTTCTGAGCTCTGTCGGAGGTCTTGTGGACTGTGGTCCTTTATCTTCTGTTCTACTTTTCTCTCTTTTGAGTTTTCACGTCATTACATTTCATTTCCATTAGTCTTTTTTCTTCTCAGTCTGCCCCCCACCCCACCCCACCCCTCCGGTTGCTCCGGTTAGCAGACACACTCCAACCCTGCTAAAACCAGAGCTCCCAAATATTGATGTTACATTTGTCTCAGGTTTCTGCCACTCAAAAATAATGGTGAAAAAAGACATTTTGAACATGCTGAGTGTCTGTGTTCATGATGCTTTCCATCTGGCTCTGCTTTCCCAGGGTGCTTTTGTGCGGTTGTTGTGGCAACTGGCCAATGATTACACCTCCCTTGACGCTGTATGTAGGGCAGCTTTACATTAAAGGGGTGTGTGTGTGTGTGTGTGTGTGTGTGTGTGTGTGTGTGTGTGTGTGTAGTGTGTGTGTGTGTGTGTGTGTGTGTGTGTGTGTGTGTGTGTGTGTGTGTGTGCATTAAGTGAGTAATATAGTATATCAGGTTTGTTTTGCAGGTTTTATTTGATTAATTCTAGGAAATGAAGTTGTCCCACTTACATGAGCGCTGGCTTTGTGGGACTACAATTGATCCAAATTTACTTACTCACACTTAATAACTAAATCTCTAAAGTTACATTGTTGTTAGTCAGTGTTTAAATTAAGGATGGAGAGAAAACCAGGGTAGTAGCTCTGCTAAGTGAAACCACATGCTCTGGTGGCCTGAATCAGGGAAGTGTTCAGAGAATGTTTGCGGCCCATCCAGCCAGAATTATCTTTTTTTTATATTTTTGTGCATTTATTGGCTTATGCTATTATCTTTAACCATCTAAAATGTGTTAAATATCTTTAAATGGACATAGCTGAAGGCAAAGCTTTAGATTGATGGATGAAGTCCCACTCTAACTGAACTAAGAGTTTGGCCCAGGGTTTTGTTTTTCGTGTTGGGTGATTCACCAAAATGTGTTTTTAATAAACGATAAACAAACAGAAATAATAGGCAATAAGAAAGTATTATACAACTGACCCTGTACCTGACCACTAGTTCCTCTTTTCACATGTTTGGCTGAACTGTATCAACTGAGACTAATGTTAGTGGATAGTGGAAAAGGATAGGTTTCTACTTGAGGACAACTTGCCTGGAGACAGACAGAGGAAGTGGAAAAGGCATGTAGGACAAGGCGTATTGATTAGTTGTTGGTAGTTGAGAAGCAAAGCCCAACAGAGAGGGAAGTCTCATTATTATGCTTGAAGCATGAGCTGAATGTGTCAACGCCAAAGGTTGTTTGAGGTGGCGCTGAAACAGAAATCAGCAGGTAAAGACAGACACAGATTGCTGGGGGTGAGATGGATTTCTCACCTGCGGGTATGTATCTTTGCTTCGATGACCTCAGCACCTCCTCCAGGCCGACCCTCGTCTGTTGCAGGGCAGCCAGCACCCCGTCTAGAGCCAGCTCTCGTGATGTGACCTCTTGCTCCTGGTTCACAGGCCTTCTGCTGTCTGATCCTGTCTTTGGACTCGTCCCAGCTTCTGGGCTGCTGAAGCACCCGGTCTCCAGTTTGGCGAGTCGGGAAGCTTGTGTTCTTGCTATTGAGAGGAGCTGCTGTAGCATCGCTTCTAGGTAGTTTGAATTCCCGACAGAATTCCCAGCAGCAGCAGCAGAAGAAGTCTGATCTTTAGATTTGAGGCGCTCAAGGGTTTCTCTGAGGCGGCCCTCCAGCTGCAAGGCCATCCTTCTTCCTGCTGTCTCCACTGCAACCCCACAGGAGCCACCGTACTGGGCCACAAACCTAATCAAAAGAACCAGTGTAGAAGATTTGAACCATTTTAGCTGAAGAGCTCATTTAGAAGTCAGTCTTGACTTGAAATGGAGAGCAAAACTCTTGAGTGAATTTGTGCCATCTTTCAAGGTAAAACAACATATTTGATAACCCATTAGCTCAAGTTAGCAGTTAGCCACTCTAGCTAACATTACTCCTTGACTACATCCAGTGTGTTTAATTTCTGGACTTAAATAAATGTGTCCAACATGTGCATGGATATTTTAGAATTAATTGACATATTTCCTATTGTAGTGTGCAACAGCATCAAAGGGTAATGACAGCCAGGAAATGGCTTGATGCTAAAGTTAACTGTTGTCTAATGTTAGCCTTTGGGTCATCAAATATGTTGTTTTACTTTGAAATACCGCCTGATGTTTGTCCAGATTATACCAACCATTGCCAAAACTGACAAGCTGGGAGTAAGAATGTGTTGAAAACAAAGGCGCTGAGGCATCACCATGGGCTCTGGGAATGTGTCATGGGCCTTTTTCATTATAGAAACCCTAACCCTAACCCATAATTTGATAGACCAAAAGATTAATCAGTTGATTGAGGAAATGACTGGTTAATTATTTATTCTGAAAATAATCAGCCCTCGCACTGAGAACATAGTTGGATCGAGGATAGGACTACTTGTATTTGCACTTTAAAGTTATAAATTTTGATCACCAGTGTAGTAAACCTCCAAATTACCTTTAAAAAGCATAAACTCGGGGTAATATAAAAACCTTTTGAGAGCATATAAAACACTGAAACTCTATTGGGACCTCTTACTATTGTGACCGAGTTGCTCAATTCACATTTTCAGCTGAACCATACAGTCATTTTAATCGCTCAGTCCCTCTGATCCCTTTGTCCAACCAACCTGAGCATTTCTCCGCGCAGTGACCCCATCTCCACCTTGATGATGTCATCCGCGTACTGAAGCAGCATGTTCTCCCTCATTTGACTGTTCTCCAGCATTGAGAAGATCTTGTCCCATTTGGTCAGGTCTGGAGAACTACAGGGGGTCGAGCTCGGCGTGGCTTGAGAGAGGAATTGTAAAAAGAGAGAAAAAAGAGAGAAATGTTACGACGCCTAAGAGATAAAATCACAGGTTTTTTTTAAATCATGTATGTAGAGGAGAAAGATATTGGCAATGCAACATGAAAAGTGTTATTATTAATGGATTGTGTCTTAATGCACTACATTTTGGAACTGCAACTGGCATAATGTGCTGTGAGATTTAAACAACATTCACAGTATCATGTATTCAGTTAGTTAGCTGGCCTCTACAACCACCTAACAAACTTTTTTACTTGGCAAATGAGCACCATTAACAATATGCAGAATTAGCTATTGGTTGTTCCTCTTTGCACTGCGCCCATGGATATACAGACAGCTATTACTCGATTACTTTAATACTACAAAATATTTGAAAATGTGATGATTCTAAGGCAAGTTTTGGAATTAGAAGATTTTTTTTTTCGATGACTTCTTAACAGGATTTTACTCCTAATAGACATTGGGGATACTGGTAAAGCACTAAACATATCCAATCCAAACATTTATGAATCATATCTGTGTGTTCAGACTAGATGGAGTTATGACACTGACAGAGGGAGAACAAATTCCGGCTCAAATTGCGGCTGTAAGGCACTGAGGGTTTTAAAGTGAATTTTTCTCTGCCTCAACAAGGTCCGGTATTTAAACAGCTCAAGCTCTCCTCTGTCATCATGCTGTATGTCATCATTTTTAACTCATCTTGAACGAGAGTGTCGGGAACGTGAATTTGTTTAACCTCCCCACTGTAGCTGTTCACCAGATGCTATGGCACGTGTGGCTGCATAGAGAGCAACCAGGAAAATATCCAGAACTTCTATTACATGTGCAGCGTTAAGCATGCTATGGTCTCTGCAGCTTTGACAGGAACTTCCAGGCCATATGGAGAAAGACAGAAGAAGCGGAACATTTGTTTTGGTCATCTGGAAGAGCAGAGAACTGTAAATGCTGCAGTCTAAGAAAGAGTGTCGATAGATAGATGGATGGAGTACAGGTGGAATTAAAGGAGGAAGTGAGGATGTTGAGGGGAGGGATAAGAACGTGAGAAAGAAACGGGACAATTGACCCGTAAACCAACGGATCCTCTGCTTCCTTTTAACTCTGAAAGGGAAGGACAACCTGCTGAGAGCGTTGAGGGGAGATAACAACAGTAGAGAGAAAGGAGGAGAATGTGTGTCAGACACACTGTTCAAATTAACGTGAGCCTCTCAAAGTCTGTTTATACCCGCAAACGTCTTCTAGAGGGGCTTCATCACAAGACTGCAGGATTTGTTTTGGCTGCCTGTCCTCATGGTTCAAACTAAATTAGACAGAGGGTTCATGCACTCTGCTCCCCCTTGACTTACCAAAGTAAAAGCACAGGTCTGTCAGGGCTTTGTGATGTATTTTGATGGATCTGAAAGTAAGTAGAGGGTAAAAAGACCTTGGATTGTCGAGCCATTGGGGTACTTTTGAACCTCAGAATTTGAGGTCTTTGAAAGTCAAATGTGCTACTGCACTTGGTTACTTCTTTTCTGTATTATAATCATTTTTTTCAAACTATTTCTACTGTTCTTTTATGAATGAATTACATTTATATCAGCTTTTTCAAAAGGACGACCCTGTACACTCATTTTAATGGCGAACAATACAGAACACACAGATGGAAAAGTACTTTAAAGGGTAGAAGAAGTACAACCTGTACCCTCCTTTGGCCAACAGTCGGCGTTTACTTCTCTGCTACATGTAATTTTTTAGCCTGTCATTCATTTGAGAATGAACCATGTCATGACCTCTCTCTCATCCTCATTAATTCAAATTCCTCTCAGACATTCAGAGATTATAGCAGGTCAGAAGTAATCATCTGTGTCTTCCTCCAGGCTCTGACCCCTCAAACTGTACCGAACTCACGTGATTCTTTCCTCGTTCGGTGAGCCAATTCTGCATTTTTGCGTGCTTCTTTGTCCGTCTCTCTCCCACCTTTTCATGCTTTGGCAGGCAGAAACAATCTGTTCTCCCCTCTTGCAATTCCTGTGCTTGAATTTGACGCTTCGTGGTCATTTGTTTAAGCCACTCTCATGTTTAATCACATCCCAGGCCGTACCCAGAGCTGAGTTTGCTGCCTGCACTGCAATCAAACCTCTCTCAAGCTATAAATCAACAAACAAATGTAAAATGCACGCTTGTGAGGGCCCCACCGCACTCACACTTTCTCTTTTATGTACACACCTACCTGAACACGGTCTTTTCTCTCACAAACAGCTGAGGGAAGAGTTTCATACTGATATGCTGAAGTGTTTCTGACTGGTGATCAGTCATTCATGCAGTAATATGTGTTGGACCCCGTCGACAGCTGCAAAAGCCCTCTGCTTCTCTGGCTGAGCATGTTCTTTGATGTGGCTCGTCTCGTACACAAACTGTCTCTGGCAACAGTCTATGCTGTATATGCTGTGCCGCTTGTTCTCCCTTCTCTGTCTCTTTCTCTGTACGTTTTGTATTTGATTGCCCTTGTAAAGTTTCTGTGTTTGGTTCTGATCTTATTCTAGTTTTAATACACCACTTATTTATGTTGCACTTTCTGCTGCAAACGGAATATTCCCTCCTGGGTCAATTAAGGATTTTGTTATCTTCATGAAACACTACAGTAAGAGTCTCTTAAAAAGTCAAATGAGGATGTAACAACAGGTTTATAGCATTGACTCTGTAATGAGAACCGTCATCAATATCACAAAACATGATCCCTAGATGGAAAAATGTTTTGCTTGGGTCAGTATTAGATATTACCAAATATTTGCTGTCATATGTGTCATTTTTTCACAATATCGAATATCGATCAGCTTTTATGGCATATTTGAGCTATTATTATGAAAAGAAATAGCACATGGCAGCTTTGGGAGATTACCACAGGTTAATTTGCGTGATGTATCGGCATGCACGCAGCATTTTATGATATATTACAGTTTTGTTATTGTTGTAGTGCTTCTGAAATCATAGAGACTACTATTCCACATTTTTTGTCAGTTTTAAAGGCGAAGCAAGGCAAGTTTTTTTTTTATGACGCACCATTCAGACACCAGGCATTCCGGAGGGCTTTGCAGGAGCATAGGAATGCATTCAAAATAAGACATTAGGGCAACATTATGTTTGCATCAAAGCTGCTCACACAGTACACTTGTATACTTGTGAATGATGCTTTGTGCAACATGATCAGTCAAAGGAGCATGCCGAATGCTGATTTCCACTCAAGTCAGTGATGACAGAGACTGAACATACAGTACGAGGATGATGCTATAATGTCCTGAGCTCACCTCTCAAACAACCGCACACATGAATCCTACTTGAAATCAAATTTCACACTCCAAGATTAGATTAAATCTGAGTAGCTTCATCAGTACACACACACAAACACACACACACACACACGCACAGTTCAACACTTACGTTCTGGCGTGTCTCCCTCTGTGATTTCATTGTAGTAGGGGTCAGCGTAGTTGACCTCAAAGTCATCCTCCCCATACGCGAGAACGAGACACACGCACGCTGACAGCACACACACTGCCCGGGGGAGCCTCCACCGAAACATGCTGCTGCTGCTGAGTGTGTGAGAGAGTGTACGAGGATGAATGAGTGTGTCTGGTAAGTGTCAGGTCTGCTCCTCTGCTTACCTGCTTGTCTGTGTGTGTGTGTGTGTTCGTGTGTGTGTTGTGAGAGAAAGTCAGGTTGGGGGTGTGTGTGTGTGTTTGTCTCTGCTGCCTCTCTCTGTCCGTCTGTCTCACTTTCTACAGCGCTGCAGGTCCACCACTGTTTTTCTACCCCTCACTCTCCCATACAGTATTTGTCCCTCCTCCCTAATGACTCCCCACCTCTCTCCTTCTCTGCCTCCCTCTCTCTCTCCCTCCCTCCCTCTCTCTCCCTCCCTCTCTCCCTCTCCCTCTCTCTATCCCTCCGTCTCTCTTGTTCTTTCTCGTTAAATGCTGAGCAATACTTTGGCAGGAAGCCCGGCAGTGTAGAGTACTCCAACAAGAGTGAGGGACTGTTTGGTCCCTAAACACACACACACACACACACACACACACACACACACACACACACACACACACACACACACACACACACACACACACACACACACGCATGCACATGCACGCGCACACATACACATACACATACACACACACATTTGAATAACAGAACTTATTTATCCATAGACCTTTGGACTTGAATTTTCAGCACACTATACTTTTAATATCAATAGAAGATCGACCCTGTGAGTTCTGATGACTCACCACAGTGACTATGATATGATGATATATATTGTATAATGAATATTGAAATTTTTCATGACCACAACTCAAAGAAACATGACAGAATGTGACACAGAATAGTCATTCCAAGTAGGAGAAAGACTCTGACCAGCCAAGACGAAAGACAAAAGCTGAAAAAGTGCTATATTATGATACACTATATGATTATCTGGATGTATCAAAATATGAGATTTCGGTCGTATCGCATGGCCCTATTGTGGGAACACGGTGACATCACTACAGTAAAGTACAAGAAATAGGACAAGAAACACAAGATAATCAGACTGGTTGTAAACAAGCCAGCAGTTTAGCCACCAAAACCATGTTTTTAAGTTATGCCAAAAGTTAACATGATCAAAATGAAGTGAAAACAACAAAAAGAACCACAACAAAAGGCAATATAGATTACACACTGTCTGATTTCCATTTATGAAAGATTGACACCATTTTATTGACAGTAAACATGTCAAATTTGACAAATACAGTAAGCAGTAACTATTATAGTCAATATACAGGGAAATGTCCCCAGACTCCCTTCAAAACAAATCAGGTAATTTGTGAGTTTTGGAGCTCTGAGAAACTTTACAAAGTTTGTGAAACACTACTGATGACAATACTGAAGTATTTGGGCCTTTTTAATTTGTTGTACATCAAGATATTTCCGTCTTAATGTCCACTCTCCCTGTGATATACAACTTTTTTTGTTGGTAGAGCAGGAGAAGTCAGACCCAGTCCAATCACTCACTTCTGTCTTCCAGATCAGTTGAGTTAATATGAGTTTGTGATCTGGCTGATTAAAGTCAGGGTTAAATTATCTGCTAAATTATCTTTGATCCTGTCTCTGATCTTAACCTCATCTTGAACCCAGTTATTACACAAAATTATACCTTTAAACTCGTGAGGAATGTTGCTTGAGGAAGGGAGGAAATGTTAAAAACCTTCTCAAAATTTCCGCCCTTGTGAAAACGCTTGGCCCTCTCAAGTAAAGAAATGTAAAAGTGCTCCAGCTCGTGAGCGAGGCGGTGAGTAATGCGTCGTTGGAGGTAGCCTGTGTGTCGTAATCAGATATAACTTCAGCTCCTGCGACTCAGAGAGAAACAGAGAAAGGGAGAAAAGGAGAGGGGGGAGGAAGCACGGAACATAAACTTTCCTGATTTTTGCCCCATGCAGAGACGGTGTGTGTGTGTGTGTGTGTGTGTGTGTGTGTGTGTGTGTGTGAGCGTGCTTGGACGTGCGTGTGTGTGTGTGTGAGTGTGTTTGAGCGTGTGTACATTTGTGCATACGTTGAGGGAAGTTTGAATAGATCCCAGACATCGGGGGTTTCTAAAAGGGTTTATTGTTCTTCTGCTTCGCTCTGTTTATTTATTTATTTGTCAGCGTCGCCATGTGTGGTTGTGCACAGTTGTGTGTGTAGACTGTATGTGGTGAGTGTGTTGTGTGTATGCGTTTGTTTGTGTGTATTTTCAGGGGGATGGAAATAATGACTTCCTCATGAGATTTAAGGATTCTCCCGTTCTCCCACTCTCACCCGTCTCCCCCTCCCTCTGTCTCTCCGCCTGTGTCTCTTTCATTGTGTTTTCTGTTTTCTCTCTCTCAAATACCTACTGATACACACACTTGTTCTCTTGTTATCTGGGTGGAACAGCCTTTTCATTCAGACAGCTGCACATGGAGAGACAGAGTGGGAGAGGTTTGAAAAAAAAGAGAAAAGTGGCAAAACTGATTCACAGGAACAAAATATTGCTTTAACCTGTCCCCAGTTTATTAATGCTTTATGCGTTATCTTTTCTATACGACAGGGCTGAATTCACCACCATCTTCTGCAACACTTTTCTTTCACTCTCATCTAGGTGTAGGTGTGTGGAAGACATGTATTTTTATGTTTCCTTCAGCAGCCACAGTGATTTGTTTGGGATTCATTCAATAAAAACTGACTTATTTGCACGAGGACTGACTGCCGACAGAAAAAGATAAAAGCACAACCACCAAGCATTTAAAAGCCATCATGACTATCTAAAAAAAAAAACGAGGGAAACGCCTCAACTTGCCAAATAATGAAACGATTTCACTACATAGCTCATGCTCAACCACAGTAGAAGCACAAAAATCCAAATAATCCGAAATTATGAAATAAACACCATCAGGGCAAGTTGACTATATGAGGCTGGTGTGATGCTCCTCCATTGAAACACTCCCAGTGGGGCCTGAGGCCGCTTGGACGACTGAACAAAATCACGTTGTACACACCAGGTAACAGAGACATGCCCAGTAGAATCAAGAGGCTTGGCTCGGTAATGACACTGAAAATGGTAACAAGCTCCTGCCAAAAAGATCTTTCCCACATTATAAAAAGTTGATTACAGAACGTTTTATGTCCAAATCTTTTGCAATAAAAGAATTAACAGGATACATAAAATGAAATATCAAACATTTGTACTTCTTTGGATTCCTGAGATACAATAGTTGGGTATTTTAGAAAATGAAAGCCCCAGTTTCCCCAGTTTTTGTCATCATTTTACCTTTTGGAACCATTTTTGTGAAGAATTGTGATATAGACGTGTGCAACAGATCAGTACACTACGACCTATATCACTGTTGGGTGTTCCTATCAGTACAACGGACATAACAGTTTCAGCTGTTTTCAGTTCTTGTATTAAGTTCTATCACAATGGTCAACTTGTTTTGTTTTTGCCCTCAGGTCCCCACTGACAACAATAAGAATAATTTCCTGGAAACATTGTACCCACACTGTTGAGCCATTATCCTCCATTGCCACAACTGAAAAAATAAAAGTTGAGAAATCATTGAATTGAGTGCAAGAGAGGACAGACGTGGCTCTTAACTTAAAACACAGAAACAAGCAGTGACAATCTGATGAAAGCCTGGACTATAATATGTCAATTGATACCACACTGAGGTCTGTAGATCATCATCAGATCATCGACTGATTTTGGCAAAGAAGTTAGTGAAAAATCTTGAGCTGTGTAAGGAAACATAACATTTTCTCATTTTGGCCATGTATGACTATGACAAAAAGTTGAGAAACATGCTGCCTCTCAAGTTTAACACAACTTTGTGTTGTTAAGAGCTAAACAAGACTTGGAGCTGCATTGATGCGGAAAAAAATGTTGAATGCGTTGGGGAAAAATATTTTTAACTGGCTAAATTATAATATGCTATTCAGTAAAAGTTAAAAAAAGATTTTAAACAGAGTGGACCCATACCTGCAATGAAGGTATGAATGTAAGAATGGTATAATGCCTTATCATAGAAAGAGGCAGACAATTATCATACACCTAAAGATGATGATTGAAAATGACACAACACATGTGGGTATATACACATTATGTGTGTGTATGTGTGTTGTGTAAATGCTTCCATGTTTTGCTTAATGGTCACAACCTGAGGTAGGAATTATTCCACCTGGAAACACATCATACGAGTTCTTCTGACAGACCGGTAAAGAAATCACTTCAGTGTGTGTGTATGGACAATATGCACGTTGTGTCTACATTCGTGGATAAGTGTGCCTTAACAGTGTTCTCGAGAAATCAGAAGAAGTCTTATTAAGATTATACATCAAATGTATAATTTTACATTGCAGGACGTCAATAAAGAAGTCAATAAAGCTTCTGAAAGGAAAAACACAGATAAAATCGATCAACAGGCTACTGTCCAAAGCAAAAAGCACCCCAATTTGACCAAGAAACCCTGATCTCAGTGCTATGAAAATGCAGGGTAACACACCTGGTTGTATTAATAAGAAGAGAAGTTTTGTTAATTAAAACCCTTCAAGGAAGACAGACAGTTTTGAACCGTCTCAAGTCGCAGTGGTAAGGGGAAACACATATCAACGAAGGAACAGCCTTTGACGCAGCACCAGAGTGCTCTCCATCGAGTGAATTGCCATCCGTTCCCTCTTGTTTTACCTCAGTTTCTATCACTCTCCCTCTTCTCCTTCTTTGCCTCCTCCATCAGCAGCGTTCTTTTTTCTTCCGGTGTAGAGTTTCCAGAGTTATTCCAGTTGTACCACTGTTACCTGGGGATAGCGACCGGGGAAAACAATGCCTCTTCCTGTTTTGGTTGTGTAATGGCAGACGGCTTCCTTTGTCCATTAATTTGACCTTCACTTCAATAGCATAGGGACTCGTTGTATTTGTACAGCCATTACACTGAGCAATCAGTATTTACTTGAGAATGATCAGTAGAAGCAAAAAAGTTTTCTACTGCCTTTTTAACTATAGTTGGAGAGACTTTAGTGTTGCAAGAAAGAGCACGTTGTTGAATTTTAAATCCCAAATCAATGTTTTAGAGCAGCAGGTCACTTAAACTGTGATGCCTTTGTTAAAGTTGGTAGTTTAACTGTTTGAGAAAAGAGGAAAATGATCAAAAAAATATTTGTTATTGTTATTAAGCACTGTCATACATTATCCTCTAACTATTATGCTTTTTTATATCTTCCGTGTGTTATTTGGATTCTGGTGCATGTAAAGGATCTTGAAAGTCCTGACAACAGAAACACCTCTATCCCTCAGAAAAGACTGAAACACCGCATCAGAAGTCCTTTAATCCTACGTCAATAACCAGTTTGGCACGTGAGAACTGATTTAGAGCAGCTCCCTTGTTGTTGTTAGCGCCCCTAGCTCAGGCGTGTGCAAGCCGACCAGTAAGAGCCGACTCTGTATTCAGGAGGGGGGATCTTAAAGAGACAGGAGCTAAAACATAGTGTTTCAGAGAGAGGGGGAATACAGAGCTGTAGCACTGGACAGTATGAGAAAAGCTGAAAAGAAGCATAATATGTCTCCTCTCACTCTGCAGATTACTTCTGTCTTACAACAGTAAAAGCGAATTCTCCTGTACGTAACGCAGTCCTTCTCGATGTTAAAACATACATTCAGTTTTAAAAAATGCTTCTGAGTCACTTTTGGACTCATGTCCTGCTTTGCTTATTTAAGTATGACTTATTGAACTGACTTTACACCAGGGTGCTTCATATCATGTGACATCAAGCATGCCAATGTGATGGCTACACCTCCAGCTGCGCTTAATTTCTGCTGACTCCGCAGTTAGTGTAAGAAATGCTGAGTCATGGAACTGTCTTCGACTCATCGCAGTCTGAAAACGTCACTCTGAGTTCTTTATTAATTACATGGGTTGAAGAGGAAGTTCATGTCAGAGTGGAGAGGACATTTTGTCTTCCACAGACAGAGAGTCTGTGGGTGAAGTTATCTAGGTGAAAGGGGAGGACGGTCATTGAGTTTAAACTTTGCACAAGAGACTTTCTGTGATGTTTATAGATATAGATCTGTATGAAGTGAACATCTGGCCTGCTGTTATGGTCTTCACTTTATGATTTAGAAGTAAAACACTTTTATGCATTTAGGATTTTGAGTCATGTGTACACGTGATGAAAATACTTACATCTTTCTTTGAGCTCTAGTGACTGGATCCCCCCCCCGGCTTGGCAGTAATGGTTTCATAATGTCCTGAATACTTTAAATCATTTGCACTGTGTTGCAGAGGGGTGGTGGAGGGTTCAGTCATGAAGCAAAAATGTACAGAATCCCAACGATATGGGCTCCCTGGGAGAAGTTTGACTCCTGTCTCTCACATTTTGATTTGACAGTTCTCCCTGCCCTCGCCCACCTGAGCTTGTATTTGCTGCATGATATATGACTTTCGGGAGATGTGTACACGAAATGAACATTGGAAGCTACAAAGAACACGTTTAAGTCGTAAAAATATGCAGACACATCCCTCTGGATATCATTTGTGCTGATCTGTGCATTCTTGTCTTGTATAACCTCCATTGCACAAGAGTTTAGGATTCATGGGTGTCTTTTGGCTGTACATTGTTGGATATGAATTGATGTGAACATGTGAAATGTCCACAATAGATAGATTAGATGGATGGCCATGAAATGTATTACAGATGTTCATGTTTCCTATTCAATCAATCAGAATCACTTTTGGGTTCACACACTACCAAAGCCAGCATTCAATCAAGAATAGTTAATCAAATAATTAGATTTATGTCCAAATGCCTGATGACATCCCTGTCAGCTCAGCAAATGTTAGCATGCTAACACTAAACAAAGATGGTGGATGGTGTCAACCTGATTTCTAGTGCACCTAATTCCTATTCAGTTTGTTTAGGCACAAAAAAACAAACAGTCAACAAAGATATTAAAATGACTTCCCCAAAACTACATAGTGCGCCTTTAACATCAGCATGTTAGCAGTGTCATTATGAGTATGTAAACATGCTGGTGTTAGAGTTTAGTTCAAATCAAGCTCTCTCAGTGCAGCTATCATGGCTGTTAACACCTTATTCAAAAATGTTTTGTTATCTTAATATTTTAGAAATATTGTCATTGTAATCTGTGATTTTGGTTATCTGTGACATTTGTAGGATGTCTGTCCACTCCAAGAGAAAGACTCTCCTCTGCAGCTCTTTCCTCACCCGCTTCAAGGGTATAAGGACAGAGGGTGTCGTGTGCTGTACACATTGTTCAGCCCCCTGAAGCAAATTATGATTTGTGATTTTCGGCTACATCAGTGATTGATTGATTGATTGATTGATTGATTGACTGGAAAAGTCAAAGACTCATGAAAAGGCAGCTGCATGCCTTTGGTATTTGTGATGGACATTTTTTTCACGAATTGCTGATTTTTTAAGGACTGAGCGATGAGCTGATAAAATACTTGGTAGATTATTTGATGATGAATGTAATCATTAGTTGCCCTGGTCTGAGAACGACTATTTGCTCCATAGCTACCACAACAAACATCTTGAGCATGCTCAGCCTGGCAGAAAAGACAACTAAATAATGGGTTTGGATGCTGTTGTTCTTATTCTTCGCCTTTGTAGATATTCCATTGAATTTTAAAGAACACTTCTCAAATCCATATGAAATAGAGTTTTACAGAAGTTTGGAACACCCTTTTCTGCTTTTCAGTGCTTCTGTATGCACTCAGGTTTTCCTCTGAACAATTTTAGAGGTTAAATGTCTTTACTTAAAGGTCCAGTGTGTAGGATTCAGGTGGGGTCTATCGGCAGACATAAAATATTCATTGTTATGTTTTTATTAGTGTATAATCAACTGAAACTAAGAATCATTGTGTTGTCCTTACCTTAGAACCTTAGAGCCTTTTTGTATCTGCAGAGGGAGCAGGTCCACCATGTTGTACTGGCATGTTGGTATAGTATCCCACAAGGAACAAACCAGTCACAGTCTGTCTTTTGTGTTTTTCGCGGCCACACCACCAGATGCTATTGAATCCTACAGATTTGGCCTTTAAGATGTTAAAAATGAAATATATATGTGCAGTTAATAACTTTGATTTAGATGCTCTGGTCCCGTTAGTGATGCCTTCACTTTATGGTTTTGTCATTGCTGTTGGTTGTAATAGCTTCTTACCACAGCCATGTCTGCAGTACAGCAAAGGAAATTATTTTTCTCATGACTCAGACTGTTTAAGTGTCCTCTTAGGGGCTTTATGTAAGTATTTTGCACAGACATTTTAATGTATTCGGTACAAAGAAAGAATAGCCAAAAGCTGTATTGGAGTCATTTTTTTATTCAGAGTTATGTAAGTGTCTCTCCAGAATTGATAATTATTTTTTTGTGACTCACCTTGGGATTCTAATGTGACATTTGGGAAACAGCACTGCAAAGAGAGAAAGCCATCACGTCCTCTCCTGCCTCTTCACATAAACCTAACAATAGTGTAACAGATCAGTTAGGTCTCTGTTTTCTTGGAAAAATATCCGAGGAGAAAAATGTTGCCTTTGTGTGCTAGAGAACCAAAGGTCATTACAGGAGATTTTTAGTGAGATTTGTAAGTCATGATGAGGAGTAGGCTGTATACTGGAATGAAGGTATGAAGGTCAGATAAAGCACACACGCACAGCTGTAGGATGACACAGTGGAAGTCACAAAACGCTTTCACAAATAAAATGTGGGTCAATTAGTACATATTTAATCATCAAAGAGAGTCATCCACTTCAGCCAGGCTGCATGTCACATGTACTCCGTGTATGTTTAGATCAGCTCTATAAATCCTCCTCGGTGTGTTTCGGTACAGACTCTCATCTCCTCCTACCTTTTAACATTCCTTTGAACAGGCCTTAACTTTATGGTTATTACGAGCTCTCTCCCTCTTTCTGTACATGTACCGCTACTGTCTCTTTTTATGGTGATTTGTGTCGTGCTTGATGTTTTACAGTACGATCTATGATTAAAGTAAGGGACATAAAAATAACCACTGGTCATCTTCTAGATATTTATGTGCACTCTTCGTTTCCTCCTCCTACACAGAACAGAACAGTACAGAACAGTCAGTCCTCCCTGATGATCAGTACCAGTCGTCTGTTCTAACATTAGGCCTGTGGTTAAAGTGATTTATAGCTGTGGATCATCTGTTATGTAAAACCTCTATTTTAGGCTCCTGCCTATATGTCAAAAGTTCCCCATATTATAGACCAGATGTTCATGCATACAATATATGCTGTTAATGTGATAAAAACTGATACACATTGTAATTTTTTTTTTAAGAAGTCAGTGCAAAGGCAGGTATGTTGTTACCTAAATTGAAATTTGTTGATTCGCTTGATTCTTGTAGCGCCGCTCTGAGCTTTACATTTGTGGTTTTGAGTAAAATGCTTGAACAACCACTGGATGGAATGTCAAGACATTTGGTTCAGACATTCGTGCTCCCCTCAGGATTCATCTTTGATCATTGCTTAAAGGGTAACTCAACCAATTTTACACATCAATGTGTGTCAACAGGTCTTTGGGAGTACTACTTCATACAATTTAAGAAGAAGTAGTATGAATCATTTTGTGGCACACTTGTGTAGAAGCTCTGCGTGATCTTATAAATTGCCACCGGTGATGCCATTCAGTGGCTAAGTTGCATTGTGGGTAATGTAAAACAATCAGTGTTGTAATCACATTACTTTTTTCAGTAACGAGTAGTGTAAGGCATTACTGTTCTGAATGTAGTAATCACATTACAGTTCGCCAAGTTCGTTACTTACGTTACATTGCTAGGTTAATCAATTTTAACAGCATGGTCGCATGCATCACACATGGCGGGCTGGGGAGGGCGGCCGCCAATTTGACGACTTTCTCGCTAGATTCAGCGACTTTTCAGACCCTCTTAGCGACTTTATTTCTAAAAAGCTACAAGCGAGTAATTTAGCGACTTATTCAGATCATCGGGGGAAAGGCGAGAAATATGTTATATTGTAATTACATGCTGCTCAGACTAATCGCAGACCACGGCTCCTCTGCAGGAGCGCCGGGCTCTCTCCCCTCCCGCACGGCTGCGCAGGCGACAGGCCGGTGTGTGTATGGGGGCGCTGGCTGGGGCAGACTGGAGGGTTAGAGATACAAACATTACTTTGAATTTGTTGAACGTAAGGAAAATAACTTGACTGTAAGGTGCACTTTGCCCGTGTTGGAAACCTCTCCTCACCGCTGCTAACACTACCTCAAACTTAACAAAGCACCTACAGAGACAGCACGCACACACACATCTTGTTGCTAAGGAACCGTGGACAAACTTGAATGAGACGCCAAGACAGAATGTAACGAGTAATGTAACGAGTAATGTAACTAATTACTTTCTCCAGGCAGTAATCTTGTAATGTAAGGCATTACTATTTTTGAGAGTAATTTGTAATGTGTAATATATTACTTTTTTGAGTAACGAACCCCAACACTGAAAACAGTCCATTATAGTGTTGCACTCCTATAACAAATATTTCAAAATTTCCCTCGGAATAAATAAAGTATCTATCTATCTATCTATCTATCTATCTATCTATCTATCTATCTATCTATCTATCTATCTATCTATCTATCTATCTATCTATCTGTCTATCTGTCTGTCTGTCTGTCCAACACTGTTGGACCTGGATTATGGATAGTTTAATATGCAATGGTACTCCCCAAGACCCATAAACACTCTTTAATGAATGTTACTCTTTAACTTGCTTACCTTGTACCACCAACTAGTCAAAATATCAATTTTTGAAATTTTTGGTTCATGAACAAACGCCTACAAAACTAACGACATTCCCATCAGCCTCAGTTGTACTTAAAAAGACTAGCAAATGTTTTTTTGGTAACATGTGACATTATATCTGCTACATGTTGGCATCTTGGCATTTCTTGTTGATACACTATATGGCAAGAATAAATAGTTCTAATATAGAAGAATAATGTTTCTTTTTTGGGGTGAAAAAATATAATTTTGATTTATATCAATCTGATAATCTGCTTCTGTTACCTCTTGGAGCACATGTCAGCAGTCCATCATGAATAGATAAAGTTTATCCAGGATAATCTAATTAAATCATCACATGGGACTCAATCTGAAACTCAAGCTGAAATGGGTTGATCTCACAGTGAAGCCGTTTGTTATATTACAAATGAAGTGTTGATTTCCTCATCTGTTAAATTGAATCAGTTTATTTGTTTTATTTTTCTGACCTCATCAGACCATGTTCACTCAGTGTTTTATTTATCAGTGTTATTATAAAATAGAAGACTATCATATTAAATCCAACATCAACACCACACAACATTATCCTTTGTTAGTGTGGTTAAACACTGAATTTACAATATTTTCTTAAACGTTAAAGGGACAATATCTTCTGCTTGTCATTTCACTGTAGGACACAAAAGCCATTGTTTGAAATCTTGAAATGTCACCAATAATGAAGCTACCATTTGGAAACAAGAGTCTTTGTTCTGAACTGTGAATGATTTAAAGATGTTGCATACGTGAGTCAGTGGCTGTTGGGTAATGCCGTGGGTTGATTCTGCTTGTGCGTCAGCTCTGACTTTCTTTTTTCCTGCATCAGCATCATTGAAGCAATATTGACAACAAATGGGGAAATTGATCTGAACACAGATGTTGCATCATGACTGGGGGTCATGTCTGCTTTATGAGAAAAATAACAATTGCAGGAAATACGCATGATGTTGACGAACAGCTGCACCACAAACAGCTCAAAGTAAAATTGTTGAATGTTCTCATAACTTTGGCCGTCAGTTATTTTAGTAACTTGACCCTTGCAGATACAGTCTAATACAAGTCCTGCAATAAGTTCTCTATCTGGTGAGTCTGAGATGCTGTTGAATTGTTATTGCATTAAGAATCTGATTGTATAGTATATGATTTTGACAAAATGACACAATTCTCACTTGATTTATTACCTCAGTAAACAGTTTCCTATGACTTTTGTAGATTATGGTCCCATTTTGAGTAAAACAGATGACAAGAGAGTGTACAGCTTTCGGGTCTGGCTACCTTGTGATTGACAACTTCGCAACCAAGACTGCAATGGCCGTATTGCCAAAGTCAAGGCTTTAAAACGGTAGCCCGCAGACCATTGGGTTATGTAAGGGTGAGTTTTCGCTTGGTGTACCCTCATTACTATAAATGGGGTGGACAAAATAATGCAAACACCTTTCCATATAACGCTGTACAGTTCCACGGCACCACAAACTGTGACCTCAGAACATGAACATGAACACCTCAGTAACAATAACAACTGATCATTATGTCCTTGAAGAAGGGAGAATTCATCGCAGTGCTATTGCGTTAGACTGCAATAGGTTTAACTAGCTGTACCTAATGAATTAGCAACTGAATGTACCATGGATAAAGTTTATAACACATAGAGGAGAAAGAATATATAAAAAAGTGGTCTTTCTTTGACAAGGGAGAAAGATTGGAAAAGACAGTAGACTTCACATTGGTCACCACTGTTCACACTTAATACTGATTTTCAATACCATGGTTCTTGTCAAGTTTGTATTTTAAATTTGTTGTTTGTACAGTTTTGAATTTTTACTGCGTGGCTGACCACATATTGAAACCATCTCTGTCTCTCTTTCTCTCTGACAGGTAACCACATGCTGTTACGGGTGTTGCCCTCGGTCTACCCCAGACAGCCAGACACCATCCACTGTCACCTGGGCAACCTCACTGCCATGATGTCACAGCTGGAGTCCCCGGAGCAGCAACACCTGATCAGACTCATTCAGATGGTGGCAGAGCAGCATCCACTTGTGAGTTGTTTGAGTTGATTTTTATGTGAGAAATAAACCACAGTGTACCGTGGGAAGATAAAACTATTCACTGTCCCATCCACACACTGTTATTTTGTGTGACCACATGAGCCTGAGTGAATTATCCCACTGCCACTTTCCCACAAATCTGAATGCAATTTATATTTCGTCACATATTCCAAAAACTTTTTGTTGGCATCTTAGTCAGTCTTGGATTAACTGTTTCAAGAAGCATAGAAACACCTAATTAAACACCAATTATTCAAAATAATGGCGAGGGAGTAATAGCAGACAGTTTGGTTATCTGAAAAAAAAAGCACCATCAAACGAAATCAGAACTGCTTCTCTATGGCATGAGTTTATATTCATCAACAGTGTAGAGCTTTGCTTTAACATCTCTGCCAATGAGTCGAGCTTAATCAGACATTTACCGTTCAAATTTGCTTGATCCTGTAAAGATCTCATCACGGAATGTAATAAAAATTACTCTGGAACGTAGCTAGAAGTGAGGAATTGGAGCACATCTCTCAGTAGGAATTCCCTTAATCCTGCATATTTTGGTGCAGAGCAGCTGATGTTCAAGATTAGGGGAAAGTACAGCATACCAACAAACAGAGCACATGCTGGTAAAACACGGATAGTCTCACTCACATGTGACGCACTAGACAAACCAGCCATCTGGAGTTATTCTGATCCCCACCCCCCGTATGGACACACAAAATATTTCTGTTGTGATTGTGGCTACATTCATCACAATAGTTAGATCCACTTACTGGAAGAGATGTGGTACTTTTGAAAAGCTTTTATGGAACTTTGAAATTGCATAATATCCACATCTTCTCCCCGAGGAACAGATACTTTTTAAATTAACAAGATTGTTCAGAAGAAGTGACTCATAAAATAGCAGCAGGAAGGCTTTGTTGGACTGATCCAGTCCAGATCTAGTCCAGTCCAGTGGGACCAGTCCAGATAATGAGGCGGAAGAGGTTTCAAGCTTTTCTTTCTCATTAATTACCAGTCGGTTTATCTCACTACAGGGTCACTTCTCTACCCTGCAGCCTTTGTTAAAGACACCTCGAGCCTCTATTCCAATGACTGGTTGGCTTGTTCTTACAATTAAGTAACTTTCTATCCTCTCTACCTGTGATTATTCTCACCTGGACAGATGTTGAGCCCTCAGGTGCCCACACTAATCAGTTACCTAGGAGACCAGTCCCTAACTGAGGCCCTGCTGGTCGCACTGGTGGACGTGTCACAGGCCAGCCCTTCCTCACTGGTCAGCTTCCTGCCAGCGCTGAGGATTGTGGGACAACAGTGTCCTGCTCTCCTGGGTCACGTGGCCGAAATCCATGGTGCTGTGGGGATCATCAGTGAGGTACAGATGCACATGAGTCAATACGTTTGTATTCATCTGCAGCAGTGATTTATAGTTGGTAGTTAGTTGAATGTGTGTGTTTTAGGATTAGTTCAGACTGAAGGGGACCATAAAGTTCCCATAAAAGCACAATCAATGCTAAAGGGTTTTCTACAAAAACAATTTTATAACTTTTTTCACTGACTTGGGTGAAACTGGAAAATGCATCTACCCTTAACTTTGTTAGCTGAAATCCAAACCCAGCAGGTAAATATCCTCTGTATTGTATTCCTTGTTGGCCTTCACCGTCTCACAGGCTGTAGTGTTCCTTCCTGGTCCGGCCATATTCACTGTTTGGAGATGTGCTCGGACTGGGAGCTCCATGGCGGGTTTTGTAATGCACATTCAACGCTACTGGCTACTGTAGACGCCAATTAAACAAACAATATACAACATTTGAATCACAAGTGAGCTTTAGAGGTGCTGGTGAAGGGTAGCCGCTTCCCTCAGCTTCCAGTGTTTGTGCTAAGCTTAGCTAACTGTTGGTGCCAGCTAACTAACTGCAAGAATGCAGTTTACTTAATTCCCAAAATGTCAAGCCATGCCCCTCAAGAAAAACGTTCAAGTAATTGGTTATATAAAGTTTGAAGGAAATAACAAAGAAGTGGAATTCCTTGAAGTCTTACTTAAAGCATTTTGACAAAAATACAAACAAACAAACAAAATAAGAAAAACTGAAAATCATATGCAGGTGGTGTCTGTTGCTCTCTGTTAGCCAACGTCTGTATTATGGTGCATTGGCCGTAGTAAACAGAGTCAGATAAACACATTCATGTAAAAATGGCATTGACTTGACATTATTATACTCCTTATGTCTGCGTGGCAGTCGGTATTCACACACACACACACACACACACACACACACACACACACACACACACACACACACACACACACACAGAAACATGCAGGAGTGATTATTTTAATGAGTATGGAGAATTTGGCTGCATGAGCTCACATGACTTGTTCTCTGTTGTCCTGCCAAGCCTAAAACACACACTCTCACACCGGACAGGCCGGGCAGATCCGGAAGTTGTGACTGCTGTCTGACACCAAAATCAGTGTTCGCCCATCCTAAACAAGCACGTGCCGGCTCCTCAAAGAGCTCTGTCTCTCTGCAGCTGAATACAAACAACAAACTGCGGCCCCCGTGGGGGGAAAGAATGGAATATGAAGGAACAATTAAGTAGCAGAAATGGAAGCATCAGCTTTATTATGATGGAAGGAATCTGTTCTCAGAAAGGGACAATCTCAACTGAACCGCAACTGGATCGTCTAAACTTCCTGTCTAGTGTGTGTAAGTATTTGATTCAGCAGATTTTTAAAAATACATCTGCTCAAACTATAACTAATGCTTCTAATAACATAGAGTTTTGGAAGACTTACAATATCAAAATTTGTTTCGGCTAAATTGGTCCCATTAGCCCCATTTTGGCCAACCTGTGGGTTAAACACTGGGCTGACCTGCAGACTTGGCTGCTCGTTTGCCCCTAATAGCACTTCGTTGTTGTAAAATGTGGTGTTTGAGCCATTAGCTGACTGTGGACCCCCTCCCTGGAGACCCTCTACAAAAACACTTGAGCTGCAGGTTAATTAGCCTAGCAACTGGCGCAAAATGCAAGGTGGCGTCGCTGCTGACTGATGGGTTGGAAAGGGAAGGAATAATGTCACAAACACACACATACACACACTGGAGGGTCAGTCATTAAGACTTGTTTTATCAGCTGCCTGACTTCTTTGGTAATCCCGTTTCATGTAGCACCGTAATCAGGTCATGACTATGGTGAAAATTGTTAAAACATACCTTCCAAACATCATCATGTTCACGTTGTTTTTGTGGGAATGCTAGCATGCTAATGTTCGCTTTATCTCTCTTTTATTTCAGTGCAGCCTCACAGAGCTGCTGGCGTGGCTGTAGAATGTTAGGCTTTGTTCAGACTGCCGGCTTTCCCAGATTGTATCCAGATTTATTTTAGAAAGTCCACAACACAACAAAACCACACGAAATGCAGTTTTTGCAGATTGGATCTAAGCCACTTTTGGAGGAGGTTTGAAATATAGTTCCAATCAGATTCAGATGTGTATCATCTTAAATCGGATTTTAAAGTGTCTTTTGCTGTTTTAAGTGCTGTATCGTAGGCACCTGGACTTGTTTCAGCTTCTTGAAGACGTTTCTCCTCTCATCCAAAAGGCTTCTTCAGTTCTTAGTAACTGGAGGGGAGTTGCAGGTAAGCTCTGTGTGGGAGTGTCCTCACAGAGTCATTAAGGATGCATGTGAGCGCTGATTTTCAGGGTCGTTAGGGACGCTTATGGGCCACTCCCCTCCAGTAAGTCAGAACTGAAGGAGCCTCTTGGATGAGAGGTGAAACATCTTCAAGAAATGGAAGCACGTCCAGCTGCCCAGGATACGGCACTTAGAACTACTATGACCTGGATGACTGAGAACCTTCATCAACATGTCTTTTGTTGTCTTTCCCAGCAGCCCTGTGTCGAAGAAATTGTGCTCAAATGCATTCTGAAACGTAATGCTGATCAAATCATGTTTTCTTAACATAACGTAATGAGGATATGTTGTAATTAACGTATCTGACAAGTCAGCAAGTTACTTTACTGAACTGGGCACAAATAAATACAAGATTTGAATGTTGGTTTCACCCATGGGCATATGTGATCTTAGCCAAGGCAGAGCGTAAGCGGGAAATGAAAACACCTCGGAAGATGCAAGCTGCTTCCATATAACAGTTTGAATAAAGTTTTGTGATTCCCATACATACGGTTTGAGTATTGAGTCAGAGTGTGCAAAGTGCAGAGGTCCATTTGGGGCCTGCCTGACATGTGGGTATGTAGTGCATGAGATAATTGCATGAACTTGTGTTGTGAACACGTAGTGAGTAATATGTGATTGTTTCTGCAACAGTGTGTACTGATAGGTAGGATGAAGTCACACACTAGTCTGTGTGTAATGTGTATGTGCATTGTGAAGACGGTGACAGCAGGACAGGGTGAGGGTTCCCACTGTTTTCCTCTGGGTCCATTTAAGGCAGTTTAACATCAATTTGGGGAAATTAACCAAAGGGGGAAATATGGAACGATTGTCTTCAGAAGATATACACACACACACACACACACACACACACAGATAGAGACATACACACAGAGCTGGAAACCTTAATCAAGCTTTCTATTACTCAAGGGCAACCTTTCCTCCAAAAGCTTCCTTCCTCCTGAGTCTTTTTGTTGAAGAACCTGCCAACCCAGCTTTTGCACAAACACACGCACGCACGGACGCACGCACGCACGCACGCACGCACGCACGCACGCACGCACGCACGCACGCACGCACGCACGCACACAGAGTTGGTCAGACCTCAGTGTCCTGTCTTTCTTCACATTGGAACCATTTGGAAAATAACCCATGTTTTTCTGGGAAATGCCTCCACCGAGGCCTCCTGGTGATGGCAATGGAGAGTACCTCCTGTGGGTTTGTGTTCGTGCCCTACACACACATGCACAAACGCAGACACACACACACACACAAACACACACACACACACACACACACACACACACACACACACACACACTAGGATGCATTTGTACTTGATTGTGACAGGATTGCACAATAGTCTTGCTGGCTTCCTTTACCTCCTGAAGGGAGTTGGTCTATATTGTGTTTTTGGACTCACTGCTTGTTAGATCAGCATATATCACCATGTTTATTAAAACACTGAGGGAATAAAACCCCAATAATGCTGTCCGATCCAGCAGTCCTGTAGTAAATCCTAGCTTTGAGAAACTAAAATAATTTTGATTCGATGCTGATGCTGCTCAGATATGTGTTAATGTTATGGTTATTTTAAGGCTTTAGTTTGGGTTGACCTTGTGTTATACCTCATTTGTCTTCCTTAAACATTGTGCTCCTTTTTCTGTGTTGACTTCAGTGTCATAACAGGTCACTCAGTTTTTCTTTAAATGTTTTCAGCCAGAATGAAGGTTAGATGGTTGCACTATTACCATGTACCCTCTTCTTATTGAGTGATTTAATTTAATTAAATGTAATTTGATTTAATTTAATAATTATTTTAGAAATGTAGCAGTGGTTGTCAGTCCATGGTCATGGTCTGATTATTAACCAGTATTTTGCGAAATACTGACTCCTTTTAACCTCTTCTGGGCTATAAAACGTATTCAGAGAAGAAATTTAAGAAGGTAAGAATAACTCATAAAAATGTTTAAGCGTCGACAAGTGGGCCCCAAGTTTGCTTTGTTTTCTGGAGTGCCACAAGCCAAAAAGGTTGAAAATTACTTGCACAGACACAGAACATGTTATGCAGTTTTGATTTATAAAGTGATCGCTGAAAGCTCCAGGAATAATATTCAACGCAAAAATGGAGTATTACGAAAGTCCTTTTAGGCCAGTGTTGCCACTCGTCTGCCATCTTGGCTCTTATTTAGGGGCTAATAAGACCAGGTAATCTAAATGAATTGGGAGAGAGCCAGAACTTTGCATGTACGGAGTCACCAGTCAAATCTGATTGAAAAAAATAAAAAAGTTAAGGGATCTTGCTCCAAAATCAGCTTTAAAACACGTGTCCTACAACCGCCGTCTCTACCATTAAGCGCTTTTCTACCTATGTTTTAGGTGGTTTGTCTCCTCCTCCATATCATCTTTAGTTTTATTTTGGTTAATCCTCATACTGTACCGTTGATTTCATACGGAGGGAATACTTTCAGTGACTCTGCTGAAAGTCCTCACACTTACTCTGTTCAGATTTCAAAGCTGAAATCATCTCTCCTGTGATATATAGCCTACTCATTTTCACAAATAATGAATGCGCTCTGGGAAGGAAAGCACACATTCATGCACACAGCAGTATCTCCATGGGGCTTGTTAGAGACCGGGGTTAGTTGTTTTGTGCCAGACTGCAGCTCTGAAGGAAGCAGAGCGACCAGTGTGCTGTTGGACAATCAGGGAAATTAAGAAAGCAGGCAGGTCAGCGAGCAGAAAGAGGATCTGGCCTTTTCCCTGGACCTGCTACTTGGCTATCAGTGTTGTTGGTGTTATGTTACCCGATTGATGGATGTGAATAGGCCAAGTGTGTGTGTGTGTGTTTGTGTAGTTGCGCACACATGAGGCAGATCAGATCTGTATCTGTCCTGTTACTTTGGAGGAATATCTGTTACTCTGTTTGGAGAACATTATCAGTCATAATTAAATAGACAGATCTCAGCCTTTCTTTAAACCTTCTGTTATTTTCCTCTTTTTGCAGGGTTTTCCAAAAGAATTTGGTCATGAGTTGAACCAGTGATGTGTTCATGGCATCAGATCGAGGCCAAGCGCCTTTTCCAGACAATTAAACACAATCTGTCGTGTTTGATGATTAAGGAGGGCGTCATACGACCGGGCAGGCTTTTAATAGTTTTATTGTTAAATGTCTTATTAACAAACTGTACATGGTGCAAATTCATGCCCATGCTGTAATGTTTGGATGTTTTGTAGCGAGTCCTTAAAAAGGAAAAAATCATCTCGACAATAAAAAGCAACCACAGCCTTTGTACCTGCAGCCCGGACTCCAGGCATGCTCCTGTTTCTCAACCTCATAAACTCCTAAATACCTACTTGGCATGTTGTAACAGTATAAAGTCAGTTCTACCTTTTCTGGTAGTTACAGTGTCCACGTATAATTTTGGCATCCCACAAAGAGTGCTTGTGAAATGTGCCCAAACTGTGTAGTAAGCGCATTCTTCTCTCCTCGTTACAAGGTGAGCTCGAGCTCCGTAAATGCAGGTTGGCTCTGTCTGTCTTTCTGTCCCTCCGTCAATCAATCATTTTGTCTCTCGCAGAAGAGGACAGGGATGTTTTTAGTTTAGTTTTTTTTCAGTCCAAGCAGTGTGACCTTTTATAAGCCTTCAGTTTTTGTTTTGTTTTTTAAATCCTGGTTTTGTTTTTGCACCCACAGTTGGGGGTTTTGTTTTCTTTGGTTCGGCTTTAAAACACAGCAAGAGAGCTGTTGCTAAATCATGTCACCTTAGTTCATCTGTTATCACAATGACTTAAGTGTTGACTGGTTTACAGTGCTTCAAAATGTCTGTTTTTTGTTAAAGGTTAAATGTGAGATTCTGAACAGTTATATTGCAGCTATAACAGCTTTTTGCTTTGTGAAGAAATGTCTGTGTGTGTTTTAATCTGTGTTCTTTGTTTTGGTAGCAGGACAGTTGTGTCTGCACGTTGCAAAAGGGCATGTGTGTTAGGGTTTGCTGATAATAACTGGCATTCTGATATTTTTGTGTACATGAGTCATAGTTAGCAAAAGTTATGGAACTGATCCAGTAGATGGCCTCAGGCAGAAGTTGTTATCCTAGGTGTGTGACAACATTACGGTAACAATTCCGACAGAGATTGACTTATTTGTTAAATAATAACTTCCTTCATGTAACCGGATGCACAAGTCTCATTCAGGGAGAAGTCTCGCTCTGAAATCTCTTGAGGTGAGGTTGTTACAATTGTTGCCTCAACTGAATTGTCAAAATTTTAGTTAAATATTCAGCCACGGCTTTGAGACATTTCTGCTGCTTTTCTAGATAAACTCCTCTTTCCAACTCTGACTCATGTTTCCACCGTCATCTTCATGCAGCAGTTTACATCTCACAGGATTTCGATTGAGACTAGTATTTCTGGTGACAAAAATGATCTTATTATTTAACAAAAAGGTCTCTCTCTGTAGATAAACTTAGAATGACAACCTCAGCCATTCAGTGGCAATAATCAAGCAATTTTAGTTGTATTTTATTGTATTTTATAATTTTATTAGCAGCGTGTGTCCAGGTGCTGCTCTCTCTCTCTTCTTTTTCTTTTTTCTTTTTGTACTTTATTGAGTTAACAAGGCCAACCTTTGTTTTGGTCTTAGATACTACTGATTTTTTTCCTGAGGTATCGAATGATGTGTAAACAATAGATAAGGGTTCAAAAGGAGGTATGGATAAAACCTTGTGGTTTTAATTAGTGACCATAGGAGAGCAGATACTGCATTTGTGGGGCTTTATTGATTGTGATTTTGCATATCTCGAGAAAGGGTAGTAATGAACCTTCCTATGAGAATACAACAAATATGCATTACAGAGGGTTTAAGTATTATTATGTCAAAGGTGAGCAGGCTGTATATGCTCTTGATACAGTTTACCTAGAGAGCAGGCAGAGAATGATGAAATGAAACATTAGAAATAAACTTTAAACTGGATGTTTTGTGTGCAGTAAAATGGCTACTTCTTGTCATTCTTTCTCACTTTATTGTTTCTCTGTTTAGTTTAGCCAAATAACACCAGATATCATTTTAACATCTCGCCTCTCTGTTTTCTCCAGGCTCATGCTCACAGCTCGTTGGTCTACCTGGTGTCCCTTCTGGGCAGCATGGAGCACAGCTTTCACCACACGCTGCTGCTGGAGATCAGAGCTCTGACCGATCGTTACCCGTCTATACTGGGAGGCTGTGGGAAAGACATCTACAGGATAAGCAACTCGTTTACTGCTATAGCCAGACTGCTGGGGAGGAGACTGGAGGAGAGCACGGCCATCCACTGCAGGTTAGAGACACATTTTCAGGGACTGACAGGATGTGTTTTAATCCTATTATGATCTTGTTTATTTAACAGCTATACAAATTATTCATGCAGACTAGTGCAGTGCCTGTTGAAAACATGATAATCGGCACAGATAATCTGGTAATGTGAGGGTTTACAGATCCAGTCTTAAACCTCCTGAACTTCTCAGAGTCACTGAGACTGCCCTGACATTATTAAGCACTTTGGATATTTATGATTTAAAATCTGAATGATTACATTGGTGCTTTCAGAACCAAACCACAACAACCAATGAGGGAGGTATCCTAGAGGAGCTGTTAATGCTGCCGAGCATCAATAACATTCTATCCCTTGAGATTAACATCAGCTAGCATAAAACTGTTGACATAAACTTCAAATCTCACCTCCAGTTCTCACTGAAGAATAGTAAACCAGTGATGACTGCGTCTCTCCAATCATTTAATCTTCTGCTTTTGTTTTTGTCTCTCTGCAACGCGTTACTACAGCAAGTTGTTGTAACCTGCTTGCTTACCTCCATTTTGTTTATGTCTGCTTCCCCATGAGATAATATGAGCCCAGCTTCAGTGGGCTTTGGTCCTTTGCAACAAATCTGTGTGAAGTAGATTGGATGAATGCTTCTCAAGATATACAAATAACTTCCAGGCATGCAGACAGAGATTCCATTCTTTATAGTTAGATTAGACACACCCACAAGCTCTCAAGAATCTACAACATAATACTATACATTAATACAATTATTGTCACATATGCTGTTTTTAAGAATATGTATATATATATATATATATATATATATTTTGACATGTCGGGTGATATGCCTATTTGCTTTCTTTCCAAATAAAATTCTAGCATGCAACTCCCCATAAAATGACCACTTGTCTTTTTTACTTTTAAAATGTTTGGTGCTTATCTGACAGCAATGGGAATTTAGATGAGTGTCTCATTTAGAACTATAGTAGTAACTTGATTTGTGATATTTAATTGATACTTCATGTTTTATCATTTCAAAGAATTTTAGTCCTGCAACAAGTATTCGCAAACAACTAGAGACTGTTGACTGAAAACAATACCTGAAAGTAACAATAAAAACCTGAACTGACAAACCTATTTTCTTTACCAGCTTCTCACTAAGATTGACTTGATCCAGCATGATCGTCTGTAATCGACTGTTTTGCTTGTGGTCTTGTCGCTTGTTTGAAGTTGGAAATGGGTTATGTCACATACTTGACCAATCGGGGTAATAGTCATGCAGCTGTCCTTTAATTCTGCTTTCAATCAAATGTAATCAATCAACACACAGTTTCCTGACTGCTAAGCTCTTAATAACTAATAACTGAGATTTTTCCCCAAAAACTTGATTATTGCATATTTACTTGTTACTTTTTAATGCCAGGCAGAAATACAGATTGCAATAATGTTTTAAGTGGCTTTCAAAGTTGTTCATAAATGACAAAGCATAAAGAATATATACATAAACTATAGTTGTAAACAAAATAATTGAGAGTTAATGAAATCAATATTGAGGAGTTTCGCCTGCACAAATACATGTTAGCCCACAGATCCATCTGATTTGTGGTTCAAAAACCTAATAAATGTGGATTTGTAAGAACATACTGTTGTTATTAACCCCCACTCAAATATTTTTCTTTTACAATCTTTATGTCCAAGTTTGTCCTTCAGTGACATCCTTCTTTCGTATAATTGCTATATTTTAAGTCATGCAGTTCTTCAGAACGCAGTATATGAGGACAGCGTGTGCTTGTGTGTGCGTGTGTCCATATTTTTGCATGTTGATGTGCATGAATTGACTGGGATTCATCTGGCTGCAGTATGGGAATGACACACACAGCTTTCTCCGAAATCAGAACATTGTGTGCCGGATTGGAGGCTTCCAGAGGCTTTGCTTGGGGTCTTCTGGAAGACAGATTGAGTGAAGGAGGGATCGAGAGAGGCAGGGTGGTTTAGCAGGGGGTGAGGACAGCAGAAAATCAACAATGGGGTAGTTGAAAGTCCTCTTTCAGCTAAACAAGTGGACTGTTTAATGAAGTTACGAAGGCCACTTGTGGAAAAAGAAGTATGGACAAATAAAGGGAGAGGGAGCGAGGGAGGGAGGGAGGGAATAATTAGTTTGAGTTAGAGAGAAAAAGAGAGGAGACAGGCACCATAGTGAGGGACAAAGAAAAACAAAGCCAAAGTGAGAAGGAGGGGGACAGACGGGGTGAGAGACTCAGAGATAGAGCCAGTAATTGTGAGAAAGTGAGAATTACAGGAAAGCTCGGCAGAAAGGGAGGGAGGGAGGGTGAGGCTACTGAAATCCATCCAAATATGTCTGTCCAGCTTCATCTCACGTGCCCAACACCTGCAATTCAACCCTTTGCCCCCTTTGTGTGTGTGTGTGTGTGTGTGTGTGTATGTGTGTGTGTGTGTGTGTGTTTTACAGGGTGGCCGAGGCATGCCCGCCGTCTCCCTGTGCATCTCATCCAGGAGGGGGAGGAGGAGTAGGGGAAGATGAAAGGTCAGAGCAGCGGCTGCAGGTGAAGATCCAGGCCTTTGAGGAGAAAATGGGGGAAGAGGTGGGCGAGGTGGAGGTGGAGGAAGACTCTCCTGCCCCCCAGCGACGCTACAGCCTGAGCCAAGCTGTCAGGGAGGAGAGGCGAGAGATGAGATTCAACAGGTCTGTTAATGTGTGGCTTTTCATAGGACTCTGCTGAGGAAGACATTGTTTTCATGAACAATTTGCTGTTATCACTGTTACTGTGGAGCCTGTTGTATTTGATTGATCTCCAGTCAATTTAGGAAGAGATGTTTTGAGCCAAGATGAAATAAGTTGTCTGTAGGATTCCTATTTAAACAATGTGTAGCATACAGTGCATCATCTTTAGAGAGACTGTGTGCGCATTTAAGCGCAAGGCACAGCAGCTTACTTTCATTGAGTATTTACATCCAGTTAGATCTGATGTGAACAGCTGTTTTGTGTTATTTTCCAAATCCTTAAGGTCTCACACACACAGCTGCTTCGTACAGTAAAATAGTTTGGAGTAAAGCAGCCGCCCTCATGATAAATCCCGAGCTCCATCAGAGCTGTCTAAAAATATTTATTTCAGAAGATGAAAGTTTAATTCTATTTCCTCTGGAGAGTTTCTTCTGTCCTGTCAAGTGTATAACTTCAGCTTTTAGTTTTACTGCTTAAGTGCGTCACGATATTTGCTGCAGTGACATTACTACGTGCATGGAATCGTTTCATTGTACTGAAAGCAGCCTCTTAAATCATAAAAGCAGAGTGTATTTGCATTGAGAACAGGCCCATGTTAGATGCATCTTGTCAACTGAATAATGAATCCTTTGAATAGCAGGAAAAATACTGCCGCATTGATTTTACACCAGCTTCTTGTTGGTCTACGGCACAGTCTAGCCATGACTCTGTGCTGTGCATGTCTTTGCGCTGGCAGTAAAGTAGACTAGATTGACTTGTTTTAGGTCTGTTAGCATGTGAGACTCATTATTACTTTACAAGGTACATTGGACATTTGTGAAACAAATTCAGCTGGCATGCAGAATCCTTTCACTGTAATTCATAGCTGACATAAAGTTGGCTAAAGGCTGCAGTTTTCTTACAATGAAAACAATTTTGAAGACGGACAGTGATGACAAAAGATTAGTATCTTAAACAAACTCATGCTTATTCCCACACTACTCCTGTCATGAACTGAAATTCATTTTGCCCTTGTGTTTTTCTCTAAGATGTTACAAAATCATTGTGAACAATGTCCCGTTGAAGCTTTTTGCTTCAGTGGTTCGCCCACAGAATCCTGGAATTAAACCAAACCCTGGACAATTTGCTACATGGTGTCAAAAACAGGAAGCAGCCAAAGTTTTAATCTATGATTTTACAGCACTTTGACTGTTTTTATTTCCTGGTCTCTCTAAGGTCAAAGAGCCTGGCCCTCCACGCTGTGCGCTCGCGCTCCATCAACTCAGACACCGGAGAGGACGGTGAGGGGTTGGAGCCGAGCCCAGACAACATCTTCTCCAACACCTTGGCGAATTCACACTCAGAAAACCAGGAAGCACCTCCCGCTGAGAGGAAACTGACGGCTGACAGCTCCATGCCCGTCACTCATGCCCTGAACAGAGGGGTCAAAGAGGCTGACAGAGGTCACAGCAGGAAGACGGATGGACAGAAGGAGGAGCAGGAGGAAGCCGATAGACTCTTCATTCATTTAAGAGACAACATGGAGATGATCAGAGACTTCTGTAAAGACATGATGCAGCAGATCCCCACACCAGAGCACTGTGTGATAGAAGGTAATGTCAATATGAAACACAGAAGTGAGTGTAATGGATTATAAAAGAGTACACAAAGAGAGTTTGTGTAACCTGCCTAGGTCAACTAATGATACAACTGCAATATGACAATAAGTTCCATGCAAACCTCGGTGCCCTAGTTGAAAGTCCTGTGCTTAACCCATTCATCCACTACAACTCAGCGCCTATGAAAGGCTTCAATTCCTACACGAGGGTTATTATATATACTGTAGTTTCCATTTTAAAAAAAGAATGAATAATTTGCAAGCCATTGTAGATTTTAGCACACTTTACTCAAGCCGGTGTACTGTAAGTTTTCAGATTTGGCACTTTGGTGATTATTTGCAACAGCAGGACGGTGTGTGTAGGATAATGTCAAGCCCCCAGGAATAGGCTTTATCAGTAAATACATTATAGTCTGATGAATTTATGGATCTTCACATGGGATTATGGGATTGGGAAGTATTCACAGACCTGTCCATACGTTTAGCTGCAGACTCCACTGAACTCTTTATCTGGACTGAAAGATTGAAAGTTTGGTTACTTGAGCCAAACTCTGTGGGGGAAAATGTCACGGAGCTAATTTGTTAATGGAAATATTAATCAAGGTATAGAGACAGAGAATTGTTTTGAGGTGGGCCGGGCCATCGTATTCTGTTACATTTATACAACACGGTCATGTTAAAGTAGAAACAGATGAATGTTATGCATATATATGTAGTATGCATAAAGTACATAATGACATGTGTGTACAGTGTTTTGTGTGTGTGTAGAGTTGTGGCCATGCGCACTGATGAGAAACTGGGGGTCAGGCAGTTCATGAAATGAGAAACCTCTTACGTCTCCAAACTAATCTAATCCACTTTCTGAAACGTTGTAATCCACTTTCATATTTCCCCTCTCATTCTTCTCAAGTTCAAGGTTTTGATATTTTATTTTCATACAGGTCTTGTGATCCCTGCTTATATTCCATGTCTCAATCCGATTTGCTTCACTTGAATGAAGACCTCATTGCCATCTTTCAGCATGGCCCGTATCACCTTTTCCATATTGAATCAGATTTGTTTAACTTTATCTTGCTCTGTCCCGAAATGATGATTGTTGACTTAATGTGACATAAATCATACAGCTAAGTTCAACCAATACACGCATACAGTAAAACATGCCGAAATGCATTTGAAAAGCACGTAGACACACATATTTTACACAACACATTCGAGCAAGAGCTGTTGGAGCTCACACACCTAAAGTGTGTGTGCAGACATCCACACGCACAAAATTCAACTCATCACTTGACACTTACGTACATGAATATACAACTAGACGGTACAATCCTGTCTGTACTCGTTTGTTTGAGTCATCTGCAGCAGTGAACTCCACCTATGAGGACAGGGCTTCATTCATTTGAACATATTAAGAACAGACAAAGCTAACACACACACAGGAGAGGTGATGATATTTTGATTGACACGAGGGGGATGTTATTGCTCCGCCTTTGGCCTTAATGTCATTTGAACTAAGAGGCAGCCAAAAGTCACGCACACATTCACACACACACACACACACAACCACACACACGTATGCACACAATTTAAACAGGAAGCAAGGAAAAATATAACAAACTCCTCCTTTGGCCTCTGGTTAATTGATTAAATATGAAAATAAATGTAAATATGCATTTGTTAACACACACACACACACACACACACACACACTGTAGATGCAAGTTTATTCCTCATCTCATCATTAGTGCTTTGCAGTCGCTGCCTTTGCATTAAGTCTCTTAATGAGAATCAACCCCAAGGCAATTAGGATATGATGTCACAAGTGGTCTCAGCTGGATGATGTCATCATGCTGCTGACCTTACTTTCTCAAGGGATTAGGATTACGCAGAAGAGTGCGCACACACGTATACTTAATCCAAACGCACACACACACACACTTGTGCTAAAAAAAAAAAAAAAATTCAGCGTCAATGACTGTCCGGTATAAACAAACTCTCGAAAGAAGCGTGTGCTAATGAGTGGAGCCGTACGTACAGACACATGTTGTAGCTTTCATAGCTTCTCAATTATAAACACATTGAGTTAACTTTTGTTTTTGTATACTGTGAAAATGTTTGAGTCTTTCTCAGACATTTGACAGTGCCGACTTCCATATATTATTACAACATTATATATTATATAATGTATCTGTATAGAGAATTAGTCTCTGACGTGCCAGATTGCTTTTGCAGAATAACAAATTAAAGTTTAGATTGGCTGTAACTCTCTTTGGACCACTTCCACGCCTAAAGCATAGATAGTTTCACTTTTTTTATGTAAAACTCATAACAGATATCCAGCACAGCCTACAGGCTTTTACAAAGGTTTGAGAAGAAGATGAGTATAATGTTAACAGGATAGTTTGAGTTGTTCAAACACTGGAGGAAAAAATGAACGTATTCGCTTCCTGGCATGAAGTTGGAGTTAGAATATATCGATATCACTCGCATATCTGGTTATAGAAGACAATCAACTACATCAACTATTTGCTGTTTTCGAGTCGAGCTGTTATTTTTTGTCTGTATTCTGTGTAACCTGCTGTCAAAGACAGCAAAAAGTATTGATTTAATTACAATGTTGGGAGCATGGAAAATGTCAGTGTGCAGACAACCTCCCCTTTTCCTTTGTATGCTGTTTTTTGTGCTGCACCTGTGCACAACTGGGTTTTAGATGTGCACATTATCCACCTTCTTAGCTTTGAGTGTTATCAATGCTCCATCTAAATTTACCAAAATGTCATCCAGTTATTGCTTTAAAAGACAGAATAACTCTAAAACCGTCCTTCCAGCAAAATCAGACCCAGCTGTGCTGTATAAAATTCATTGTTCATGCCAATCATACAGTTGAAAAAACATACATTTTATTTTTCTTTGTAAGTCAAAAAAATGATATACAAAAATGAAGCATTCAAAAATATGACATTCATCTTTTTATTTTGATCTTCATCCTGATCTGTTGGATGATTTCGGCATCAAACTCGCTAACTTCTGGCCCTTTACTGCTTTTTTCTCCTTGGCGGAGAAGTGGAAGTTCGTGGGAGGTGGCAGTGGAAAGAGAAGACGTCTTCTGATGATTACAAGACGCAGTGTCCGTGCTTGCTATGAATCACTGTGTAAATATGTTCCCAAGGTTACAGAAGTCCATATGTGCAAGAGAGATGCACAGAGAAAGTGAACTGACTCTGTTTAAGCTTGGGAATTTCAATTTAAGATAAACACATTTTAAGCATCTGCTAAAAATGTCTAATTTTGAAATTTTTATACGTTTTTGTTTGTGACAGATTCAAATCGAGGATGTGTGGCCAAGCTGTCGTTCTCCTGTCCTCTTAAGGGTCATTACTGTCTGTACGCCAAGTCCAGTTTCAACCTGACCAGCCGACAGCCTCATCTGTGGATACACATCATGCTGCTGCATCTACAGGTGCGCATAAAACTACTTACAATGCATAAAAAGTACACTTATTAAAAGAACTCAGAAGTGCAAGTTGTAAATCTACCAAAATATACCTATGAGGAAGTGAAATGAATGTACATTTTAAGAAAGCATTCTGACAGTGTATTTCAAAGGACATGAAAATAGTACTTTACTAGTTTACTACTATAAGAATTTGCAACTCTTTTTCTCTCCTTTATCCTCATACTTCCTCTGTCTCTATCTGAACCATGTCTCTGTTTTGTGTAAAAAAAAAATTTTTCTTTTGACCAGAGTAAGTCCAGTGTCCCCCTGTGCTCCAGGGACGAATGTATTCAGAGACTTGCTTCTCTTTGGGAGAAGACGCAGCTGAAGGGAGTTCACAGCTTTCCCATGGCCATGACGCAGCACGCCACCCCACACAGAAAGGTACTAGACCACAGAGTGTATGTGTGTGTGTGCACGTGCGGCTTTCTCCTAAAAGCTATCTGTCTGCAGCAGAGGGGATGAAGTCATCGGTAGTGAAAAAGCACTCCAAGAAAGGAAAGTGTTAAAGTTCAACATCCACTTTGTTTAAATATGGAATTTATTAAATGGACATTTTGTATACAGGGCCTCTGCTCACTGCAACTCCTCATCGTGTGTGTGTGTGTGTGTGTGTGTGTGTGTGTGTGTGTGTGTGTGTGTGTGTGTGTGTGTGTGTGTGTGTGTGTGTGCCTATGTCAGTGTGTGTTTGTGTAGTGTGTGGATGTGGGCAGTGTCCTCACTCTCCCACTTCGTAATGTGAAGTGCTAAGTGGTCACTAGGAAACAATTAGACCCGCAAAGAAAATACAGCTGTCGTTTGTCTTTCTCTAAACATGCGTTGAGGCGGCTATGAGATGGACCAGCTATGGTTACCATATGGAGCCTGAAAAAACTCTGTTATTCATAAACACACACACACACACACACACACACACACACACACACACACACACACACACACACACACGCACGCACGCACGCACGAACTGTACACTGGGCAGGAAGACTCATGCTGTGTTACTCCCAACAGTTCAAACATGCTCGTAAACTTCTGCTTTTACCGTCTTCGCTAGATCAATCACTGATTTACCAGCTCAGTCACCAGTAAAAGAACTTTATTGTTGATCTCAAGTTGCCCCAACTGGGCCACTCAGACCTTAAAGGAATAGTTCAGCATTTTAAAATATATTGAATTGTTTGCCAATGTCATGTCTGTGGGAAACACAAGAAGCAACCCAACAGCAGTTAGCCTGGGCTGGCCAATAGCCCAAACTGAGTATATCAGGTGATACAGAGTATTGAGCCAATACCAGTGTTGTAGAAATGTTGATATGATACGTATGACTGATAGAAATGTGAACTTATACATGGTTTTGAGAAACAATAAATGCCAACATTTCAGTCTGGCAAATGGGCTGCGTTGATTGTTAATTATACATCTGAGTGTACAAAATGAAATTTGAAGTTCCCCAAGGTTCGATTTTTAGGCCTTTTCTGTTCAACATCTACATGCCCCAATCAGCTCAGATAATGAAAAACAACAAAATGTCTTACCATATCTATGTCGATGACATGAAGATTTATTTGCTGAGTGGTGAATTGAGATTAAACTAAAATAATTGTTTTAGGAGCTAAAGAAGAACATTTAAAAGTTAGAGCTTAGCTTCAGTCGCTAACATCAACAACCACTTCCCCTTGCAAGGCAATGAACCAAATAATGAGCGTCCCACAAAGATCTACAGTGACGACCAGGGAGAGAACTGACTGTTTGTTTGAAAATACCGATGGCAGCTCCTCAAGAGCTTAGCAGAGGTAATGCTATAACAACAGAAGATTATAATTAATTGATAGAAGAACAGAAATGTATTGACTCATTGCGACACAGAGCTTGATTTACCGACTGGCTCCTCTGGCTTGCAAACCCTTGTAGCAGCTACTATAGGTATGAAAAGCGCAAACTGGGACCACAGTTAGTGAGTGTTCTGCGTCCTATATTTGCCGTGGCCGCTGCTGCCATAGACAGGTTGGAGGAGTCAACACATGAAATATCTTGCCTGTTTTGTCAAACTTTGGGATGGATGGATGATGATGAATGAATTTGGCTTAACCTAACTTTCAAATCCAAGCAGATACAAACACATAAAAAGCTATTTTCTGGGTGAAAATGTAATGTTTTTTTTGTTAAAAAGAATTACTTCTCTGTTTCATTAAAGAAAATGTCTAAATCTATCATTAGAAAAACTATTGAGTAAATTCACTAGAGAGTATTCACCAAAATGCAACCTAGGCTTTTTTTGTGAATGTACTTGAGTCAAACCTCCGTGTTACGTTGCATTCGGAGATCGATACTTCTCCACTGCTATGATGGCGGCCAGCGGGAACAAGCTAATGGTAACGTGAGTTGTTCAAAAACTTTCTTTTTGATAAACTCTGCGTACTAAAACAATGTTCTCAATGCTCGTATTCATGTGTAGAGACCCTGGTGATACTACGAGCAAAGTTTCATGTTGTGTCGAGTCCTCTTAGTGTTTTAAAAATAGTGATTTTGATGCTATTGCTAAAGTGCCCGTAGCACTCTCATTGAAAATGAGTTTGACCTGAAAACGAAAATACGGTAAATCTTAAAAGTGCCTCTTTCGTCGTTATTATGCATTTACACAAAGGTTTGACTCGGTTACATTCACAAAAAAAGCCTAGGTTGCATTTTGGCGAAAGTTTTGCTTTAAGAAATATATTAAATGTGGATTGGTTACGTTTGCCGGATACCCAATAAGTTCAGTTTTGACACCACTCCGGCCGACTTGCCAAGTACACAGTGTCGACTAACAGGGTGACAGACTCTTTAACATCTTTTTCCTGTAGAACGGTTTCAGTCTCATTCTCTAGGGAGCACCAAGAAAACCACAGAAAAACGAAGATGAGATTTAACAGGAAAGAGGATGTAGAAGGTCACGACCTTTCCCTCTATGCATGTGCTCCGCATTTCCTATTTTCTCTCGGTTCCTTTTAGTCCGACTGCTTCAGTCCTGTCCCTGTCAGCCAATCAGAAACACATGTAGTGGAGGACGAAGAGAGAGGAGATGCAAAAGGGAGGAAAGCTCAGACAGATATGAGACAGAAAAGGTTATCGATTGTGTCTGTACTGACAGAGAGATTTACAGCCTATCGAGCATTATGGGGCTTCAGAGATATAAGAGGGATTTATGCACGGCCTCTGACAACTAAGCTTAATAGTTTTATGTCACGGAGATAATGGAAAGCTGGTGTGAGAGCAGAGATGAGATGGATGGAGGGAAGTAAGAGATTCAAGAATGCGCAGGGGGTAAGAAGTTGAGAAAGATATGGCAACAATAAAAGAGAATGGGTTTAAAACACGCAGACAGTAAAAAAGAGTTGCAGAGTCCGTCAGGGGCTGAGATAAAATAAAGATGAATATTAAATCAGCCCCACTGGAGAGCCACATCTTCACGGTGACATAAATCAGTACGAGGGGACTGACAGACGAAAGAAAAGGACATCATGGGTGGAAAATAGGCAGGATTTCCACAGTAGGTGTGACTGGAGAGAGGAGGAAGAGAAAGAGGAAAAGAGAGAAGACATGGCTTGAGATACAATGGCAGAGGGAGCAGAGTGGAAGCCTGAGAGAGTAGATACTTGACAAGTATTGCTTCACCCTTTGCCCACAGTGAGAGCGTTTGTTGATACAACTGTGGCGGAGATAAATTTGGGTGGAGGAAGAGGATGAAGGAGAAAGACTGAGACGGAGATTAGATAAGCACATTTGGGGAAGGAAAAGACAAAAAGAGAGCAGGATGGGACAAGAGGGCTGAAGGACTTTTATGAGAGTTGTTGCCTCTGTCTGTGCCTGTTTCAAATGGCCTCTAATGTCAGGACCCCCATTTTTCTCATGCACTTATACCCAGACAGAGGATAAATGTCAGGGGAGACAGAAATAAAGCCTCTGCCATGTTTATTGCCTTCATCCATCTCTGCTCCACTCCCCTTTGCAACACTCCCACTTCTCATCCACTCACCTTTCTCCTCACTTACCCTCCCCTCTATCCTCCTCTTCCTGCCTCCACCTCCCACTCACAATCCTTTCTCTCCGTCTCTGGTTAAAACCTCCAAAAAGCCTCTGTGCCCTGTGTCTCCTATCCTATTACTTCTGGTGCGGCAGGCAGCCTGCAGCAGCAGCTCTCTCCTTTCTATGCCTTGTTAGTTTATTTTTGCCCACTTTCTTTGTGGTATTTCTTCCTTACTGTCTATTTTGTTATAATACGGTTTAGTTTCTTTATTTATCTGTGTTATTTGCTGTACCACTCACATTTCTCTGGGCTTAAAAATGAAGCCAACACTTCAATTCTCAAAACTACAAATCCTGGAAATGGCCACTCGAGGCCACATTTTAAAAGCGAGTTAATCCCAGCAAAACCCCATATTAGAAGGCCTAACTTTAAAATAAGCATGTTTTGCAGTCTGGTACAGTTCTAGTCCCTACAACTGGTTTTCCCATTCATGACAAATGTAGCTGTCTTGCTAGCTGTTTGCAAAACAGGCTTTGTTCCGCACACGACATCTCCATCACGCTCCACCTCTTTGCCCATTTTTGGATTAGCTCAACCGAGTCAGGCACTGCCAAGATGGTGACGGGTGGAGCTGCCCACTTTGAGCCTATGGGTGACTTCACAGAGAGTACATCCATGTTTTATGCAACAAATGATTCGGGAATCAATCAAGAATTATCTTGCCTTTACTTTGTCTGCTCCTGTTTCCTATCCTTTCTTTTTACCGTGGGTAATGAGAAATTTCTATCATTTCAGTGTAATATGGTCAGTTCCTGTATAACAAGTGTAAAAAAATGCTACTAGTTTGCTGATGTCTTGGCAGCTAACTAGCTAGCTTGCTAACATTACATTGTTATTGCTCACTAACAATATAATGCTCCATTGAGGGCTTATGACACCCAACATTTAACTAAAGCCAGCAGTGAAGTTGCTGCACTTGGTAGCTCCTCTGATATCTGAGATCGGAGCACAGGTTGCTAATGTTATGTAATGATCAGGTAACAAAGCAGGTTGGCAGATGGCAACGCAAGAGGAATCCACATGAGGGTCTTGAAGGGTTGTCCCGTTTTCTCTGGGGTATATATGAAAATGTTGATGGGTTTGAGCCTAAATATTCTAATAAATGAGCTGCTTAGTTTTTAGTTGTTTTTTTTAGTTGTTTTTTCAATTTTTTTTTTTACACGTTTTGCAGATTCACCACAGCTCCCTCTCCCATCTTCTGCGTACGGTCGTCATCAGTTGTGCAGCTACAATCTTGCATCTTGATCAAATTAAAGTGATGGCCTACAAACAGTGATGGGAGGAGAGGGGGCTGTATTCAAAGGGTAAAGGGGGGTTACATGAGGATAGACGGATTATGTTCAGAATCACATAATCTAGCCTTTGTCTCTTCATCTCTTTATTGAATCCACCTTTCTGGTCCAGATGAATGTAATATGGGCTTGTGTTTGTCCACATGAGCCTGTTGCCCGGCTGCAAATTTGTCACTCTTAACATCCTTTAAGCTAATTTAAACCATATACAAATCATTTACTCTGTGAATTATAGCCTGTCAGAGGTGTGTTGCGTTGTGGTGAGCCTGGCACACACAGACTGCAGTTTGAGGTTTTCTGTTAATGGACTCAGGAAGTAGATACGTGCCATCTTACTCATTTCTTCTTGTTAATGATTCATTTCTCATTCATTTAGCCATCAGATTTGGGCTCTTTCTTCTGATTTGTTCTCGCTCACAAATTATTGCTCAACTTCTGACTCATAGTCTCTCTTTCATTGTTTTTCCGCTTCTGTCTCGCCTTTGGCTGCAGCTTCTTAGAGAAAAGATGATTCAGGTTGGCTTTGCTTTGTTAATCAGTAAACGATGGTCAAAGTATTTTAATGACCTTAGCATTTGTTTATGCATGAATTGGATTGTCCAATCCAGGAAACACATTTCTTGTCTCTGACAGCCAGAACTCAATGGAATGAAGATGACTGTAAAGTCCAAAATGATTCAATGAGTTCATGTCAGAAGGAGTTCCTGTTTGTCCGCCTCAAGTGGTGACACGGACAGTCCACAGTTTGACTTTAATGACTTTTATCTGTTTTGCATTGTTTCCTTGAATTACTGCCCAGGATTAAACTGTCTTTATCTCTAAATCAAATTGCAGCAGCTGCTATTGGTATTTTTTTAATAACACTGTGTCGAATAACATGTAAATGTGAAAACAAGCTTGGACACAGTCTTAAGGATGTGGCTTAATGCACGTTCTCGAGTGCCTCGTCTCAGTGCCTCCCTCTGCTCCGCTAACAGAGAGCAAAGGTAGCTAACTTAGCTTCAAAACAGAGTCTGCTTAAATAATGACCAGCGCAACACAAAAGTTCCACAGAGCCACATGAAGATTTTTTTATTTTAAACTTAAGTAGTATTCCCAGCAGTGCGCCTGATAACAAATCAATTGGTGATGTGCCCCTTTAAATACATTACCATTTGGTAGTTGAATCTATACAGATGAAATTTTATGAGCTCTTCATGTTTTTTATATGAAATTCTAACATGCAAGGGAAATAAACAATATAGCTACCTCTGAAAATGTAATGGAGTAAAAATAAAAAATGATATACACGGAAATAGTCAAGTATAAGCACAGGCACCTCAAAAGTACTTAAAAGTACTTGAGTATGGTTATGAAGTATATGTTGTTATGCAGCAACTTGCTTTCCCTTCTGTCACTGTAATCCCTCTCTCTTGTTTTCACTGTCCAGCCTTTTTTATCCAACAATCTTGATCGGGTTTTCTCACTGTTGCAACATGTGTATCCTAAAGACCACTCTATCCCATGGATCGGTTCCAAATATTAATGTTCATGTAAACCCACAGATGGTCCCTCTTATTTGGCTGCACATGGTCCTGGTTTATCTGTATCCGCAGGCAAAGCCCTTTGACCTCAATTATTTAAGTTGTAACAACACAGAGAAAGCTCTGATGTATGAACACATCAAAATGGTCTGACACTCTTCTAATAAAACGTGTGCGTGTTCAAAGCCAGTGCTATGTGTGTGTTTGTGTGCGTATGTGTGTTTAAATTTGGTTGTGGTCTAAGTTTCACGGGAATACTCACATAAAAACCAGCTTTCACATTTACATCCTCACTCATTAACATCAAGGACTGAAGGGTCGCAGGACTAAAAGGTCAAACACAGTTGTAGCTCAGCCGTCACGGCTACCTGTTTTTCGTACAGTCCTTCAAATCCAGCCCCCTCTGGGCGATTAATGGGAGTCTAACTTTTGCCGTAGTGAGAAAAACTCCTCTCGCTCTCAAATGAATCACCTGAAAATGGGAATAGACTGCTGCAGGGTCAGAGTTCAAGGGAAAAATGATGAAGCAGAGTCTTCTGCTGGGTTGGTGGTCAGGATATTTAAACTATGATTTCATCAGACAGAGATTTGGGTAAACTCTGCAAACACACAAATTCTCACACACACACATGCTCGCACACACACATACATAGACACACACACACACACACACACACACACACACACACACACACACACACACACACACACACACACACACACAAACACACAGGAGAAGGAGTGCTCGTTTCATGTTGTCATGAAGACTGATGACAGTAATCCATCATCTCTTTAAATGTCCCAGTTTTTCTCCAAACCAGCCGAAGATAAATATGTATTATCTCGTGGGTTTAAGTGTCACTGAAGTGTGTTTGTGCGTTTTTGGAGTGATGTATAACTCTTACCATGTGCAGGGGGTCTTCAGGGATTTGGAATGGGGCTTTTGGTTTCCAGTGCTTTTTTATTCCGACACATACACACTGATGCACAGTTGCACGGTCCGTAACTGGAATGTCAAGCTCTTAAGTACCTCTTAATGTACAGGATCACTCATCATTTTGTGTGTATATGCTTGTGATTGTATGTGTGTGTTCTGTGTCCTGGTGAAACCTCTCCTGTAGATTACCATGTATTCTTTGTCTTTAACGTGTTAAGTGTAATAGAAACTAGAAGAAATGCCTGATTCTGTGAATTAAATTGGATCAATTTTCTATTCACTTGATCACTTGAACTGTAAATGTCTCCTAATGCAAAGTGTTCTGAACTCCAGGTGAACCACAGAGGTATACAGTATAAATAAACAGCAGCCAGTCAGCAGACATTTTGACTCAAACATTTCGTCAAAGTCAATCATGCATGAGCAACACCAAACTGAAGCAGCTAAATGGATTCTGCCTTCATTTATTTTAACATTCACACTTGTGCTCTTCCTGCTGTGACATGTCAAACGGTCTTCTGTGAAAAGGGGCCTATTATTAAAACCTACCAACTAGAAAGTTAAAATATCGTCACAGAGTAAATACTATGTCTTCTTTCCTTCTGTCTTCAGGACCTGGACAGTCTCCAGATTCAGCTGGAGGAGGTGCGTTTCTTTGATCTGTTTGGCTACAGTGAGGATGAGGGAGGCTGGCTCTGTTTCATGTGTAACAACCCTGAGAAGGCCACAGGTACGCGCACGCACGCACGCACACACGCACACACACACACACACACACACACACACACTTAAACATAAGCCCACATACATGTAATCGTGATGAGATTACAAGTTGGTTTCATACAAACAGAAAAATATGTGAGAATTTGTGTTTCATTGGTCGAACTGAACAAGAAAATAGCACATTAGTCCAATGAGCTTCATGTGATGTGATAAACTCTGTTAACATGCCTTCAAAAGTCATCAACCTCTGAGGATAGGTTCTTGCTGTAGGTGTAGGTTTTTTTGCTAGACCTTGAATTTAACATGGCAACGATTAAGTCATGAATTCATGATGATGAACACACTAATAGATGAAGCACCCCCCCCCCAAAAAAAAAAAATAAAATAAATAACAGAGCAATGAAAAAGTAAAGTGGAATTTTAAAATGTTTTTTTTTTTACTGTTAGTCATTTCATCAGCTCTCTCGGGCACAGTTGTGTTTCCTTGGGGTCTGATGGTAAAAGCTCCACAGGATGTTTTCACTTAAAATACCTTTGAGGGGATTAATCTTTTCCAAGAACAGTCAAAGCAAACGGAGCACAGAGAGGCTCTCATTTAATAGCTGCCAGTCTGATTTTAGTGTCGTTATGACGGGTCACTGCAATCAGTCGGTCACTTTTAACATGGCTCAGCTCTGATTAGTTTACTTTGGTCCTGCTGCTCCCTCTTTGATGAGCGCTTTGTCTTGATGACTTGGAATGATGACTAAATCCTTAAATCACATTTAGATTACCGTATGCGTGTGTTTACTGTCTGTCTACTCGAAGGGACAGTTCACTCCAAAATCAAAAAAAAATATTTTTCCTCTTACCTGTGGTGCTGTTTATGCATTTAGATTGTTTTGGTGTGAGCGGTTCAGTTTTGGAGATGTTGGCCTCTTTCTCGAAAATAATGGAACTAGATGGCACTTGGAGTGAACTGTCCCTTTAAACCTGTCCAAAAAGATGACTCAAATATATGATGTATTAAGCATATGGAAAAGCATAAAAGCATGACTTTCAACCCTGATATACACCTGTTTTTCGCATAGAGTCTCCTCACTCAGGCTTGATTTACTCTGTTAAGCCTCTCTCCTCTGCTGCTCACTTTTAGTTTATAAATCGATTTATGACAGTTCAGCCTCAGGAGAGAAGAGGTGACAGAGTTAGGGATAAAAAAGCTTTAAATCTGCGTGGATCTCTCTGTCAGTCTCACATGGAAGCAGTTATTAGTTATATAAGAGCAGTTGGGGAGGTGGAGGGATGAAGAAATATGGTAGAAGAGAGAGGAGGGGGCCGGGAGGTGAACATGAGAGAGACTGGCTCCTGAGAAAGTGAACTTGAAATCAGTGAGGTGTGTTGTCGCTGATAAGTAGCTGTAAACCTCCGTCCCAACAAGCAGCACTATGTTTTCAAGCTCTGCTTTTTGATGGCCGCTAATAAGAAGCCAGCAGGTATTTGTCAGAGAGTTCACACCAGAGTCAGGAAGTTGTTTGACGGTGGAAGGAAACAGGCTGATGGGTTTGCAGTTAAAGTTTAGTGAGCACATGTGAGTGTCTGTTTATTGATGTTGCTTCGGAGGGAGAAAAGTTCCGCTTCGAGAGGATTTACACATCAGTGTGTCGCAAGGTTTTAACACAAAATACTGAGAAAACAACTTTGTTTTATGTGAGTAAGTTTATAAGAAATGATTTCACAATAACAACATAACTACTGTGTGTATGTGAATGTATTTATGCTGGATTTGGTTTAACTAACAGCTCATAGTCTGAGGTTTTGTACTGATTGGAGAAGCTCACTCTTACTCTGAATGTCAGAGTTAGTGATAAACTGTTGGCAACATTAGAGGAAATGTTCAAGTATGATTAGGGATAATTCCAAAAAGATTATTGCCTTATTGTCTGCATTTATTTTTGATCCTGCCATCAGTTTGGATTTAAGTTCTGTCTTACATCAGTGTTCATTTCCACTGAGCCAGCCTTAGTAGAATCCTCTGGGGCTAATAGAGGCACAAAAACAACCAAAACACGCCCTTTTCTCAATTGTCAGCATGGAAATAACAGTATGACCCTATATTAGAGTGGTAGATATGTTTTCTTAACTAGCTTCAGGTGGTTGGAAAGCAGGTAGAAAACTGAGCACATGGAACAACACTGCACGCCGCCAAATATTTCTCCAGTCATCAGCATTCAAGATCTGAAATGATTTAGTGAGTGATGAATGATCTTCATCCATTCAAGTGAAGTTAATCTCCATTCAGTTCATTTATATCGAAGCTGTCATTAAGCTGGGTTCACAGTCGTTGTCTTGTCATCACCCATTTCTTTAACTACACAAACACACATACCATGTAAGTAAACAAATACACACGCACAGTCACACACACGCACACACATCGGACTGTACAAAAGCTGAATGAAAGTCATTCTTCCAGCTCTGCTGCTCAGAACAAACCAGTGTAATCACTGAGCCAGCTGAAGGACTGCGAGGAACGGATGATTACCTTTTAGATTCATGCCAGTCTCTTGACATTACAGGAGGATTTAGGGAAAGAGTAGTAGTACTTTCCCACTGTATGATTGGAAGCATGTGTGGTTACCTGTGTTTACTAAAGTATTTGTGGCCTTGGTATGGTCCTCTTTTAAACGGGCTGCTTATGCTGACAGCATAAGCGAGAAAACATCCCTACACATGATTGAGATTCTATCAGTTATAAATATGTTTTTTTAACAAACACAAGTTTTTTATTCATTTTATTATAACAGAGTTACATACATTTGACAATGCCTGGGAAAACTAGCCTATTGTCTGTTATTTTCATCATTATTGCTTACCAAAAAAAAAAAAAAAGAGAGAGAAGCTCCTCAATCAGAACAAAAATATAAGCTAAACAACAAATTGTAAACTTACCATGGGGAGTGTGTCAACCAAGGGCTGTAGTTATGGTTATTAAGCCATTCGGGATCCCAGCCAGATGTTCTGTGTTTAGCTGTATTTTTTTTTGCTGGGTCACTGTTACCAGTCGGTCCGGGCCCTTGGTCACCCGTCGGACGGGGGTCGGCAGTCGGTCCGGCGTCACCCGTCGGACGGGGGTCGGCAGTCGGTCCGTAACGGTCCTCGAGCAGCCCCCCTCTCCACTGTCACCCACGATATTTTTTCTTTTCTTCGGCGGCGCCATAGTTGGTTAGCTAACAAACCTTAAACATCCCAGAATATATGCCCGCGCTCTCAGCAGCGGTACTCGCATCGTTACTAGGCAACGAAGCAGGTTGACTTGCGTTGCGCTGCACACAGGCGCTCCTAATGTAAATGATTATTGATTTATGAATGAATTGATAGGTTGCTAATTTTTGGCATATTGATTTTTTTTTTTGGCCTGGCGGCAGGTCTCCTTGGTCTGGCGGCCCGCCAGGCCTGTACAATGGTAGGGGAAACACTGAATGTCAACATACAAACATACAACAGTACCTTTAAAAGGTCAGAAAAAGTTTTTAAAATGGCAGTGTTTCCCATCCTGTCCTCAAATGTCTCGTTTTGTTTGCATTACCAACAATACTCAGTTTACTGTCATAGAGGATTAAAGAAACCAGATAATATTCACATTTAGGAAGCTGGAATCAGAGAATTTTGAGTTTTTTTCCTTAGAAAATTGCTAATAACCAATTAATTGATTATCGAAATAGTAATAATTGATTAATCAGTTAATAGAAAAAGTGCATGTCTTGATTCCACCAAATCCAACCTAACTAAAATAATTGCATCTAGGTACATGAAACCTGCAGTGAATGTATGTCAAATATTTATAGTCACCTTAATTAACCTGTTGTTCAACCAATGATATATTTCTCGTGCGAAACCTGGACTCAGAAACAGGTTACCAATTTAAATGGTAATAAACCCACCACCCATGATTTAAAACACACAGAGCAGACCCCCTCTGCACCAAACTCAGAAGCAGCTGCTGTAACTGCAGAGCTGAAATCACCATCATTAATCCTGTTAAAAAAACACACACACATATTCTCTGTTCAGGTTGTAGCAAACAAACATGCATGGAGCCTCAGCCAAGAAAGTATAACGTTTTTATTGAGGCAGGAAATTAGCTTATATGCAATGCTACTGAGCATCAAAGACTGTGTATGTGTGTGACTACATGCAGCCAGTGGTAGACCTGTGCACTTCAGTGCATGCAATGTTTTCAGCTGTAAGAAAAACAGTCAGAGAAATGAGCAACGAGTGAAGGAGCTCCCAGCTAGGCCATATATCCATCCTGTGTTGTATTCAAACAGCCCACTGTGTTAAATAAGGGACCCTTGTCTGACCTTCACCACCTGAGGCATGACATTTTTGTGTCAGTCACATGAACTCATTGGCCTGAGCCAACACTACCTGCAACTGATCATCAGTTAGCTGTCAACATTCAGCTACATAACTTTGAGGAAAAGTGGCTTTGTAACATAACGTTATGCAAATAATAACATCAGTACATTATGTACATTTTTAATTACTTTTTATTGGTGCTACGAATTCTTGAACATAGTGTTTTAAATATACATACAAAAAACAACTGCATAGAAAAGGAGAATATAATAAGATAGAATGGAATCCAGCTTCACTGATGTTCATTTTGGAATTGCAAAAAAACAACCTAGAGCCACACAGTGTTTGTTTAATATTTTCTAATTTACCAAAATGAAGACCCAATCTGATCCAAGCCTCATGGGATAGAGGAAAGGAGGACTTCCATAAAGTAATATTAGTTGTCTTGCCAATAGGGTCAACAAGGCCACAAAGTCTGCCTTAATCTTTGGCAGGTCTGCTGTATCTGGTATTATCCTAAAGAGTGTTGTTAAATGATTTGACTGGATCAAATGACATCCAAGGTACACCTGATAAAATCTCATATAGTTATGAAGATATAGGCAAGACTGAAAAATGTGTCAATCAGTGAGGCAGAAGCTTGTTGACACTTGTCACAAATATTGTTAATATTAGGATAAATCTGGGAAAGTCACTTTGTCCAGTGCGTCAGGGATCGTTTTACTCTGTACCATGTTTGGTACATGTAGATGAAAAATTACACCTTTAGATCTTGGGGGTAGTAAGCAAAAAAACAAAGGTGGTGCTTGCAGGCTCAGAGGGAAATTGGAGGCCTGTGCCCTGGACAAAACCACAAAGCTGTAGGTATCTAAAAAATTAAGAAAATGACCTACTAAATTTGGCTGAAATCTGTTGAAGGGTGTAAAGACGCTCTCAATCTCCAAGTGACTAAATGGCTTTATGCCTTGACTATGTAGTCTTTGGTGTGCAGGACAATATTCAAATAGATTAGGGAGATAGTTTATAAAATATTTATAAAGATGATATCGCAGTTGAGAGTCAAGTTGAGAGAAATGTAAGGAGATCGAAAAGCAGACATAATAGAGGTGCTGATTTGCAATAGTTGCAACCGGGTACCCGCAGGCATCCATGTGTTCATGCAAACAACCTCTCAAACACTCAACCTCTGATGCAAATTTCCGCCTCAAGGTTGGAAAGCTGCAGTTGCTATATGGTAGACACAGCTTTGTGAACCAATGAACAGATATATTTTTCTGGACTTTTGAACTGATGGACCAATAGATGGAAATAGAGGACGATGAAGGAATTCTGCGTTCTGAGTTCAATGATGCTTCCTTCAAGAGTTTACAACAACCTGGTCGCAGCTAAACAAGAAACCCTGAGTCACTTTATATACTGTGATGTGATGATAGCCTGTGTTTTATTGTTGACCCATCAAGTGGCAGAAAGTTTACTAAAAAAATAAAAATTTGTAGGTGACGTCCATGCAACCAGAAGAGATTTACAGGAAAGTTGTTCTCAGTTTAGATCTTACCACAGTGTCTGTATCCATGCCATCAAATATTGGACACAATCCGTAGTAATTTTAAATGGCTCATGCACATGAAATTGTCCACAAATTCAAATGGTTTATGAGATTATTAAGATGTGAACATGTCTTTCCTCAAAATGAAAATGTCCATAAAACAAGACCACGGTGTGAAGTCGAGCCAGAAAACAAACGAGAATTGTCAGCTGGAAACTTTCTTACTTGTCCAATTGAAAGCTGTCCAGCTTCATCCAGTATGTTAGGTTACTGTAAATGACAGCAATGACTCATCTCATCCCCCTGAAACAAATGAAACTTGACATCAGGACCAGCGCAAATTTAGATTTGGAGCTTTTTCTCTTTTAGGTGACCCACTTTTTAAAAAAAATTTCATTATAAATGCAGCACATTCTGGAGCACTACACGTATTTACCATGTATGCATGCTGTTCACATTACCAGCTGCCACCAGCCAACGTTTCACTTTACAGTGCTTTATATTGTTTTACCATTATAAAAAGTTGCTGACTTGGCCTGAGCGGCTCGCTGTGATTACTACAGAGGACGCACACACAAGAAGGCTGCTGCTCTCGTGTTTTAACGGTATAGGAAAAAGAAGAGAAAGGTGAAGTGTTTTCCATTGTGAAGGACAAAGTGGAGCCAGTGGTTTGTACCACTCCATGATGCTTTATGATATACTGGTGAGTTTAACTACTGGAATGCTTTTGAAGTGGGCGGTAATGAGCGTGTGTGTGTGTGTGTGTGTGTGTGTGTGTGTGTGTTTGGGCATTTACTGTATGTGTGGACATGCCAGAGTAAGGTACGCAGGTTCAACATGTACGCACTCTTTTTCTCTTTTGGTTTGTCTGGTGTTGTTGTGCACTTTGACTTTGATTTAGAGGGCTACAGCACGCCATCACCTAATCAATCACCAAACTTACCACACTGGTGATCATAAACAAGAGATTTGAATCTTTGAATTGTGTTCACCTTAAGTGGACTCAAACATACACACACTTACAAATATGTAACATCGCTCCCTCATGCCTCTACATGTAGATTTGCACACACATTCACTTGTGTCTAAAAGACGGATCCCCTGTTCATGGAAAGATGGAAAACCCCTTGCAAGGCTCTCCATCATTCCACCATCCATCAGCGAAGACACGCTGGACAGAAATTCTCACCTCCAGGAATTATGTTGCAAATTCAGGAGATTCCCTGGCTAAAGAGACGTTCATCATGCTGCGCCAAAGATTAAGTGCCATTACCACAGATGGAGTTTTGAGAGTTGGAGATCCTTGCTGAAATGATTTAAGGCAGCATTTCTCGAGGGTGCTGTTGAGATATTCTGGCAACGTCAACAGGCCAGATTGTGGTCATATGGAAATGTTAGCTAATACCCTATTACCGACACAATAATTTTATGATATTCCTCTATAGAGCTCTAGCTCTCATCTAATAACCACTAAATCTTACTGCACCGTGGTTACACTAAAGTTGGCAGGGCTGGATTCAGGTTTCATATCCGGCTGATCTTTTCTGCTTTTATTAGTTTTTTTTATGACTCTTGAAATTATTTTTCTTTTATTCTTTAAAAAAAAAAGTAAAATAAAAGATCAAGTAAATTTATATACTATTGTGCTGATGTAAGTATTGAGTGGGAAAGCAGGACCAGGACTAGCAAACAGTAAATTAACACACACTCCCAATAAAGCTTTAAGGACAGCAGTTAGCCTTTGAAGTTTTTACTCATAGCAACTGTGAATCTGTGAAAACATTACTGGAGAACAGTGATAGTGAATACAAATCAGAAAAAAGATACCATAAACACAAGTTACAGCAAGGTATTGTAAAAAAAAATGTGTTAGTACAGAAACAAGGAAGCTGAATTCACCAAAGCATAGACTAGCTAGCTAGCTGTCAACTTAGCTGGGCTACATTGTAGCCTACCTCATGTCTGGAAACAAAAGACAAGTAATTGTGTGAGTAAAATATGTTTCTCCCAGATCATTCTGTCTCCATACAATAGCAGGTCATACATATCTTGTACAGACATTAAAGTCTGGATAAGGATAGTGAAGATTGCCCTATGACCAATCTTCTTATAGTCTCTGCAACCTAGATACTCAAAGCTACTGTAGATATGTCTACAGAAAAGATGTCTGAGCAACCAAGCCAAGGCAAAGCTAACTGCGTAAATCTCATAAGGAGGCCTTCAATCTATCTATGTTTACAAACTAAGTGTCTTTGACCTATTTTACCTCTTACTCCTCTGGCCAGAGGTGAGAGACTCTGCATCACCCCTCTTGCTATGTTGTTAAACAGATAACCATGTGTGGAAGCACTGCCTCCTGAAGCTGTAAGATATAATTTGAGAAGACTCGTTAGGATTATCATGGCAACACTCCGTGCAGACAGACGTGATGTTATTTTGCTCTTCCATGGCCATGTTTTATAAACTATCTCAATGCAAGTCATCGGTGTCTCTGAGTCTTCTTCATCTCTCCTGAATGGTCAAGCAAGCCGAAATTCCACAACAGTAATGTATTAGCTACATATTAGCTAGTAACCGAGGCCTAGAGTTACTAGCTTTGTTAGCATAAAACTCATCCCAGAAAAAGCTAAACCACAAATAAACTGTTGTAACAATGTCAACATCAGTCAATATTTTAAAGTCAATACCAAATGAACAGTATACAATGCTGCTTGAATGGCAACATGCTGATAATGAGCAAACATCCTCAAATTCGGTGTGCATCAGAGCATTACAGCAGAAAATGGGGCAAAAATGTGTGTGTCCACCCAGATTTCACGTTTCCATCACTGCCGATCGGCGCTGGGGCCGATAATCACACGTGACTTCTGCAGAGTCATTTGACCTGGTAGTGAATGATGATTGTACCCTTAATCACCAAAGAAAAATGTCAGATGTTAGTTATATTCGTACAGTGTGAAATGGGTATCAGATAAACTGTAACTGCTATGTAACTGTGTCTCTAACTGCTTCTTGTGTGTGTCTGTTTCTGCTTTACCTCACATGTTTTTTCTCTTCTAAAACATGTTTTTGCAAAGCTAAACATGTTACAAGAAGCACTTTTTCCTTCGATAATGACTTGGCATTTTTTTACACTTATGAAATTCTGTCACTCAGAAAGGAAACTTGACATTCATTGAAGGGGGGAGGGGGGCAAACTTCTTTACAACCACATTTTTTCCTATCATTGGTGGTTAACAAGGCTGAGTGTACTGTCAGCTGTGGTTTAAACTCACGTCTTTCTTTCTGGATATATCTCACTTTTCTCCTCACACCTCTTCCCGATGTCGATGCCTCAAGCCAAAAACTACACCAAACCACACACATTAATCCACAAATGCACTCATACATTATAAAAGTCAAACAAATAGACAAATACAAACACAAAGGTCTTTTCATTTGTGGACCTGAGGGTGTAATAAGGCTTGTTTGGAGGCAACAGCTGTGTCTGGTAATGATTTGGGATGGACACTTGACTCCTGTCATACTTTTTAAAACCCTGTCACTCCCATGAAGCTCAAAATGTAACACAAGAGCCACTGGCATTAAAAGTCAGATTAAGAAATAAATGTTTTGAATAATCTCACTGTGCTTGGACAGATCTAGAATCGTGATAGCAGCATCGAATGCAGTTCTTAGACTTATTATTTGAGCCAACATCCTCAAAATTATGATACTTCGTGGTAGCATGTGAAACTGTCAATGAAGTCTAACTTAAGTTACTAAATTTATGAAAAGGATCAAGAAGTACAATATTTCCCTTAGAAATGTAGTTGAGCAGAAGTGTAAAGAAACAGAAAGTGGAAATACTTGAGTACACGTACCTTAAAACTGTACTTACTTACAGTATTTAATGTAAATGTACTTAAGTACTCTCCACCACTGTTTGCGTCTTTGTCTCAGTGTTTGACGTCAGCGTGTGTCAGACGAGGGGTTGTGAACTGCGGCTGTTGCCTGAGGCTGACGACAAATCAATGCATCACTTTCCAGGTGTCCGCATCAAAGCGGAGGGGCGGCACGAGGCGCAGTGATATACGCAGCAGACAAGTTTATCTCTGCACCCAACCTGAAATATTTGTTAGGTGATGCAGACAAGCCGGCACCCCACAACTGACAGGAAGTCGATGTGGCCACAGACTGATCATTGATAAGTGTTTGACTCAGATGGTTGGCATCCCCGTGACTCATCAGTACAATTTAGAAAACATACAAATACCAAATCTTAACATACTTCACCGATCTCCTCAAAAAAAAGCACAACTGTTGTCTCTAAAGTTAAAGGGCCAATTCACTCAAATTCTAAAGAAAAGGAAACAGTTTTCTGCTGCCACATCAGTACAATGGAGATGAATTGAATCGTGTACTTTTATTTATTTATTAATAATTTTATACTATAATTATATTATAAAAGTCCCTGCATACAATTAGGGTTGTAACAATGTACAACCATACTGTGGAAAAAAAGACATTTTCACAGTACGGTGATTATCTCAGAATATATCAAGACACCTGGTTATATGGTGGAATGCAATGATTATTATTATCAGTTATAAAAGCATAATTAGGACGAAAGAGGCACTTTTAAGATTTACCATATTTTCGTTTTCGGATCAAACTTATTTTCAATGGGAGTGCTACAGGCACTTTAGCGATAGCATCAAAATCGCAAATTTTTAAAACACTAAGAAGGCTCGACACAACGTGAAACTTTGCTCGTAGTATTGAGAGCGAGAGTTTCACTTTAATGGTGTCTGTCTCAGCCACTCCCCCGCCTGGCCACTTGTTTCTGCACTGTGTAACTTCAGTGAGAGGGTCGGATCACAGCATTACACACATTTACTCCAACATACAAGCTTTCTACACATAACATTGCTATTATGTAATGAATTTTGTCTGTAGTCAGCACCTACATTATATCTGACAAACTGTTACAGACCTGGGATTTGTATTTACGACAGTGGTGTTGCATTCGGAAATGGAGGGGTGTGGCAGGGACACTAAATTTGGGCACCAAATCACACAAAATGCCAATTTCCACATAATGTTGCTTTAAAGGAAGGGAAACAGAGGGTTTTTTGTTAGTTAGTTTGTTTGTTTTTGTTGAAGAAATGCTTTATTACAACTTCACAAAGTAATCTGTCTTGACAGACATGAAACTTGATTATAAACTTAAAATATAAATACTTTTGATAACGCTAACTCACACTGTAGTGAAGCAAATCTACACGGTACCTTCAATTTTCATACCATGTATACCCTGAAACTGGTATGCTGCTGCAACCCAACATACAACTTTTGATGATGGTCTGTGAGTTTCTGGCAACTCTGTATATACCCATTATTTCATTTGGCTCGCACCATGCCACTATGGAGGTGAATTCCATTCACATCTGTTGGACTTTTGGGTGAAATGCTCCTTTTAGACGTAGGAGGGAATCATTCTCTCTGTTGCAGCCCTGCATACCAAGGTTTTATTATGTTATTAAGTATTATGTTGTATTGTTTTTGGCTGCAAGTGAGGATTATTATCATCATCAATGAGTGCACTTCTTTTAAACAATTACTTCATCATTTCATCCCTAAACTGACCCACATATGATTAAATGCCCATTAAAAGTTCTCACCCCCTGAATTAATGTATTTATAATGACACAAAATGTAGTTTTGTCTGTTTTCTGTCAAAGACTGAAAGGTTTTTAAATTACGATGATGTGAAACAGAAAAATAGGAAAACAGAGAATCAGAGAAGCTGCGCCTCCGTCTTCTCTCTTCTTATTGGAGGCTCTGATGACCTTTAAAGGTTTGTCCTGTTTGGCGTCGGGCACCTCCGTGAATCACCTTTCCAACATGCCCACACATTCACACACACACACTCCAGTAAAATTGATGTAATCTCCTTACTGCTTTACTCATCATCTGGATACAAAGAGTGTCTCTGTTTGGTGGTCAACATCTGACGTCCTGGTTCACTGGCTCCAAACATGAACCAATGAAAACATCTCTGTGTTCACACATGTCAAGCAATCAGTTACACAGAATAATAATCTGAGATCTCTTTGAGTGATCAGGTTTATTAATAAAGCTGGCCGCTTGTATTCAAACAGAACTCCCATATACGTAAACACTCTCCCTTTCACACACACACATACACACACAAACACGCACACACACACTCCGATTGGTGCTTGATCCAGCTCAGTCCAGGAGGTTGCTGTGGGTGGGTGTTTCTAATCAGACCGGTGCAGACTCGGCTTTGTGGGTGTTCTCCTGTATCTGAGACAAAATTCTTTTGTTGATTCAAACTGAACAGCCCATTAACGCTGACTGCAAGTTGTTTGGTTGTATTGCATGATGTCATTAAAATGTAGTTGCAAGGGCTTTATGGTTCTAAAATGTCACAACTGATAATTCAAGAGACAGAATTAAAATTAAAGGAAATTGGGAACAGAACAGAACTTTACTACGAGAATAGTTTTACGGTAAATTCATGATGTTACCTCACTTTATCAAGAAAAAGATGTCAAGGGGCATAAAGAGGGAGGATCTGCACTGTTCAAACATTTGGTGCATTCGGTAACATTTACAACCTTTGTGTTCCTGGGTGTTTCTGGCTTAAAAGCTCCATACCTGTGCTTTTGTCCTGTATATTAAAAATGCAATACCAATTGCACATACTTACATATATATGTCTTTTGTTTGCATTGTCTCGATTGAGGGACACCTAGTGGCAGAACGCCTGGAAGTAGTCACAAAAAATCTGTCCACCTCTACCGAAGCTGTCTGTCCTCCAGATCCACCTTCGTTTTGGGTTAAAAAGGAGACATTTTGGTGTATGATGTGTTCTTTTGTGAAAAGGAATTAGGTCCAGCAAATTTTACATACGAAATAAAAGGCCTTTTACGATGTTATAGACTTTGGTAAAAACACATTTAATGATTAGTGTCAAATAAAATACTAGTGAAAAATCAGAATTGTAGAAATGACAATGATTTGCCAGATGTAATAATAAATTCTAAGAATGAAGGAGGTCTTACGAAATTGTGTCATGGGCTTGATTTGGCTTCAACTTGAGTCTTAAAACTCGCCGGGGATGGATCATTTATCACAGTGACAAATTTAACTGATTGGTTGCCATGCTGCTTTATTTATTTCACTATCCTTTAAACCATTTTTACCTTTTGGGATAGATTTTCTGGCAACATAGCTTCATGAGCATAGTGCCTGGTTCCGATCTCAGATGTCATACCCGCCCACCAGGTCATGAAGCGATGACAGAACTTTCAGATCAGTACATTGGTGGTCAGTTCTAAAGTAAATGGTCATAAACATTAAATTAAGAATATTTTCTTGTTTTTTGTCGGCCTTTAAATTTGTTTTCCTTTCTTCTGTCTTTTCTTTCATTCCTTTCTCTCTTTTCTTTTCTGTCTTTCACCCTTCCTTCCTTCCTTCCTTTCTGTGTTTGTGTGGCCGTTTAGTTGTGAACCAGGAGGGGCAGCCTCTGATCGAGGGGAAGCTGAAGGAGAAGCAGGTCCGCTGGAAGTTCATCAAGCGCTGGAAAACCCGCTACTTCACCCTGGCAGGAAACCAGCTCCTCTTCCGGAGGGGCAAATCAGTACGTAGCCAATGAAAGCGAAGCCTCCACACACACACACACACACACACACACACACACACACACACAAACACACACATGCACATTGTCCCCGGCCTCTCATTCAGAGAACCCTGATTAATATTTCCCCGTTCCGTGTCATTTGAATCATGATGAAACTCTTTATGAAACAGTGGAAACCTCATCCTGTGATAAGCCAACCGTCCCCCAGGAGCGTCCGGTGAATCCGACCGTAACAGACCTTGGCCCCGGTGAGGACTGGTGGGGGGGTCCCAAGGCCAAGCATGATGCTGCAACAACATGAGTCACTCTCACCCACTATAACTCAAAGCAGATATCATTACGCACAAGTAGCGGCAAGAGTGCTTGCTCGTGCAGTACGTGTGAGTGAAAGAAATGCAGTGCGCTAAGATGAGGAGGTTTCCCTCTGGGTTGCAGCAACAAAGTTTGCTGGTGACTTACTGTAAGCTGAGGTCACTGGACAGAGAATTGCTGTGCAAAGGAAAACTTAATCAGGTCAAGCTTGATTTTATCCAGCTGACAATAAAAAATCTTATCTGTTCATGAAAAAATCTAGTTTATTTGGAAGTTTTTCTCTGCTTTTGTGTATCCATGCTTCTATCCTGGTTTATGGCAGTCATCTACTGATAATTAATCGTAACTGAAGTAATTTTCACAGCCAACAGGAGATCGGGTTTCCTCTGGATCTTTGGACAGAGCCATATTTATACTGGGCTTGGGGGGGGGGGTTATTCTCCAGTGGTTGAAATGCAGAAGTAGTTTAGCTCTCTCTTTTTTTTTTTGTACTCTGAACAATAGTCTTTGTGCTCCTATCCAGATGGTAATGGATTCCTCTCAGCAGCCACAATTTGGAAAGGTTTTTTGCCTTTGTTCATGGAGCTCTGTGCGTCTTTGCCAGCGTGTTCTGGAGGTGGTTGTTATGTTGTGAAAGACCTTTTCCCAACTGGGGAGTGAGATTAAGAACCCAAAAATGTGTTGTTTCCTCCACGTTGAATGATCGAGCAGCTTTGACAAACAGAGAGGTTTGAAACATTCTTCAAAACCACACAAAGCTGAGTTTGTAATCCACTGTGGTGCTCAACTTGTCACATTTATTTCACTTAGAATACCAAATGCTCTAAAGAGAATACCTATTTCTCTATGTTATAGGTTACTGCTGACCCCCAGTGTGTCTTCCTTTGAATGCTGTATTTTCTCTTAATTGAGACCAGACAGAATTATGATAAACTACAGGCAGGCCTGGGCGGATTTGGCAGGACCCCATGCAGGAATACAGAACAAAATACAGACAGAAAATGGGAAAGGCATGAGAATGAATGATGTATTGTGTCGATAAGATATCAATGCTGTCCTGATACAGTAGCTGGGATGTGTGGATATAAGCTATAGAATAAGCTTGTATACATCTTTTCATGTTTACTTTATACTGTCTCTCTTAGTGGTATAATTTGGCACAATGTGTTTCATATTAAGTCCATTTTAAAGAAGTATTATTTGTCTATTGTTTTTGCAGCTCAAATCCTCTGAATGTTATTTTCCTAGCCTCAGGCAGATATAAGTTTCCATTTATTTCAATTTTAAAGGAGCATTTTTTTTTTAAGATATGGCTGGAATTTTAGTCTAAAACATTCAGAAAATGAACAAGCATTATCAAAAATGATAAAGAAATGAAGCACTATTACTTATTTCCTTAATAAATGGGACAATACATCTGTACCTTCTGAATTCAAGTTTCTGTCTTTTACCCAACTTGAGCTGGCCCGGTCGCCCCGGTAACTCCCAATGGGATCCCGTCTCAGTCCAGACCAACTTTGGATGCTGGCTCAGTCCATCCGTCTGTCTGTCCCTCTCATTCTTTTTAACACAATAACCAGGCACACATTTCTTTAAATTTGGTGCAAATGCCCAAAGTAGGTGGACTCAAACAGAATGCGGACTGTGACCATATTTCACATTTGGTCAGATTCTGAATTGGCGACACTAACCTTGGGTGCCGCGGGGTTGAACATGTGTGTGAAGCATCCACGTTACAGGATTTGTGGCTTCTTTGCAGAAACATCCATATTTGAAGCAGTGTAATCTATCACACGCTCAGTGGTTTTGCCGATATTGATTTCCAGTCTTCGGTCAAAATAACCTCTGAGTGAAGAGGGCATGTTTCTCACCTGAAGCTGGTCACTGGAATCACACAGATCTTTATAGTGATAACTTACATTTCGCCTAAAAAATACACCTATTAGCTTTTATTATATTCTTCAAATCATATGTTTTATGAGTTTGGACATATATGGATTTGAACTGCAGCCTGATTGGTTGGCGGAGGCATACAACCATGATAATTCTAGTTGTTAGTGAAACTTATTATTGAGTTACTTTAATGTTTCCCACTTAGTAATGGTCCCGGAGTATCACTGCCAATAATAATAATTATAAAAACTTTCTAGCACACCAAACCTTTTTGTAAAATTATGTATAATAAAACAGTATAATTGTATAATAATGTGAACAAAAACATATGTTGCTGTCTCAACAAATACAGACAGAATTACACTCATGTCTCTGCGGACACCTTGAGTTTTTATTGCAATGAACAGGATCTTCAGGACTTTGGTTTCGTACCAGGACCAGAGGACCTCTTCTTCAATGAACCCTGTCAGATGCAATGAATGAATAAATAAGTTGCACATTAAAGGGCCACATACTAGCAAAAAAGTTAGCAAGGTGCATTTAGCTGAAGTATTATGAGACAATACCTTTTGGTCTTTCTGGTTAAGATAATATTTTCCATTATATTAAAATCAATCAAATGACCTTTTGGATCAGTACATGACTCTGCTGATATGACTCAGACCCTCAGCACAGCCAGCTGGGAGGTAAAACTGTGAACATGTCCACTTCAATTGAATGTTTTTTAGACACAAGCGCGCACGCACGCACGCACGCACGCACACACACACACACACACACACACAACACACACACACACACACACACACACACACACACACACACACACACACACACACAGGATGTGGGCTGTTGCCATGAGTCCTGCAGCTAGCTCTGGTTATATGGTTCTAACCACATAACCAACTCTGGCATAAGAAGACATGGCCGCGGTGCCATCCACACACACACACACACTTACAATCACACACATTCACCATGACACTCAAGGTAAGCAGACCTGACAGAATGAATTTCTTGCCCTGGAGAAGCAGCAGAACAATAAAGTGTAATTGTTCATCCTGTAAATGGTTTCCTCTGAGGTTGTACGTACTGGAAACAACACTGATGCAGTATTGTGATGCTGACATTAGGAGGTTACGACTGACATTGTTGCACTGACATGACGGAGGTACTTAAACATAGCTGAAGATACATTTCTAGATGCACTTATTTGACTGGATATGTTAAAAAAAACACATCACACTGCAAAAATCAACCATACTTGTTCTTTATTTGACCATTTCCTTTGTATGCTACTTCATGCTTTGACTGGAGTGTTGTAGTTAAATCATTAGGCAGGTTAGTGAAGAAAAGATTATCTTATAAAATACTAAGCATTTTATAGGGTATACTACCCAAACTTTAATAAGAAAGGAGAAAAAAAAGAATTTGCTCCACCTTAACCATTCAAATTTATATGCTGCTTCCATGTTTATGCATCAGTAATATGATACATAACACTACAATATCTTTTAAGTAACCTTTTGAATCGTATGTCCAATTCTTAATTTTTGCTTAACGATGTTGCTGTTTTTAAGAAAAAGATTTGAGTACACCTCTATTTCTGGTTCACTCTCAGGGGTTATATGTTAATATGTTTTTCCATCTTAAGTTTTCATTCGCTCTCGTTTCTTTACTTCTCTCAATCTCTGTGCTTTCCGCAGAAAGACGAGCTGGATGACATCCCTATTGAGTTGAGCAAGGTGCAGAGTGTCAAGGTGAGTAGGATGATAATATAATATATTGTTATAATAAGAGTAATATTGTCATCGAGCCTCACAAACCTGCTCACAAAACCCTTTGATTCACACTACTACACATTATTAGCATTATTAGTGTTGTACCTGGTCTCATGACAGCAACACTTTACATAAGCAGTTCACAGACACAAATACCATGAGCAGACTTAACTAGCATCTGTATATTAAGAAGAAAAGCCAGATTGCATCCCGTAAATGACAGCAGCTTCTCTCACCAGACGACACATCTTTATGTCTTGAGGTTTTCATCTGCTTCTCCGCCCCTTTCTCATCTTTTCTATTTTCCACAGGTGGTCGCCAAGAAGCGGCGTGATCGCGGCCTGCCTCGGGCCTTTGAGATCTTCACAGACAGCAAGACGTACGTGCTGAAAGCTCAGGATGAGAAACATACCGAGGAGTGGCTGCAGTGCATCAACGTGGCCGTGGCTCAGGCCAGAGAGAGGGAGAACAGAGAAGCTACCACCTACCTGTGAGACTAATGCAACTAATGAGGACACATCACGTATCAAGCTGTGTTTCCACTGCAGGAACTTTCCCCAGGAACTAGGAACGGTTGGGTCTTAATTGAGTTCTGGGAACATTATTTTACCACCCAAAAGTCCCTGCATAGGGCGTAGTACCTGCTGTCATCATTTTTCAAAATCTGCAGCCGCACCAGTTCATTTTTTGTTCACCCATTGTCGACACACCAAAATGGCATTACAAATGAAAGGATATGTTGTTAGATCATATAGTCTTAGACTTTAGACTGTGCTGGAAACGCAGACAACAACGGGCTGAAAGAACCTTTCAGTTCTTTGAAAAGGCCAAAAGATTTAGGTGGAAACTTGGCTTTATTGGCAATAATTCCACGCACATGTTCAAACTCATACAAAAACATGTTTAGCTTCACACAAAAAAACACAAAACAGCCACTGCCAGTAGCATAATCCCATTAACTAAAGAGCGCCTAGCAGAAACGATCAAAAAGACTTATTATGCAGAATTTTAATAAAAGGAAAACTACTTAAAATAAACCAGCAATAACAGACTCACAGTGTGATGTTTATCCACCAATGATAAAAGATGGTGACATGTTTAAAATATTGCCTTTACCTACTGTTACATCAATGATGTTTGTACAACTGTAGACCTTCATAAATGAATGTTGCAGTACAGAAGTGTTACAGACCTTCACCTGACTTTCAACTTGAGCCCAGAATCGGCTGTGAAGTTCAACAACCAAACCAAATGCGGATCTGGGGAAAGTCTGACCCATGATGATTGAGATGAGCTTGAGTCCAGAGTAGTATTTAGCAATAAAGACTTCATCGAAGAACAGACCTCATAAAGACTTGTAGCAATAATGAGACTGAACAGATCTCCCTGACAGCAGGAAGGACGAAGAAGCGGAGCCTAACGGACAACAGCTGGGAAAGGCATTCAATACTGGAATAGCGTGCGTGTGTGCGTGCGCGTGTGTGTGTGTGAGAGAGCGAGAGAGAGAGAAAGAGATAGAGACAGAGATAGAGAGAGACATGGTATGATGTTGTCTTAAAGGAATATTCCAACCTTTGGCGAAACACACTCATTTGGTTTCTTGCCAAGAGTCAAATGAAAAGATACCAGATACCACTCTTATGCCTGTACGCTAAATTTGAAGCTACAGCCAGATGTCTGTTAGCTTAGCTTAGCATCAAGAATGGAACAGAGAAAAACGGCTAACCTGGCTCTAAAGTTTACTAATAAGCAACTCACATTTTTTGTTTGTTTAATCTGTGCAAAAACCAAAGTAAATAAAAAATAAAACAAGTTGGGGTTTGATGGGGGTTGTGTGCGGGACTATTTCTTGGCCAGGTGCAGTGAGTTCCTGTAATCTTTGCTGTTGCCTGGTAACCTCGTGGTAACTTCAAGACTTCACGAAGTCGCTGCTTCTGACCAAGAAGTAGTCCCACACATAACTCCCTGTAAAACCCAACTTCACAACCTTACGACAGAGCCAGGCTAGCTGTTTCCTCTGTTTCCAACCTTGATGCTTAGTTAAGCTAAACAGCTGGTGGCTCATATTAATGTGACATGGTTTTATTGATCTTCTCACCTAACCCTTGGCAAGGACTATTGAAATGATTGCTTTAATATACATATTGTTCTCATGTGGAACATGGATGTACATATTCAATCTAGTCTTTTAAATGATTTTTATCATCTCTTCTGTATTTTTGATTTATACTGTGTTTTTTATATCTAACAAAATGTTTTCTCCTCCAGAGCTCAGTAGGCAACAGCTTGAGTCAATTAAGTATTTCATCCAACATATTAGATCAACATTGTTTGACGAAAAAAATTGAGCCTATTTTCTGTTTCTGCTCTTATGCTACAGTGACTAACAAAGCAGCCCCCGAAAGACTGGTCAGTGGTCAGATTTCTGCTCTTTTGCAATCTCGATACTGTATGGATTGGCTTATTTCTGGCCGTCTGCAGCAAATCAGTTCAGTATTACACTCCAGTGTCTGCTCAACTTTTGCTCAATACTGGAGGTAGACCACAGATTTCTAAGAAAACACTGCCATAAATAAGTGGTTTCCTTGCAGATTCAGAAACAGTGCCAGTTCAGTCAGATTGATTTATGATAATTCATTGAAAGGCTACATCAATATTCATCTCTGTTGTCTTAAAACAGGCCCTTACCAAAGGTTAGAGTTTAAAAGCTTTGATTTATGGTGTTTTATTCTAACCGTGAGCTTGGAGATATTGGAGAAATGGAAGTGAGCATCCGACTGTTAGAACCTGAGCTCCAGCTTGTCTTTACAGCGTTCCACCTGAAGACTCACAGCCTGTGGCGCAACATATGTGGAGCCCTATAAGTTACTCACCAACCAGGATTCAGATGACAAACATGTCTTGATCCAGTTAAGCTCTGAACTGCATGAACCAGACAAACATTCATGGTCAGCTGTGGCAAATCAATTATTTTGTATGATGTCTGATTTTGATCTTTATCTGGATCCACATCTGAGCCATGTGTCTGCCCACAGGTGGAAGCATTGCTCTCCTGCTTCGTATCAAACGCTCTTGGTTTTGGTTAAATGCATAAAATGCAAAGCTCAGAATATTTTATAAATGCCTGAGGTGCTGTTAATCTTAACTTCTGTGCTTGACAAGCACATTTTCTTTGGTCTAAGTTTGTCCCACAGCTTAATCCCTGTTTGCTGTGTACAAGCAGTCATAACGCTGCCTTTCCCACCGGGTCAGGTTACCACTGTTTATACTATGCACCAGATTTGACCTGTGTCTGCCTCCATATTATATTATTTACATCATGCCATTTCGTCACACTTTGATTCCCTTTTTTCTTTCTTTTTTCTTTTTACATTTATGACCTACTTACAGCTGCTCTGCACCCCAATATCAGGGGGATTTTCTGCAGTAACAATCAATGTTTGTCAATAAACAACAAATGTTTTTTGGCCTTGCTAGTGATGTGGCGTTGGAGACAGCAATGTCCATCTGTGTGTCAGTTAGCCCTGATTGAAACAGTTCAGTGTCAATGATTAAAGGCCATAGTCCCACAAAACGAATTAGGCTAGTTTCTAAACGGCCTCAGCCGTGCTTTGTCTGTAACTTGCAAATGTTAGCATGCTAACACGTAGGATACTACACTAAATGCTACAAATGGTAAACATTCTACATGCTTAACATCTGCATGTTAGCACTGTAATTGTGAAGATGTCTGCCTGCAGAGGTTAGCATGTAGCTCAAAGCACCACTGTTCTGACATACAGTTTCACAGAGTTAGCATGAGTGCTAACATGACTGTGGGCTTCAGAATTAAGAATCAGAACCAATTAAAACAGATTTTTCATTGAAGAGTAAACCTGTCAGATGTAGTAGTTCACATGAACCTTCAAGCACTTGACTCTTTGTCTTGTAGCAAAACCCCACCTACTGTATCTGTGTAGTTAAGCTCGTTGAGACAAAAGATTTGTGCTGAACAGCACTATACACATGCTTATACTACGTTAACTCCACTGCCACTCTGAAGCTCAGAAAGTCTCCTCTTTGCTCTAAATGTGCCATAGCTAACTGACCCTTTTAGTTGAAGTGCTGATTTCATGGCGTTTGAAGTGAATGTCTGATCATATGAATGTCTGATATTGTCTAATATAAACAGTCTGCTGTAACTCTGCCATGTTGGCCTAGATTCCAGGCCTGTGGGGCCAATATGATCTATCTATCTATCTATCTATCTATCTATCTATCTATCTATCTATCTATCTGTCTGTCTGTCTGTCTGTCTGTCTGTCTGTCTGTCTGTCTGTCTGTCTATCTGTCAATCTATCTATATTCGTCTCACACTGGAATAGTGAGCTGTTATTTTGTCTACTCTAAAGCACAATGAGACTACATTATTCTACAGTATAGAGAGCAGATACATTGATTGAAACACTAGTGTAGATTTCAACAATCAAACACACACACTTTATATGTGAAGATGATCCACACGAGTATTAAAGTTTGAATGTATAAATAAGTTTTTGAGCATAAATATCCGCCTTGTGTAAAGAATCATAGGATTTTCTTTTTTTACTTTAGTGTGCTGTTAAATTACATTGATTTTATGTCTGATTCTTTTTTTTTAAATAAAAGGTCAATATTTATTATTTACAAGCACTGTTGTGACACTTCACATCTGGAAAGGCTGATGTCTCCTCTGTGTCTTCCCTTTCTTTTTACATCGTTTTCATATTAATACTGCAATAAAGGAACGCTGTATTTTATTGACTACTTTAACTGGTATAGTAATGGACTGTTTAGTTGCCTGTTAGCCCTTTTGCATGTCTGACACTACCTTCTCATCTTTTTTTCTCGACAGAATTGTACAATAAATCTTTACCAGTGAAATCAATTAACATCTGAGTCTCTTTCCATGCCTGGTTTTCGGTTTTGGTCACATGAGAGAATTAAAGAAGAAGAATAACAGCGTCCTGGGTCTTCACAGGAAGAAAAGGTGACATTGATTTGAACGAAGTGAACAAAGGGATTGCTTCTGGGCATGTCCAGCTTTAGCTCATTTGTCCAGTCGACTTCACTTACTGGGCTGACTCACTGAGCGTTGCCCACTATCAGCTTCAGTGCTCTCAGCAGAACTCCACAGAGGATGAACACAGTCATTATAATCTCTGGGAGATCACTTCATTACATCCAAATGTAATGTAAGAATTTAAACTGGAACAGAAAGATGCTGCGTGAGCAGTGAACACACCCGCAGAGACAACGATAGAATCACTGAAATTCTTCCATATGCCCGGAGAGTAAACTAAAACATTCCTTCCTCTGTGCGTGTGTCTCAGCGCCATTCTTGTAATCCACAGGGCTTTCTCTGATGGGATCTCTCCTCTCTTTCTGTCTCTCTGCCACACTCAGCCTGTCAGCCTGTCATGATCGGTCTCATCCAGGAATCAGTTCCACAGATCAGCTGAACTGAAGCTGGCAGACATGATTACTTGACATTCCCAAAACTGCCATAATGTCCCATTTCGAGCCTCCAAAAGCACTTAAAGGAACAGATGTGTCATAAAGGGATTGGGGGAAAGTAGGCAGACCAGCTAAACCACAGGATGATTCAGTGTGAAGACACTTTGGCAGTAATGCTTGACTCTATCATTTCTGCAGTGTCATCATCAGAAAACACAAGACCTTGAAGAGCTGTTAGAGTTTGATCGGAACAGTATGTGATTTTTGCTTTTGAATCAGATCGCGCTCAACTGATGTGCACAAACGGCATGAGATAACTTGAAAATAAAAGCACTAGGTTTACAAAGCTTGATTAATGTGTACATATAGAGCTTGAGTTGTGTTTCAGAAGCTTATAACATTCATATTATCATCTGCTAAGCAATGACTGTGAAAACAGGTGTGCCACACTGTGTCTTGTATGCGGTGAGTGACAGCGGTGACAAGTTGAGGAAGGAAGGGTAAAACTGCTTAGCAGTAAATGACTTCCTGTTAGGGCTGAGACCTGTGCAATGAAGTCAGTTCAACAACCCCAATGTTTCCCTTATCTGGCTTCACCAATAATCACAATTGCAGTAAGCTTTCAGCAGTGGTTATCAACTTGATGACCTTAACCCAGGTTTTCCACATCGAGCCAAGAGGATGTTCAATCACAATCATGGACTGTGAATGAAGTCTACTGGCAGCAGAGTATGTCATAAAAAAAGAGCAATTGATAACATCTCATTAACATTATTATTATATTTTATACCCGAATATACAATTTCTAAGATAGGTATGCTTTTGCAATCAATTGAAATTTATTTACAGAGTCACAGCAGATGAAAAAATGTACAAAGACCCGTCATTACCCCACAAGCCAGCACTTGGCAACAGTGGCGAGGAAGAATGTCTTTAAAGGCAGAAACCTCAGAGCAGACCCGGCTCAAGGCGGGCGGCTGTCTGCCATGACCAATTGGGTTCTTCTACTGTTGTTTCTCGTAGAACAGCACGTATGCTGTTTTCTGCCGCAGTTGACAGATGAATTTTGCGGTTGACTCTTTTATGATATTGTCATTGAAAGTGAGCCAACAGTCTGTTATGTCGCCTGATTCTTGCTGTCTGTAAGCACCGTCACAGATGAAATGGCCTGAGAGGATAGGACATTATTTATTAGCGGTGCATCTGATTCCTTGACCTTGAGTTTTTATTTCGACGTGTGGCTGCTGCACGCTTACCAGAACCTGCTGAGGAGCCCAAGTGGCTGATGATGCTGACAAGAGAGTAGCGAGTCTGGAAAAAACACAGTTACCAACAGTTACAGCACATTTAATTTGACTGCTGGTTCTGTATATTTGACAGGCTGATTTCTGTACGCCGAAATCGTTGCCTGGATCAGTTTATATCCAGAAAACAAAGCTGACAGACAGTTAAAGCTGCCTTTTATTTACTGAACATCATCTTTACCTGTCCGGTGGTGTTGGAGTCAGAGTTAAGCATTAACTTCCTTGTTATTTCCACACGAATGTCCAGCTTCCTCAGATTGTTGGACTTGGTCGATCTAAATCTCTGCAGCTGAATGATCAACACACTGTTGACAGAAAAGAGGTGGAGGAAGAGGGTCAGCCCCCAGGTTCGCAGAGGAAGACATCTGACTGCACTGTAGTGACGGATAATGTTACTCACTTTGGCAGACTCACAAACGACCACTGCTGCGATGACTCCTGAGTACGACAGGACTTACAGCAATACTCCAACTGGTTCTTCTGCAGGAGGGAACATGAGCAAGAGGCAGGTTTTCATTTAAATTCTCTTACCACAAACAAAATTCAAAGTAAATGAGCAAATGTGCAAGCTTGCTTTCAGGTAACTCTGCAGAAACTGGCTCACTGAGCCTCGATATGCAAGGTCCAGGGACAGGTTCACATAATCCTTGATGCTCTTGGATTGCATGCCACATCTGCACAATAAAGGAACAATTCAAATGAAAAGCATTAAAGACACGTCCTGATTGAACAAGTCGGAACAAAATAATGCACGTAGTCAACATCAGGAGTTTCTAAACTATTGGTGATGTAACAGTATGTGTCTTTGAGGTCATACCCCATGCAGGTCCTGGTACTCAGCATCTGGAAGGCCAAGTGGGCATTAACGGGGCAGGTGTAGGTCATGCCCATATCGACTGCTGATTGATGCAGAGCCACAGACAGAGATCTCGTCTTCGTCAGCGCACAGCGGAGGAACTCATACGCATCCTGCGGAGAAACGCACCGAGCAAAGAGCTTCAGAAGGTGCAAATTGGCTAAGGGTTGTACTATGCTGTGTGTTGTAAATAAAAAGCACACAAGCCTTCTGACTGTCGTCATCAAACTGTGAGTTCAACTCAGCAATACTTTTTTTAAAAGCAAACAGGACGCATTTCTTCTCCATCTGGTCGGTGGAGGAATGGCATAGTTTAATGTTCTTAAACAATCTGGAAACAACAAAATAGGAAAGAATGAAGTATATGAGAGAGATGTATGTTGTTAGTTGACCTGAAAAGTTATCAGATACAAAAGAGTGATCTGTGTGAGGGTGTGGAGGTGCTTCACCTGATTAGCTCAGACTGAGGGTGAAAATTCCACACCGTGTGCTGGTTATGGACCTCCTGCATAAAATGAGTCAACGTCAGGAGGCCTTGTAGGGTGGAATTCATGTAGCAAGTCTGCGCCAGGTTGGGGAGCCTTAAATGCAACAAGACAGAGGAGCAAAGTTAGACCGGAGCATGTTTGCAAGTTTAACAATAAATGAACATTCAGCATGCATTTATGAGTCTCTTTAACAGGTCCTTACCCGAGGCAAACAAGCTTCTCTGTGGAGAGGGTTTCTCTGCTGGCTGCCAGATTTCCATAGACTGATTCTGATTTGGCCTGTTTACTCCCATTGTGACATATTTGGGAATATGGCCTGTATTTAAGCGCATCAGGTGGGAGGATGTCTTTGATGTACACAACGTTCTGTGACTTCAGGTACCGCTTGGCATAGTCGCTCATGAAGCTAAAGTCTGGGTTGCTGGTCTCGACATTTGAGTAGGCCTGAGTGGACTGGACATTCATGGACTCCACGTTAAAGTCGATCTCCATTGACTCGTCGTTTGAGTCATTCTCCGTGGACTCGACGATTGAGTCAATCTCTGGGCAATCAACGTTTGAGTCATTCTCCATGAACTCAATGTTTGAGTCATTCTCTGTAGACTTGATGTTCATGTCGATTTCCATGGACTCCACATTTGTGTCGATCTCAGTGGACTCAATGTTTAGGTCGATCTCCGTTGACTCAATTTTAGAGTCGATCTCTGTGGACGCGACGTTTGGGTTGATCTCCGTTGACTCGTCGTTTGAGTCATTCTCCGTGGACTCGACGATTGTGTCGATCTCCGGGGAATCAATGTTTGAGTCATTTTCTGTGGACTCCATGTTTGAGTCATTCTCTGTAGACTCCATGTTCATGTCGATTTCCATGGACTCCACATTTGTATTGATCTCAGTGGACTCGATGTTTGAGTTGATCTCCATTGTCCCAGCGTTTAAGTCGATCTCCATGGACTCGACATTTGAGTCGATATCCATGGAGTCGACGTTTGAGTTGATCTCCATTGACTTGACGTTTGAGTTGATATCAGCGGAATCGACTTTTGAGTCGATCTCCGTGAAGACGACGTTTGAGTTGATCTCAGTGGACTCGATGTTTGAGTCGATCTCTATGGTCCCAATGTTTAAGTTGATCTCCATGGACTCAACATTTGAGTCGATCTCCATGTAGTCGACGTTTGAGTCGATCTCCATTGACTGAACGTTTGAATCGATCTTTGAGGTCTCGTCATTGGAGGTCTTGTCTGATTCGCTAAATGAGTTTGTTGTCACAGATGGATGACTTATCTCTGATTCTGTATGCATGTCAGCTGAAGACTCTGACTTCTCTTTCTGTTTGGCATAAGTTCAGACAAACAGTTCAACACAGCAAAATAAATTACATGCTTGAACTGAGGGTTGTTACTGTACATGTTACTGTACCAGTTTGGTCAGCTGGTAACACTAGTGACATTCAGCTCAGTGGTACATACATTGTCGCGATACCGGAAAGGGCAACACCACCAGTATTTCTTTTTTTGCTTTTCAGTCTGAGTTGCAGAGGAGACTGTAAGATCAGGGTTGGGTAAATTATCCTGGACACCAGCTTCTCCACCCTCAAACTCTTTGATGATGTCAACACTGATGATAAAGGAAAATGCAGATGTTATTCTACTGTCTGGTCCAGTCATCGTAATGAAATCAAGAAGATGAACAATACATTAAATAAACAGTAGATATACATTAAACATACAGTAAAATTAATAATGATATAATATTCAAGATTCAACTTGAATTCAAGGCAACTCTTTTCTGTAGCAGAACGTGGCAGGTATGAGTCTTCTGCCACGACCTCTTCTACAGGAGTCTGCTGTGCCGTTTTCTTTTTCTTTTTCTTGCCTGACAATGATTATTCAACTGTGTACTGGAGTCAAAAGGCCACTGACATCAAAACAAAACTGGACTGACTGAAGGCCGCACAACTGATCAAAATATAATACAAAATGGCAAATGTGGAAAAATGCTCTTGTACTGTTAATTAATACTTACAATTTTCTGTTACTTTATACATCCGCAAAACTACATTTTGGAGAAAAATACTACAATTCTGCTCTGTGACATTTATCTGTTAACTTCAAGCCCTATTCACACAGGACTATTATTACCAGGGGACCTCAGTCTGGCAATTATGCAGACTTTTGCACAATACTTAGAAAAGCTTGACAGCATAAGTGAGTGTATATCTGTATTTCCTGACAAATCAAATAAAGCAACATACAAAATACCATAAAGAATCAAATTAATATAAATAATTATGAGGCATGCTTTTACCTCTGCTGTGGGTTGGAGCTTGACTCATCTTCAACTTCCACATCTTGAGATTCACTCTTTTGAATATACACAAAAATATTCATGATTAAATATGACACATAATCAACTGTACACAGAGAAATTTTATTAAAAACAGAGATTGTCAAAAAATCCTCTCAATGCCCACATTAACAGTTAAAGGAGATAAACACATACCTGATGTCGTTTGCGAAGTCCGCAAAACATGTTGACCAGAAATTCTCTCAACACTTAGTGGACTTTGTCGAAGTTTGGAAAAAACTCTTGTCTATCTGGCTGTGATATCCATGGTGAGTTTCCAAATGACCGAATATCTGCAGTAAGTTCTGGTTTATAGTAATGAAAGCCGGTTTATAATGTTGCCCAGCCTCCATGACAACACATGGAAAGTGATGGCATTCAAACAAATTAGAATCAGTGACAGTGAGAATTTAGAATATATGTTCAAAAACAAATAAACAACTTTAAAAAAGGTGATATTTAGTTTAATACTAAAAAAGTACAAAACCAACAGCAGATTTTTGTTGTTGTTGATGTGACAAAAGCACTGCTCTGAAATATCCATATTATAAAATATACCTGAAAACAAATTAGTGACTTTATTGAGTTATTTAAGCCGTGTAATACCAACTTCTTTTATACCTCAAGATCCTTGACCTTGTGAAAATATGAGCGTAGTTTTTTTTTTTTTTTAAATTTACTGTAGAGCAAGATAAACAAATATTACTTTGCAGGTGTTTGGCACATAAAGTCAGTGAGTATTTCTTTAAGGTAAAATGTGCAGGTAACCCATGGAAAGGACAGAAGAAGCATTCATTTTTAAGGTTGTATTGTCAGTTCACAAGCCCAATGTAGCAAACTCACTAACAAATCTGATTGTTGTGTGTAAGACCTGCTGTGAAAGTCAATAAAAAAGTAGATTATTTCAGTTCCCCTGAAAATAAATCCTCTTCCTCACAATGTTAAAGCAACATAATGTAGAAATTGGCATTTTGTGGGATTTGGCTCCCCCCAGAGTTTCTGAGTGCAACATCACTGTCGTAAATAAAAATCCCAGCTCTGTAACAGTTTCTCAGATGTAGTGAAGGTGCTAACTACAGACAAAGCTCATCACGTCGTAGCAATGTTTTGTGTTGAAAACGTCTATGTTGAAGTAAACATGTGTGCAATGCTGTGATCAGACCCTCTCACTGAAGTTACATAGTGCAGACACAAGTGACAGGGGGCCGGAGTGGCTGAGACAGAGACACCATTCACCCTATTACAAGACACTGAACCATCAACATGATTTAGTATCTGTTATTTTAAGGTAAAAAAGTAGCCTTGACCGTCACCTACTTCATGGAGTAGGTATAAAACACATATAACAAAGGGTTAATGCAGATATATAATATAAAATATTTTTTAGATTCTTGACATTTCAATACTAAAATAACTGAGACAAACTCTGGGTCACTCTTTCCTACCTACTCAGAGATCTGGTAGCCAGTGTCTCTTGCCAGTACCGTACCAAAGTATGAACATTCAAACATCTTTTGTTTTGTTTTGTTTCGATAGAGAGCCCCCTCTAGCTGCAAAAGTTACATATTGTATTTTTAATCTGGCACTTGCACAGTCATTCAAATAAAAAATGCAGTCTTATTAATAAGGCTAGTTGTGTGGGCACGTGTAGTATGCTAGATTTGAATTGCTACAGGCAGTCATTAAACCATTTACTGTCCATTCTGTTCTCTGTGAGGCTTCACACTGATCAGAGGGGTGTTAAAGCTGTTAACTCATATTAATGTCACACTAACAGCTCATAAAACACGAGTGTGAGATAAAAGTTAAATACGGTGTCTTACAGCTCCATGCTGCTGCTCAGGAAACAGGCCCCAAAATCCTTCCCGGCACATTGTTTACCACAGGGACAGATTCACCGGAGCACCTCGGGTAAGGTTTTAATATTTTTGTTTAATAATGTTTCATTGTGAGCACAGCTTCGCTTGATCTGATAACGTGGTCTTCCCATAAGACCCCGGTGTATCAGAGCAGAGGCAGTAGTCTACCTAGTGGATATCTCAAAATCTGACCAAAGTAGTTGAAAAGCATCCGGAAGACCGGGCTAATGCCGAGAGTTAGTTTATCACTGCGCAGGTTTGTGAGGTGGGATCTCACTCAGACCCACACTGAGCACACTGAATGATGATAAGCCAGCTCTGTCTGTCTCAGTGGTGTTTCTGACCTGTCACCAGCTTCAGGTAAGATTTACACATCAGCCGGGCCAACAGCCAGGTCACCCTGTAGATTTAATTTAGTGTGTATGTGAAGGTGCTTTGTTGCACATCACACAGTTAAAGTGTTACCCGATGTCTTGGCAGAGTGCACAGGCTTCCTGTTGCACAATGTGTAAAGCATCAGACGTCCTGACAGTGCTGACACAGTGCATGTGTGTGTTGTATGTTCATGTCAGAGGGCTTTCTGGTAGATGTGTATCACTTACTGTGTCAAAGACTGAAACTCTGAGACACAAACTGCTTCCTGAGTAGAGAGATGGAGAGGTGATATGAAGAACTACACGGAGGAAGTGACAAATGACGAAAACAATGTGGTTGATCACCGATTGATTCTTGAATTAAAAGAGCAGTAGCAGTAACATGTAACTGGAAAATGTTTCAGTGGCGCCACATGAGGCGGTTAACTGGAGGATCACCTCTAAGTTCTCATTAGGATTTTTTAAAGATCCTTTTCTGTGCAATAGTTTGCAGTGATGGAAAGTAAATATGTACATTTACTCAGGTACTTTACGTGAGTATACTGCCACTATATTCTCCACACTTATTTTTTTTTTAAAAAAAGGTGTAAATAAAATCTTTTTAAAATCAGTTTGGGATCTCTAATCCTGTGCTGCACACTATTACAACTTATTTTCTTATTAAAACCTAGTGTATGGAATTGTCCAATCAGCACCAAGTATGCCGTCTGTGGGAAGACAAGAGTATTTATATAAGCAAGGCCAGCAGCGCCCTCTGGCTGCCACAAACCAAACTTACACAGAGTTTAATTCTACCTGCTGCAGTATTCAGCTTCACATCAGTAGATGTGACTCAAATTCAATTACAATACAGAACCAGGATCTCATTATGAGGGTTCACGCAACTATTTACAATGTGATTATATTTCCTTTAAGTCTAACAAAACAAAATTAATACAAATCCAGTAATGAGTCTATACTTCTGTTGTTCAACAGGCTACATAACAATGAAGACAATACAGTGAAGTGGCTTAACTCATTTATTATTGAATAAAAATCGAACATGTACACGTGCAGACTAAAAACCAGTGTAACAAATTGACGACCCTAAAATGTTCCGAAATCAAGTCTGCATCCCCTGCTGTAAAAAAAAAGAAAAACATACTACTATACGTTTGCTTTTTTGAAACTGTACAAAACACAGCTTTAGCAACACATATCTGTCAAAAAAGAAAACAAAAACCACTCTCCTGCCTGTCCCCTAATGTGCAAACATATTGATCTTTCCTGAATGATCACTTTTATTTTACATTTATTCATTCAATCCTTCCACTGAGCAGTTGGCTTTTATAAATCAAAGCGTTCACGTATTGTCAGTGGATATCGATCCATCTTTACACTGTAAATAAGTTTCTTTTCCCCAAGTCAATAACTTTACATGTAAAAACAATAACACAATGATAGGCTAGAGGGATGGTAGTGGTGTGTGGTGTATCATGGGAAAAGAAAGAAAAAACGCTTTCAGTGGAGGAGACCGAACGCCTGGGACTGATGTCACACCGCACTGGCACCTTCCTTCAACCACTAATCATGTCTGACCAGCTGGGTGAAAAAATGGCTAGTTAACCACTGCATGCTGGTATTTACTGCTGCAGTCTGGGTTACTCAGATGCACACATTCAATCTGCATAAACAAATCAATCACCTCTGCTAAATATCAGCTACAGGTGTGTTGCTGTGTTGATTGAGAGTCAAAGCAATGAATAGTCTATTGCCAAGACATTGGTGCATGCAGTAGCTATTATATGATTCAGCCAATTCCAACCATGTTTCCATATATGCCTTCAATGTTGAGGCTTGATTGTTTTTTTTTTTTACAGACAAAAAATATTTATTCTAACAAAACTAGATGTTGTGGTATTTGGTTCACACCAGTAAAATGAAAGAAATCAACATTCCTGTAAATTATATAGTTCCGACTGACAGGTTCAGGATGCATAGGAGAAACCCAGAAACAAAGCTATGTTGGTATTAGGTTGGCAATATACCTAAAATTTAACCAAACATGGCGCGTTCTCTCAATGACGGCTCAAGTGTAGCTTTTGTCTTTGACAGCAGCTGAATGTTGACTTTTTTCCCTTTATGCCAATTCTTGGTCAGCAACTCTGACATGTCAGCAGTGTCACATGAAAGCTTGGAGGTATGTGGTTTACTTCCTATCAAGTTGTAGCACAATGTGTCAATATTCTGAGAGTGGATTCTACAGTGACGTAGGAGACATCCTAAAAAAAATTATGTATTTGCAAAATCATAGATAAAGGGTCTTTTTAATGAGTACATGTAATTTTAAGGATTTAACAATAGTGTGTTTTTGTGGAAAAAAACATTATAAACAAATAATTCGTCAAGGTTTATTAGACAAAAAGGTATGTACATCTATAAAAAGTCTGGAAGGGATCTCTAATCTTTTGAAGAAAATGCGAGATGTGTCTGCTGACAAGACTCCAGCTAACAGTGAACTGTATTCAGCGGCTTTTACAGAACACGCCACATCTGATTCGGTTTCAAGTATACTGAAAATACTTCAGTGACAATCAGTCCTAGAGCTCGTCTGTTGGTGTGTGTGTGGGTGGGTGTGTGTGTGTCTCTCTCAGCGCCGGTGACGGCTGTGTCCTGAGTGCCCACTACTGCTGTGGTGTTTGCTCTTGTGGCTACGCTCCCTCTCTCTGTCCCTGTCATAGGACCGAGATCTCTCCCTCTCCCTCCTCTCTCCTCTATGACCACCTCCTCGCTCATGTTTGTGTTTCTTTGAGGTGAGGTCATAGGAGCCACGGTCTCTGTCTCTTTCCCGGTCCCTCTCTCTGTCCCGGTCTCTGTCTACTTTGACCGGAGTGCGGGACCGTGTCCGAGAACGCGAGCGCTTCCTCTTGTGACCAGATCCCCCGCTGTTGCTGTGGCGCCCGCTGGGTTTTGAGTCGCTGTTGCCATGATGGCTGGTCTTGGACTTGAGGTGGGGGAGGAGGGGTGAGGGCGGATGCCGGCGAGGCGATGGACTGCGACTGTGAGAGCGAGATCTTGAGCGAGAACTATAGGACCCTGAGCGACTATGTCTGCTGTTGTAACTGTGGAAACAAAAGGGAGAGGAGGAAGATGAGTTACATACCTAAACCATTAGACTAAGAATGTCTACACATATTGTTGGTGATCTTACTGTCTGCGAGGGGATCGAGATCTAGACCGGGAGCGCGTTCTAGAACGAGACCGACTTCCACTCCTGCTGGTCCTCCCAATCTTCACATCTTTCCTTAAACTGGAAAAAAGAGAGAAAAGGAATAGGATTGTGAGATTTCAAAGAAACACTTATACGAATACTTGATGTTAACTGGCTAGAAGAGCCAGCTCTTAAAATGAACACGTTTCTTACCCATTGTGTGGACTCTTGTTGGCTTGCGTCCGGTTGTCTGGCTCCTTCTTAACTGGTTTGAGGGTCTGGGGGTTCGGGGACTTCTCTTCCACCTTGACCACATTTGGGGAGCAGGGCTTGGAAGCAGGAGAGAAGCCGCCCAGTGTCGACAGTGCAGGGGTACCATCAGGGTTCAGACCTTTGGCCTTCAGCTTAGCCTCGGCCAAGAACACCTTCCTCCTCTCTACCTCCTTCTCCAAGTGGTCATAGTTGGGCTGGGGAAGGGGGAAAAAACTGTCACTACACATTGACAACAATCAGACACACTTCTCATTAGAGGTTTTCTGTGACAGGCAGTTCCCAGGGAGTCTTTGACTAATGAAATGTGTCACTATTTCAAATGAGTAGAATCTAACAAAGAACTGAGAAAACCCATCCAAAACCTACCTTCTTCCTGGTGTAGAGTCTGAGAGTGGTCACACAGATCTCTTTGACCTCATCGTCAGTGGCTCCAAACAGCAGGTACCAATGAGGTCTGGATGGCAGAGGTATCTGGGAAAAACAGGCACAAAAGGTTCAAACACTTGAAGCTACTGATGTTGAATGAGCTGATGTGAAAGCATCAACACAGTAAGCATTCGTGGGAAAGTGGAAAAGTGGTCCCCTTACCTGGAGAGCGCGGGCAGCGAGGAATATGCAGGCACAGGCGATTGTCTCTGCTTGGAACCTCACAAACACATTCGTCCTCAGGCTGTCATTCATGTAGTTCCTATAAAGGCAAAAAGAACAAAAACAAAAACATAGCATCTTCTCTACACAAAGCCACCTCACACTCACACACACGTTTTAAGTCAAGTCACAGCTTTAACAAGACGTTATCACTGCAGGTCAATGCGCCGAAACATTTATTATCAATAGAACTAAATCCTGATCAGGGCTTTATTTTATCTTCTATATAGTCTGAGAAAGATATCCATTTTTCCATTACTTACTACGCACAAGCTTAGTTTTCCAACTAAAATCTTCCTGACCATGAATTCTGATGCCGGTGCCTTCTGTACATTAAAACTGTAAGTGCTCACTGGTATGCTGGAGAATAGGTTACCATTTGTGGATTTAATTATAAGAGGCACACCCAGCACTTCAAATTAATGAGAAGCCCTGATAAATGTTAAAAGAAACAGCTACACATGTTTTTGATCACACAGCGCACACAGCAAGTATTATATGCATCCAGATCTGCAGAGTTTAACTTTGTCCATTTCTCTCTGGGGCGTCCATGGGAGTGCTGTATGTCACAGGTAAAGCATGAAGACATAAATGGGAAATAAGCTACTGAAGACCTGCCAAGACCACCTTACCACAGTATGACCTGGAAGTAACTAGATATAGAAATGTGATGATCAAGACAATGACACATGCCTTGTGGGGAATGGGAGGGGGGGGCACATGCAGGCACATGAATGTAACACTCACTGAGAATGCATTCTGAGGGAACAGGAAGACACAGCATGTGTGGTGGCATGCACGACAGCTAGACTGTGAGAGACAGTGGCAGGTTGATGTAAATGACGCAACACTGTAAAAATATTCTAACAACTTTAAAGTTCATATATTGAACTGTGAGGTCCGTGGCATTCACATTAGAGAGTTTCACCACAATGCAGCAACCGCTTTCCACTTTAAATAAATGCTTTCCAACCAAGCCCCATAAGACCGCTGATATGGCAAGCCCCACTCTACCCTGTGGCATTGTAAGACACTAAAAACATTAGCAGACTATCTATGCCTCGCTACTTAGGCAGAGTGAAACCTCTGTGCTACAAAACAGATTACGTGTCAGTGGGTTGTCTAGGGCGATGGATAAATTAGATTAGAGAGCATTAGGAAAGACAATATGGAGAGTACAGGGTGGTGTGAGCATCTATGTCCTCAAGAAACATAGAAGTCAGAGAGACAAAAAAGTGAACAGAAACAGGATGGTGAACCCCAATAAACTAAGGAGGCCCAAAAACAGGCAAAAATACTGATCACAGAGCAGTGAGACGTCATTTCTAAAGTGGTGACACTTCTCCATATGCATTCACTGTGTGTGTCCATTTTCACCATTCATTTTTCCTCTCAAGTAATTGGAGAAAAACCTGCCACACCATAACTTCCAGTCTAACCTGCCCTCAAAAACAACCTGACCTGCACTTTGGCAGGTTGGTGTCAACTGCTATGCCAACACTACTACAGATAACACATGGCCGTTGGATTCTGACTGCTGCGAGGGCGAGACAGGTCCTTCGAGGCAAAATCTGAGACCGGATCAGCCTGTAAGACAGACACATGTCTGGACACCATGTCAGTTGGGGACAGGACACAGTATACTACTATAAATATAAAAAAAAATAGGCAGGTAAACTGGTCAAAAAAGTTATTCTATTCTGGCTAAGTTTACTTCATTCCTAGATGTGAGTAAACTGGGAAAAAAAACTCAATATAAATGTATCTGTAGCTACTTGGCAAAAATAGGTATTACAATTAAAACCTTTGTAGCAAGACCAAAAATACAAATCCTTTTGGACACCCAAGAGAAAACAAGACGATGTTGGCTGTTGGGAAAGGCCCGCCCGCCCCCTTCAGTGAATCTTGGCATTGGGATTGGCTGTCTGGAGAGGGGCAGCCAGCCAATGGGGGGAGCTTCCTGAGGTCATGTGGTTGGAGGAGGCAGAGTTCAGAGGTTCTTTATGTGACTTACCAGCATGGACTACCCTTTAATCAAAGAGTAGAGAGAAAGGACAAAGTTAAACCAAGTTCCCTGGACACCGCAAATCAAAAAGACTTTACAGCAAAGCCATGTAAGGGCAGACAAGAGAGTGAGCCACGTAACAGGATTAAACAATAAAACAAATTGCTCCATCAGAAAGGAAGAAAAAAAAAAAAGAGGTGGACGGGTTCAATGGAGTGAGGGAATGTCTCAGTCAGACCTGGGCAAAATGGTTGTTGAATGCTTTCCAAATTTGTGCTTAAAGACATGAAGGGTACTTGAATGTCACTTATCTGACAAGATGGTGTTTCCACATATGGGGTGTGTTGCAAGCACATAAATCAAGTCCTCTTCAAGTAATTCAACCATTTGAAACTCGTTCAACTTAATTTTTAGCCCAGGTCTGGTGGCGCTTCTTGCAGACATGACAGGTTGCTGCTGTGGGGGATGGTTTGTGGACTACTAGGAAGGAACTTACCAGGCGGTCTGGACGAGTGTCTGGTTCTTCTCACAGTCCAGGACTTGAAGGTACATGACGATAATCTGGAATCATAAAATGATTGCATGAAAACACAGAAACAGACTTAAGTATGTCATTGCGTGTGTGTTGTGAGAAGCGATAATAGTCTGAAAGCTGCTTCCTGTGTGGTTGCATCTGCATCGAGGACCAAACTTGTAGGTCCAATAGCTAAACAACACAACTGTGTAATAGTGAATAGTATTGCTGTAACTCACCTTGTGTGGATGCTTGACATGGACACAGAAGCCCAGCTCCTTCAGGACCCGCCGTTCCGCTTTGATGACTTGGTTTTTGGTATTTATGTAGTTCTGATCAAGTATCAAAGAACTTGGAGTCCTAGTTTACAAAGGAATCAAAATAAAATAATGTTTCCCCCCTTCGAAATGAAAGTTAAAAAGAAGGTGCCCTTTTGATTCTTTGTACTCTTCTCTTTTTTCCCGTTTCAACCAACTAAGAGCAACAGGCTTAACTGTTATAATGCCTGACAGTTTGCTGGGGTTTGTGGACTCCTGTGGTTCCAGTGAAAGCTTATGGGGTCTGAGGATGGTCCTCAACTTCCATCACCCTGTGTCACAGCTTCAACAGAAATATCAACTCAGATCATCACCCACATCTCTAACTCAACGCGCAAATACTTTCAACTGTCTTTAATTTCGAATTATAAAACTGAAGAGCTGAACTCCTATAAATAACTGTCACAAATCATCACATATTCTCCTGTATTGTATACACCAGTATAACATGCTACTTCAAAATAACTATTTTTCTTTTGTTTATAGAAAAGCAGGCTAGCCAGATTCAAAGGAGAAAATATCAGGAAAATACACTTGTTTTTGTCCAATGTCTACTTTCCAGAGTTCTGTACCAACCTCAAAAACACACTTCTAGTTTAGCAGATTACTCACAATGCTACTGCGACATACAAGCACATCTAAACATGTCTTTATATAGTAATTACAACAAAGCAACCCCTCATCATTCTAAATTAGTAAACTTTGACTACACACACCCTGATTTATAAATGTGTTCACAGACTATGCTGACCTCCCTGTCATGACCCATCAGCCTCTTACACCGAGTACTCTTAATAATATACAATCTACGCCTCAAGGTCTGCATGAACAGAACTTGGAAAAAAGCCTAAATGTTATCTTCTTACGTCTGTGAATAAAACTAGTACTAACCTTTTTTAGAACTGACAACAGTCAAATTTCAGACCCAATCCTATTTTAATGTCTGACATAACAGGATTGAATGTGAACACATTCATGCGACAAACCGCATGCATGTGAAAATTCCCAGGTTAAGTGTAATATCCATTTCTAAACATTACACTTACACCTCAAATCTACATTTTCAAAATCAAAAAAAACAACAGACTTACTACAAGGACATCAGGATTGTTGATACATTTACTTTAATGCTGAGTCAATTTAACAATGTATGAGGCCAAACTATTAAAGCTACGCTGCATGCACTGATCTTCAACGAAAACATAACCCCTACACGACCGCAAGCATCCAATTGACATCTAACTTCAACGAACAAGGTGATATTTCTATAAAAGCCATGAGGGACAGTTGGTGAATGGAGTTTTGCTCTTTAAGCACAAACAAAATGCATGGTGAGGAGCAGTCAGAGGTGGAAACTACATTACCCAATGGTCCGCAGATTGACGGACAGATACCCAAAGCTTAAGATTGAACCACAGGAGTCCTCAAGGCGCCCCGGGGGCCAAGGACCTTCGGCCAACCTGTCATCCCCGATCCCAGTGCCCAACGGTGGCTCAGACCACGGGCTTCTCCCACAGGAGGGCGTGGGGTGGCCCTGGGGGAGGTGAGACCCCCTTGCATCATGGTTGTCATGCCGACTGCTTCGTCTTACGTACCATTCCACATCACCCAGGGTTTGGTAAATGTAGCTGGTCGCTGTTAGTTGGTTGCAAGGGAAAAAAGAAGCCAAGTTAATGCCAAGGCCTATAATACTGACATGTACAGATTTCTACGAAGACAAAGGCACCACAGAAGATTAAGCAGTGGTGCCTTGTCTTACAATATTTATAATGCTCAATTTTAAGAGCGTGTTGGGGTATCAATTCCAGTGTATTGTCAAACTACTCTGATGTTATATGAAGACAATTACACTCTGAGATTACGAGTGAAGCGGAAACTGAAAAGTTTTAAAATGGTTTAGAGTACATGGATAAACAGAAGGGCACTTTCACAGAAAAACAGATCATCATCATCATCATCATACAACATACATCATATTGGATAAAACAAAAAACAAATGCAATGCAAAATGTTGCTTGTAACTGAAAACATTCTTTATCGTTACCAGTAAATGAAAACTAGATTCAATGTCGATGCTTACTTTTTGCCTCTGATCTGCCTCAGGTGGTGGAAAACATTGATGACGTCTCGTATTCGTCGTGGCGCTTCTTCGATTTTGGAGGCCAAGTTGATACAAGCCATGGCGACAATCTGGGGAGAAGATAAATGAAGCAAAAAGGTAGGAAGGGATAGTTCAATAACTGGACACACAACCAGAGATACAATGCCCACGAATGACAAGTAGAATTAAGCGAAGAGATGAAATATCCAACCAGAATATATTAATTTGCTAAGAGATATTGCCATATATGTAGATTGCTCAAATAATGATGGCAGTTCTCATCTCTAAAAGGGATAACCCATTGCGAAAGACAATGTAAATCTGTGTCTGATTCACAGCAATACTAAAAATGTTTACACCGTTGCCGTACAAATATTCAACTGCCAATTTTCTTTCCAGAGACCAGACTTTGATCATGTTAAATTATCTCCTTGATCATCTGCTTAATTAACACCTAGTTAGAACTACATAGCGATATATATTACAACGACTGATAAAAATGTGTACATATCTGGGAGTGAGGCATTAAGTTACGCAGAGGAGCTTACCAACCACCACCAGAAAACGTTTAAGAACTGACTGCAGATAGATGTGTTTAAATTTCACATTTGGACATAAACTGGCGCCTTTGATAACGCTTAAAGTAATAATGTTTTGGTTCTGTGGTTTAATTTTTGGAAGTTTGAATCCGTGAATAGTTTCGTTTCTGATCTCCAAGGCTCCCCCTCTTTGTCTCGAAACTGGTCATAAACTCTGTTACAACGTATTGCCAATATGGCTGCCACGAACGTAACCACAACGTTATGCTATGCTAACGTTATATGCTAAGCATCGGCCTGATAATGATTCATAAACATGCTAGGACTTACCTCAAAACTGTGTTTGACGAATGATTTGGAGTAGAAAAATCGATGGAAAAGAACCTGCCCCGTTGCCATTGCCACCTGTCGAGGAAAACGCAGAGCATTACGTCTGTACTTTGTCTTGTATAAGCTGGCCTAACCTTGCACAATGGACCGCCGCCATTTTAGCTCCACCACGCCAACGTCAAGGAGCTAAGCTAACATTAACGAAATGCTAACAACCGGCCTGTGCCGTGTTGTGGTTTGGAAAAAACCCTATCAACTCACGCTCATTGTGAAAACATTCGCACATATATGATATAAAATATTATAATTAATCAAGAAGGCTCACCTGGGGTAACCGGAGAAGAATGCCCGCTGATTGAATCAATTCACATCCAAGGATGCGAAGGTCGGTCTCCGTGTTCAGGTCGAGGCCATCGAGCATCGACGGCGTCGGAGAGAGCCTTTCCTCCGGTATGAGTGAGTTATCGATTGTAAGGTACACTTCCGAGTAAACTTTGTCACCGATGAGAATGCCATCGTTGTTTGTGGACGCGTTAGAAGATACAGAGAGAGGACCAGCGGCCATCTTCATCCGAAAAGGAGCGGTTTACAGCTTGTGTGCGCACCCGGCCTCGACGAAACGACAGCGGAGCAGTGAGACTGACAAAGTACGTGACGTCACCACCCTATTGAGACTTTGCACATCCGCGGCGGCAAATAGTTCCGCAATATTGACCAATTACTGAAATGTAATATGTATCAAAACTCGCACTGTCAATCAATCCGTAACTACTTTACCCTTTCTCAGATGTCTTCTTTTATCTCACCTGTGTATAGATCACCACTCAAGCACAGTCTAAATAAAGTTGATAACGGTATCAGCAGATTAATAGTTAACGAACAGATCGATCGGCATGATAGGCGATCATGTGTTTATTGTTTCCTCATAACAAATGGTAAACTATCTACTGCTGCCTTCAATGTCAAACGCAAAGTTCTGTTTTTAATTTTCAAGCGTTTTTAAGAGAGTAAATAAGTGTGTTTGTGTGTTTTTTTTTTTACTGCAATAACCGGTGTGATGCAGCAGTTCTCTTAATCCAAGACAACTGTCTCTCATTGGAGACAGTAAAGTATCCTTAACCTTATAAATAATGACAAATGAAGCAGATAATGGCTGATAGTCGACAGTTTTGTTGTCGAAATAAAACGTCTCAGACTCTCTGAGCCCGCAATTATGGACAAAACACCAGAATTGTGTATTAGGCACGTATGACTAGCGTTTCTCAATTAATTTAGTCAAACTATGGCAGCTGTTGTTTTACGGAGGCTCAGTTCTGCCATTTAATTATGTTCCCATGTGTTCCTTAAACGTCACATCACGTGTTGGCAACACAAGCTGCAGATGTCATTTCCGACATCACCCGAAGGCAGCAGGAGGAAGTTTACCCACCACCAACGGTTTCTGTGACGTATTTTACGGGAAAGTCCGGACTTCTCACCGATACGTCTGGAACATATCAATCCGCCCATTTAAAAAAATAGAAAGGAAGTCATGGCAGTGATGCCCCTGATTTATTTAGAAATCAGTATTTGCTAACGGCTAATTTACACAGAGAGGACAGGACATCCTTAACGTCTACTCAGTACTTTGACATTGACATATTTATGTTAATTTAACATAAACAAAGGGAGGAAGAGCAGAGCAAAGCGGAGCAAGAAACATTCTCAACTGAATTTGAAGACTTCATTGGTAGTGTTAAAGATAAAGGTACAGCTCCATGCCACCGTTTGTGTCAAGAAAGGTGGAGCTCCATGTGAAGCAATCCAAGGAACATTGTGTTCACTCATTCTTCAACCCCCAAGATTTATTTCTTTTTTTAGCTGCGAGCCTTGCAGTCACTCAAAACGGACAGCAGGGGGAACTGAAGGCACACCAAGCTTTGTGAAAATTGGGTGCACTTCGTGAAGCTGTTGTTGGCTTCCTGAGGTTGAAGAGTTTATTCTGTTTAATTACATTAATTATTTTATTAATTACAAATTTGAGATGACAACAGTTGATGTACACCTCTGAAGTAAAATATTCAATGTGTCAGATCATTACAGCATTATTGCACAATTCTGAGGTCCAGTCTTGTCAAGGGAGGTCAAAATCTACTTACAACAAATTTAGTTTGTATCATTGGACTATCACAGATGTATCAGTATCGGCAAATATGCTGCATATGCTTTAACATGAACACACTATTTTTAGAGACGATAATAAAGAAATTATGATTGGGATCATTTGAAATGATTAAATTCTCAGTGAAGTTTTCAGTTTCAGGGCACTGACTTGCTAATATTGGACACAGCATCGCCCCCCCAAAAATTGATCATTGGTCGGGCTCTGGTGGTTTCCACTGTTTTTGGTTGAGCCGCATTCCAGTGAGGCACTGCAGGTGTGCCAGTAGCTCAGATGGTAGAGCATGGTGACCCGCGAGCAGAGCAGAGGCTTTGTCCTCGCTGCAGTGGCTCAGGGTTGAAGTTCGACCAGCGGCCCTCGGCTGCACGTCATCCCCACTCTCTCTGATCCCACTTCCTGTCATCCCTCAAGATGTCCAATAAATCCATGAAAAAAGCAGAGATAAGACTAAATAAATAAATAAATTAAGCAGTGCACTTTCAACCTCTCGTCACGTAATGTTGCCCCTGTCTCACATGATAAATAAAGGTGTTTTGAATAATATGACCACAAACAAATGCAACATAGCAATCCTGGGGACATATTATTCTCCAGCACCGAGTCTGTTTTTTTATTTTCTCCAGGACCGCAGGCTAATATTGTGAAGCTGTCACGCTAAGTATGCTGTGTGCAGTGTACATGGGGACAGCGATATACTGTGCATACACAACTCACAGTAGGAGGAAATGTGGTGTTCTGTAGGAGCCCAAGAGCAAATTTTGACCCTGGGCCCCACTAACTGTTTAATCCTGCCATGACTGGTTATTTCCTGAGCTCATACATATGTGTGCATGTGAGTGTCTCACTGTAATAATGCAAACATAGCATAAGGGTCTACTTTCACAACACACAGATCTACCTCCTCAGGTTTTTTACTAATACAGCACGAGAGGTGGCAGACTGAGGTCTCCTTGTCCCTGTCATTAACCGACACCTACAACCAGCACCTCCGGCCCTCGCACTTACGCACTTACCACGATGACAAGAATACTGAGCATTCTTTCTCCGGTTGCCCGGGTGACACTAATTATAGGGTGTGGGAGGGCTCATGGGACGGCAGAATTCCGGAACGACCATAACGACGCAGGAGAGAGGCGTTCAGGGACGCCCAGTGACGAACAAGGGCTTAGTTATACACACACACACGCCACTCCCTGGAGTGTGTGTGTGTGTGTGTGTGTGTGTGTGTGTGTGTTTATGAGCAACTTGCACCGATTCCCCCAGGGACACGTGTGCATGCCTGCCCTGCTATGATAATTACTGCGAGGAGATCACACTCCGAATGTGTGTGTGCGGCATGCGTGTGTGTGTACATAAGAGTGTTTGTGCGTGTGGGCTTTAGTTAAGGGTGATTAAATTTTAATGTTTGAGGACGATCAAAACGTCATTCATGTCAAGGTAATGAGGCTTTACACTGTGTGCCTGTTACGCACATATCGAGTAGTGTTTCAAGGCGATGTATCTATTCAGATACATGGCCCTTTTTTTTTCAAACACACAAACCAGGAAGGACACCGGGTCAAGGGCTACAAAGCAAGGGCATGAGCAAAGGAAAAAGAGCCCCAGTAAAAGAGCAGAGGGGAGTAGAAAAGAGAGAGCTGACTGGATCAAAAATGAAGCGAAGGAGGAGATAGCTGATGAGGAGAGGCGGAGAGGGAATCACTTTTTTAGCAACAAAGTCAGAGGGGCTGAATACCGAAAGAAGGCCTTAGAGAGTAAACGAATAATGACACAAAGAAAGAGAGATGTAGAGACAGTGATACAAAGAAAGAAAGAGAGAGGTGATGGGAGAAGGGGGGGAGCTGTCTTTCAGGGAGACAGGAAATAGAAAAGTAAACCCCTTTCACAGCCTGATTAAGGGGGGACTGTTGTGCCTTTATTCCACATCGCCGTTCTCTAAGGTACAAAGATGGAATGGGGCATCATTGTTGTTCTGCCTTTTAGACCCGGCAGCTGAATCGATGTCTGTGTAAAAAAGAGTGAGCCGGTGAGGTGGCAGGGGATGTGACATTTTGACAGCACGTTTTGTGTGCAACCCACAAATGGGGAATTAAAAAAAAAAAAAAAAAGTATAATGATGGGGTCTTCTTTACAGCAGTGTTGTGGGATCTGAGCGGGAGCGAGGACTTGGAAAGAAGTTATCTCTTCAAATACACAGCAGGCATGCAGGTCACCGTGTAGAGCAGGAATAAAAGGAAAGATCGACACCCAGGACTGCATGAGCAGGGAGAACGTGAGCGGTTGTCAAAGGGTCAGCACGCGTCTGGCATAAACACCTTTCACGGCAGAGATTCTGACTTGCCCGAGCAGGAAAAGTCCAGGTGTAAGTAACAACCACATTAATGATGGCTCCACGCCATAAACTGTCCCAGAAAGTCAAGGCAGCGAGCCAGCCGAGCCCTCACCTAAGCCTCTCACACACATTCACTACATTGTGGTAATGACCACACAATTGATGTCCTTCAGTGACATTGCGTGATTACTGAACGTGAGCGATGGTGGTGTTCGGGGAGAATAACAATTGCTCACTGCAGACACACGCACGCACAGCAGAAAGTCGTGTAATGAGTAAACACACACAAGGCCACGCACTCAAACACAGGAAGGCAACAAGAAGTCAGCTGCAGAGCACAAAAGAAAATGTTACCGTTTGCACATAAAGGGGAAGATGACCTGTTGTTTTCATTAAAGAGGCCATGAGGGATTTCAGTCAGCTCAATCAGAATCACAAGAAACAATCATGGTTTATTAAGATGTACTAGGAAATCTGATTTAAAAAAATCTCCTGCATCCAAATTTATCAAATTAATCTCTCTACTGTGAGTCAACGGCAGAAAAAAAAACCCAGTTGCTTTGTTATGTGTCGAAGGAAATGTTCCATCAACCCCCTGACAAAAGTGTAGAAAATTAGATTTTAATGACACTGAATGTTCTCTGTTATATTTCAGAACGTCCTCTCCACACAGGCCGAGATTCTCAGCAGATAAACCACACTTTGTGTTCGTGCGTGTGTGTGTGTGTGTGTTTTTGGCAAATGGAGGAAACGTTGGCAGGACAAAATCGTTATCATCCCACCTTTCTGTGTGAGCGGCGTGCACATGCATTGTCTCGCAGATGGATTGGAAGAGAGGGACACGGGGAAGTCAAACTAAAAGCTTTCCATGTGTGCCAGCGAGCGGGGAAATTAGTTCCATGCCACACACACACACACACACACACACACTTCATGCATTCTCCCATCATGCCAATTCATCCCAAATGTAGAGGGAGAGGAAGAGAGGGAGGGAGGGAGGGAGGGAGGGATGGAAAGACCTTGCACGGAGTGAATGATGTCAATAACACACAATGCCTGAGGGGAGAGTGCTGCGTAATTGTTGAATGTGTGTGTGTGTGTGTGTGTGTGTGTGTGTGTGTGTGTGTGTGGTGCTTGCCTTACAGTTCCCTTTGTGTTTGCCTGCCTTTTGTTTGTGTCCACAGGTGGCGAGGGACACACTGTCATGCTCCTTCAGCCCTGCCCTTGTGACAGGCTGTGTGTACATGTGTGTGTGAATACTACGAGCGCGTGTGGGTGTTTGTCTGTGAAATCCTGTGCGTGCCACTGAGACCGCCTGGGCCCGGGCTGTGAGAAAACAAGTGCACGTCTGTTGTACAGTGTGTGCCCTGGGAGTGCACTGGTGCACGAGGCAGGACTCAGTATTTGTGCCTTGTGGATAAAGTGTGTTTGTTTGTCAGTGTGCGTGTGGCTTTTGGTTTAAATTCCGATTTTGACTTTAGACTAAAATAATACAGTTGATATGAAAATACTGTTTATTGACATTTAAAAACTACACCATCTGACACCATCAACAGGTGCAGCAAGTGTTTCACACACACTTGTGTTTTCCAGATTGCTCTTTACAGTCTCTCCTCCCTCGCTGTTACTAAGCTGACCTTTTGACTTTACATTTGACTCCGCTTGCTGTGCTGCTTGTTGTTAGTCTGGGCAGCTCCTCCTCCACCTTTGCCCCAGCCTCTGTCTTTGTCTCCACTGACAGGGAGGGTTGGAGTGTGTTTGGGGAGTTTGAAGAGCGATTGAGAGTTACCCTGGATTGACTATGGAGATGGAAATGCTTCCCCCGGGGCTGTGTGTCTCTCCACAGGGTTCAGAGGAGACCTGGAGGGGCCCTGATGAGACGCCGGGGATCGCAGCCCGTGGAGCTCCTCTTGAGCTTGAGAGAGAGCGGCGGTCAGCCCCTCCCTCTCATCACACTCCCTTTCTTACCGTCTCCTGGAGCAACGCAACCTGGAGAGCGGTAACACAACGACAGAAGATCAGAAAATTGTACTAAATATAGTACTGAGAGTTTCTTAAGCAATATTAATTTTCCTTCAAGTGGAAAAAATGGCTAATTCTATATCAGCGTATTCTCTGTCATTCTAAGAGTGAGATGAGATAAGTGATGTGCTCTCATATCTGTGGGTACAAGCTGTGTCTAGCTTAGCTTTGCATGCAAATCAGCCTCAAAAGTTCCAAAAGACATCCACCAAAACCACTAAGACAGACATGTTTAGGCTAAATATTGTATCTCGTTTGTTTTGTCTTGTATAGAAATGTAAAAAAAAAAAAAAAAAGAAGAAAATATGATTTTTGTTTTTAGGCGAGCTGTGTACTGTGACTGTTCCTTGGCAAACAACAGCTGGATCAAAAACAAATGCGTCCTGATATCACAGTGACACGTCCAGGTTTTTTTTATTATCGTTTGTGTGCAGAGACGAACTAAAACTGAATCCGTGCTCACTGACGGTGTCGGCACATGCACAGGAATGCTTGGCAGAAGGATAAGTTGTTGTTTGGCAAAGAAATAGCTCCAATGTGTAACTCCCTCTTGACCACAGATTGTCTATTTGACATTTCTTTAATGTCAGTCCAAGTAGCCTAAAGTCACAGTCGAGTAAAAGTAAAGATAACATGTCAAAATATTAATTTGGTAAACGTGAACGTCACCCAAATAAACAGTGATATTACCTGTGTAGCAAATAGTTTTCAGACAATAAATGCACTTAAATATCAAAAGTACAAGTAAGTAAAAGTGAAGTATACATATGTTTAGATGCAGGTATGCACTGTGGAGTGTCAGCTACATTATATCACTGACAGAAAGAATACTAAAATGTTACAGCTGATTATGAGGCTGTGTGGCCGCAACTTTGTAGCGAGACTGAGAGAGGCTGCAGAGCTGAGGGAGAAACAGAGATCATGATTTCAGAGAGCAGAGGAAGAAGAGAGCAAAAGACATTCAGGCGAGGGACGTGCAAAAAAACAGGCAGACAAAGAAGGAAAACATTTTACTAAATTCTAAAGAGAGACTCGAGGTGGTCATCCTGAGCAGCTCGCTGACACCGAGGCACAATCAAAAAGATGCGGTCAGAAAGACCCACACAGGCGAGTTACCCTAACACAGTCACAGCGATCCAGTATTAATATCACGCACAGCACTCAAACCTGAGCACAGGATGCTGCACAGAGAGAGACAGCAATCAGACACAACAATCTGCTGACTGGAATACAGACACGCATGAAAATAAACACATACATACAGGACGTACATGATTGTATTTGTGCGCGCAGAATCAGCAAACAAGCGTCTGCGCTTGGAGGTCGACATGTGATACGTTACGTTTGTTTACAACTTCAGGTCCACTGCGAAATGGAGCCTCGCGCTGGGTCGGATCTGATTAAAACAAACTGCAGCTCTTGTTATGTGACAGCCAGACAGAGAGAGAAAAGCTGCTCACTTCAAGTCCTGAGCCAAAGTGACGAGGCCCCTCGTAGCTTTCACATCGCTCTACATGCATTTCCTACTACTGTGGCGCACGGCCACAAATACTGATCACTGGCTCATTTAATTACAAACACGTGCCATTTGAATGGTTTACATCATTGCGACCATCTGCTGTTTGATAACAGACGCGTCTCTCATGCATCCCAAAATGGTCGGACGACAATCTCGAACACCGGAATATAACAGAAGTTTCAGGCAGAGTCCTTTTGGCAGTCATCATCAGACACTGGCACTCACACTTGCCACATATTTTCTTCCAAGGCAATATAGTGACATACAGATTGTTTAGTAATATATAATAGCTGCAGTACATTTTAACTGTGTCACATTTAAAACAAGACGACTTCACTTTCATCGAGCAAATTACACTTTAATGACACAGTGTAAATCTTGATGACCAGGAGCTACTAAGGCCACAAGTGATGATAGAATAGAATAACGGTAAATGCTAAAACATACGGATGAGGGACAAACTAAAGGAAAAACCTGCGTAAATGAGTGGAGTTGGGGGCATTTTGGTGGCACGGTTTAGGACCCACTTGTCCCCTTTGAGGGAAGGGTCACTGCAAATCAGTTAGAAGTGGTTCTGTGGGAGAACCTTTATCCTGTGATGAAACATTTCCAACCTGGTGGGAGTGGTCTCTTCCGGCAAGTCAGTGACCCCAATCCACAGAGCACGATGGGTCACTGAATGGCTTGGTGAGTATAACAATGTTGTGTATCATATGCTATGGACAGTCACAAGACCCCGACCCAATTGAAAACATGTCGGAGATTTTGGACCGTAGTGTTAGACAGCGTTCTCCACAACCATCACCAAAACACCCAATGAGGGAACATCTTTCGGAATAATGGCGCTCCGTCCCTCAGGAGAATTCAGCTAAGGCACGCTGGAGCGATTCTGATGGCACGAGGTGGCCCAACACCTCATGAGGCAACTTCTTGTTTGTTCCTGTAATTTATCAGCCCGTCTGTAGTTACAGTAGGACTCAGGAAAAAGATGGATACAGTCAGAAAAATAACTAAATAATGTCAGCTATACAACAATATCTGTCTATAGTTTGCTAACATTAGCCACCATAAGCTACTCCTCATACCAGACCATGTAAGGCTATAGCTGCAAAACCTGTGTTGTGTATTGAATTGAACAATGGTGCATTTTGTTGCCAATCAATTTATTTCAACTTGTTGAAACAATTTGACACATTTCAAGAGAATATATCAAAGTAACATTGTGTAACTTTTTGACCTTAAAACAATGCTGAAACTGTGGGCGTCATTCAGAGCTGTGTCAACATGAAACCCATTGATTTAGTCTGCCTAATTGCATGATAGAGAAAGCCAAAGCTCAAACGAAACGTTTCATATTCTGATTAGCCAAAGCAGTCCATCAGTTTCCCCAGTGATTTGGTCCTATATGGTCGGATATAAGACACTGTGTGAGGAGCTCCCTGTTGCCGCAGTGCAGAATGATTATAGGTTAAAGGATGATCCGAAACATATGTTGTGTTAGTGGGAGTAGTGTGTGTGCTCCTGAACATAAAAAAGAGCACATATCTCTTCACTGCCAGGTGCTTAACCGCTGTATGTACATATGTTGGAAGAACACTCTTGACTTGTCAGTGTACGCACATACAGCTCTACCATGGGGATCTGTCTGTGTGTGCGTGTATGTCCAAATCTGTTCAATGGGGGAAATCCGCCGCTGATGCAGGACAGACACACAGTAAAAGTGTGTATAATCTCTTTTTACACTCACATTTTGTGTGTGGTTTTCTTCGTACGCATCCGAAATTGTCAACATGTGTGTTTGTGTTAATAGGTGCCTATATGGCACTACTTTATCCATGTCCCATGTGCAGTATGTCACGCCTTAACCCATTGTATGCAAGTGTGTGTGACAGTTTGCACACATGTGTTTTGCCACTTCCTTTCTATGTTTGTGTGTGTGTGTGCGTGTGTGTGTGTCTGCAAGACTTGGAGTGTGAGTCTCCTTCCTGCTCGTTTAGTAGAGAGAGACAGCCATCATTAGGGGCTCCTTGTGAGAGCAGGATTATAGGGCTAGTAGATGGAAGTCACACACAGACCCACAGAGCCCCTGCTTTTAATCTAACACTGTAAACCACATTCCAACGGCAACACACACACAAATTATACACCCACATGTGTAAAAAACACAATCAAAGACCCTCAACAGCATATACCGTATGTAGGGCTGCTTTCAGGCTTGCATTAAGAGTGACTGGCACACCCAAACGCAGATACAATGCACGATGATGGCACACATACTAATTTTCTACCTTGTGTGTGCTCTGTGTAACGTGACCTCAGTGCTGTTAGTGGGAGGTTAAAGGTCAGGCATCTCCCCCCCCAGACACAGTGACCTTTTCCTCTTGTCCTGGTCAATCTGCAGCACAACAAGCCAGGGAGTGAGAAGGAGGGGAGGGGGGAGGAGACTGTGGGAGACACGGAAGAGGGGGGAGTGAGAGAGAGAAAACATAAAGAAAGAAAGACAGAGAAGAAAGATGTCGGGTGGGGCGGAGAGAGAAAACAGTAAAGCAGCGGGTGGGGGAGGGGTTCAGACTGAATAGGGTGCTATGGGAGTGTGCTTGGGTGTGTGTTACTAATTACCAACTTCATCTCTACACTGTGTTATTCATATGATAACAGCCGTCTACATTATTATCTATAAATGTGTTTTTTGTTTTGGTTATCCCTTGAAAGTGGTTGTTCTTCTCATGTATTGTTTTGTCTTTGTTTTGTATTGTTGTCTAAATTGTGCATGTTGTATGTCTTCAACTATAAATAAATAAATAAAAACATCTTTAGTACTACTGGGATATATTATTTCTTGAAGACATTACTATTATTAAAATTCTAAACATAAAGCTGATCTTTTTGTCAGTAAAGCCACTGGTGGGCGGATACAAAACACACTGACACCCGTGATGTAATGAAACGAATGATATCGTAATGGTATACACTAAACATTCAGTGACAACAGTAATGATGTTTTGGATGCAACAGTGGGAAATAATGGCAAATGTGTCCTTTAAAGCAGCAGTTCATCCGAAAAAGAAAATGTGTTTGATTTTCTCAAAAACTGAACTCAAAAACTGAAAGTCGGGTGAGGTACCGCAGTCCACATAGCATTTCTGGAGCTTCACAGCAAAACAGCATTGCAGCATTCACCTAAACAACTGAAGTGGATGGAGACTGGTTTTCAAACATAACAAACAACCAGGAAAAAAACAAAGCAGAATGGCTCCATGCAACTCATACAGTGCATTCCAAGTCTCCAGAAGCCCAGAGATCCCAAAGTGTCATGAAAAAAAACCTACTTATACCATTCTATGCAATCAAGCTCGAGCACCCACTTCAGGTGATGATTTCTGTGCTTGAAAGGGTCTTTTCAATAACTTTTTTCTAATCAGTTTGGAATCTTGGCACTTATGGAAACTTTGATTACAAAGGATGAGCAGTATGGAGCCATTTTAAATGTAAAATCTTAAGTCCCCGTCTACTTCAGTTGTTTAGGAGAATCCTGCAACGCTGTTTTGCTGTGAAGCTCAAGAAATCTTTTGAGGACAATGAAACTTCACCTGTCTTTCTAGCAGCACAAGGATGAGCACATGATGACAAAAATGTTCATTTCTGGGCGAACTTATCCTTTAAACACTTCAATTATAGTAGCACAAATTTAATTTTGATTTTTGATGCTCAGTCTGCCTATATCACTCTGATGTCCCGACACTTAATAATGAAAACGGCTGTTCGACGTCGAAGCAGTATCTTGGCAACAGAGCGATATCGCAAGGTCATGATCAAAACCTGATTATCTCTACCCAACACACACGCACACACAAACACCGATAGATCAATACAACTTTTATAAAAGAGATGGTTGATAGAAGATTGGGTTTGAATTAGAGATAAGAACCGTGAGAGATCATTAGAGACAGGACAGAAGAACAGAGTCAAAGGGCGAGAATTACAGAAAGAAAGGAAAAGAAAACACAAAGGTCATCCTGTGGGATTATACTGATTGATCTGCTCTAAAACTACAAGCACAGAGCAGGGGAAAAAGATGACCTCTTTTAAATTAGATGAGAAGGAAGAGAAAAGAAAAGGGCGGTGGGGGGAAGGAGCCGCCGTGCCCAAGGTCTATGAATGACATAAAAGAGCATGTCAGCTGTGAAATTGGCATCAGGGCACCTTGAACTGGCTGAACCTATCTGGACAGGCACTCTGAGAGGGAGACGGTTAAAGAAGACAAAAAAGGGAGAGCTGGTAGAAAGCTGTCGGACTGCGGCAGTACAAAGCCAAGCGAGATAAGAGAGTGAGGAGGAGGAGGAGGAGGAGGAGGAGGAGGAGGAGGAGGAGGAGGAGGAGGATGTGATGAGAAGATGGGAGACGCTGATTTGACTTAGTGAGCAAGTGGATGCACATCTCCACACATCTTAATTGATGAGTCTTCTGTTTTATTACTTGACTTGCGTATTTACATATCGTCTGCCTTCACTGAATCATCCTCCAGCCTTGACACTGAACCATTTTTCCCAAACAGAATTTTATAGAAAAGACCCGTTGTCATCCAGCTGTCAATGAATCGTCTATGGCGGCACACAATGGACAGTATAGTCGCGTTTGAGCGGTATATGAACAACTGTCAACTGTTCGGCATGAAATGTGAATTTTCTGTGGGATCTTTGCCCTCTGTTTTATAATTCCGCTGGTACTGTTTACATTTTCTACAGAAGCCCCCCTCACAAAGATGAATATGGTGTTTGGCTGACGGTTTCATACGTCTTCGGGATTTTAAAGGTTTGTTCACACGTGTTATGTTTGTACACAAGAAAAAAAAGGCTGTTTGCTTTAAGATTATACATGTATAAAGCTGCAGTAAATTAAATATTATATCAACAATGGATTAATTGACTACATGTAATGTGAACGGTGTCATTTGTATTGACGGCCTAACAGACATCAGTTGCGCGTTAGCATCGTTCATCCCTTTGCTCTGTTTTTACATGTCACTTTTTAGGTTGACTCTCACCGTTCTTATCAGCCCGACCAGCACCGAACAGCAGATACAGTTAGCAACTAGCTGGTGAACGAGAGCATTTAGCGTGCAAAGAGCCATATATTTCCTTCTTACAGCTGACTTAGAACAGAATTGGACAAAAAAGTCTTGAAACATGCTGCTCCAAATCCCTGGAATAATCCACAGAAGGACCTGAAATTGTCAAGAGTTGATTATCATTGGGTTAATTAATTAGGTCAATTTCTTATGTTGCACTTAGCTGAATATTGCTAAAGTGCGACAGTTGGATGTGTATGTCTGTATTGTTTATTGTTGTGACAATTTTTATGCTGCCCTCTTAGCATCACTTAATGAGGTAAACACTCTGTTTAAAGCTTGTTTTGCTGCCCCCTAAGGATGCCCCTTGCTGCTACTATGGCAGAAAAGATGAATCAATACTGTTTTAAATAACATTTTACGCCCAATTTACGCGTAAGTTGTGACAACAGAATATCTAATTATGAAGCTCATGTGAGGAAAAAAATAAAGACTACAATCTAGGAGAACTGACAATTAAAGATGTTATCCACACATATATTAAGGTATACAAAATAATAATGTGTGTCTGACATGGTTTTCCTTTCAGTTTAACTGTTAGAAACAAGATGTCCTCTGGGTGTGCACTTCAGGTTTCCATGTCACACTTGTTTTTGCTGAACACTGGACCAGGATTGGCTCCCAAACTATTTTATGATGTCACATATTATGCTCATAGGCCTGACTCTTAAAAATCAGGTTTCCACTGGGCATCAGAGAAAATGTACACTGTCAGTGGATGAATGTAAGAACATTCTTCTAGTGTCAAACTCTGCACACACACCATTCTGCACAGTGATGCTCAACTGTGGGAACAAGAGGAAAAACACATTTCAACTGCAGGGGGACTTTACCTTCTAGGCAATGTTGAACACAAGTGTGTGTGTGTTTGTGTATTATGACTTTGTGTATCAGTGGTCGGGCAGCTGTGTCGTGACTGCTCTTCTGGTGAAACGGTTAACAAACACACACAAAAGATTGCGACACATGCATACACACAAAATCATCAGTCGCTCTTGCTCATCGCTGTAGGATGCTCTCCTTCCTGTCCTGTCTTTGCTCTTGTTCCTTCACTCGCTTTCATTCACTACCGTAACACACACATGGACACACACGGACACACACACACACACACACACACACACACACACACACACACACACACACACACACACACACACAGTTGCCTTCCTTCATTCCTTCCTTCCTCCCTTCAGGCTCTTCATATGTACGCCTCATCCTGCTCCCCCCTATGTACTGCCTCCCTCTTTTCACTTTTTGTTCCGCAATTTAATTCAGCTCCACTTAGATGGTGCTGGCACAGAAATCCATCACTGCACTCTCTGCTGCCAAAGCAAATATGAACTCTGTCTGCCTTTATCTCTCTCGCTCTCTCTCCATTTAAACCCTCTCACTCACTTCCTTTAGCTGTGACCACACTCACACGGACACACACTGGCTAAATTTAATCCAGCTCTGTTTGAATAGCGTTGGATCAGAAACCCCACCAGGAGAACATATGAAACAAATGCAAATCTCTCCTTTCGGTTCTACATGTACACTGACAGATGCTTTTATCTCTCTGTTCTTGTGAGGACAATCGAACGCCACACAACTAGGGAAACATCAGCATCATGCATGCAGGGACGCACACCTCCTCTCGCAGTTCAGCATTCGTCTCAGTCAGCAGCTGTAGTTCAGCTTCAGCTCAGCTCAGCTGCAGTGCCTCCTGTTGTTGAGAGCGCCGCAGCTCCTGGTGCACCTCCTCTTCCTTTCTCATCCTCCTCTCCTCCTCCCTGCTCCTCCTCTCCTCTTGCAGCTCATCTCGCAGTCCTCATAGCTCCTGCTCTCTCTTCTGCAGCTAAAGAAAGAGACAATATAGATTCTAAGTGTGGATATTTAAATGTTTTCATATGTTGATGTGTGCCTAAAACATTGAAATGTAGAGTAACTGGAGGACGGCTTCTGATTTCTCACCTGTCATCGCAGCCTCGAACCACAGGCGCAGCAGCTGCTTTAAAAAAAACACGTAGCTTTCCGGGGGAATCCTTCAGGCCAGCTGATGTCAGTGTGGTTACCACACGGGCGGAGTGTCAAAAACTCCTTTACCCTAAATGGGACCATGATTTAAAAAAAAAAAAATCAAGATCATGCTTCATTGAAGAAGACTTGAAACCAGCAATTAAGACCATAAACTCTGTAGGAAACTGATAACTGAAGTAATGAAGTGAGAAGCAGGATCTCTTTCTCATGAGCTTACATGAAATCAGACTTCTTTTTGGAACCAGTGCAGTCCCAATCTGCTGACTGGCTGGCTATTTAAGGCACTTCTACAATAGTTTCACTGTGCAGACCCTGAGGCGCCATCGATATTTTATACAGCTAATGTTTTTTAAACTGACTCAACCAAATATATTCCAAAATTATAAGGAAATCCAGATGACGAGAATGTGAACCGGCTTTGGTGTCATGTTGGGTGCAACATATTTTCTGTTTAGTTTTTTTCTGTCTAGAGTTTGCACAGGAAGTGGGTAGGAGGGGAAGTTGCAGTGCCAGACACAGTGGGAGCTGAAGAGGTTGAGTTGGAATTCTAGATTTCACTACCTGTCACATTAATGGTCTGTTGAGGCTTCCTCGTGTTTTGGTTGTTACTCATACTGCGAGAGAGTACTCTGTGGGCGGATTTATATTTCAGGGTGTGGGTAAAGGCCAGTTCACCTAATGTGTCATTGTTTTCTGTTGTCTCACCCCCGCTGTCTGGATTTAAAGTCTCTCTGTCCGAGTCTCTCTCCCATCTTTATCCCATCAGTTTACACAGAGAATAACCATGGTGCCATCTACACTGTCTGCATGCATGCATGTGTGTGTGTGTGTGTGTGTGTGTGTGTGTGTGTGTGTGTGTGTGTGTGTGTATGTTGAGTGTGTCTTCACAATGGTGTTTCCCATGATGTGGCAGGCATGTAAGGGAACTAATGACACACACACACAGACAGACAGTAACATAGGCTGACCAGACAGGAATTACACACAGGAACAAAGTGGGAACTCCCGGTTTAAAATTCCTTGAAGGCAAAAAGTCACAGACAGGCAGACAGTGGACGTAAAGGGGAAGTGAAGCAACCAAAGAAGAAGGATGGAGAAGAAAAACACGAGATATACGTAAATATAGTCAGTGTTGCTCTAGTCAATCGGACATCCTTCTGCAATCACTATCTTCAGGTCATCTTTTCTGATGTGCTCTCAAAATGTGATGAATGAAAACAGAAACGACGGAAAAACGAGAGAAGAGGGAATGGAAAAGAAAGAAAAGAATGAAATTACCATAACAATCATACACTGTCTATTACAAATTCAGTTCATTTCTACATTTCTACAATGAATAATTGTGTATAAGCAATTGTGCTTTCAGTCATTTGTTTAAAATTTTAACTTAAGTAAAAGTACAAAAGTATTACCATCAAAATGTACTCAAAGTACCAAAAGAAAAGTACTTATTAATCAGAATGGCATGTTTCTAATAAAGTATATTATTTTAAAGTGCTTTTCAATTATTGATGCATTATTGTGTTCATCACTTTAATGTTAAGCTGCCGTCGATCCTTCATATACTGTAGTTTATTTGATGAGTAGCTCATGTTTTTTGACTAAATCTTAAGAGGAGTGGTAAGAGTTGGCCACCTGTAAAATTCATACTCCAAACAAATAGGGGGCAGCATACACCCAGAGTGACCACTGTTTGCTAGTAGTAAGCTAATAAGCTCAGTGACTGTGCAGCGGTCTATGTTCCCCGATCGGGGAACCAATAACCCTAACCCTAACCCTCATCGACCGGCAACAGTGGGGAACATAGGACTCTTTTTTCTAAAAAAGGGTCCTATGTTCCCCCGGTCACATACAAAGCGGGGAACATAGGACCCGGGGAACATAGGGATGATCCCGTTAGGCGACTCTGCCCTTACTGGAAGCTCAGAGCAGTGGGGCGCTGGTGTTCGTGCTGTTTATATTGGACAATCACATCTTAATGAACAAAGTGGCTTGGGGCTAACAGGGTAGCATCCTAACTTCAACAGATAGCCTCTGCTACATGTAGTATGTAAACATATAACATAAACATATACATCTTTAACATAACGTCAAAACTTCTTTTGGTTGTTTCTTCACACACTGTGCATCATTTGGCCTAATTTTTGAATGTTTTAACTAGGGTGACCATATTCTGACTCCCCAAAAAGAGGACGCTACTACGCAGCAAAATTTTGAGGGGTATTCGGGTCAGGTCGAGTGTTTTTTACGTGCTTCTAACTCAGTTAACGCATATTCTGAATTCCCAAAAAGACACTTAACCAGGCCTCTTGGAGAGACAGCCCCCCAAAAGAGGACATGTCCGGGTAAAAGAGGACCGTATGGTCACCCTATTTTAACAAAACATATATACATATAAAATACATGTGATGCAATGAAATGTTAAATATTTGTCTCTGAATTGTAGCATGGTAAAAGTATGAAGAAAGAGAAAATGGAAAATGGAAAAAGTAGAGTTTCTTTCCACCAGAGGTATTCACCTTCTGGCGAAGCTGTGTGCCGTCTCGCTGGTATTGAAGAAGCAGCAGTAGGTTCTTCTCCCTGTCAATCATAAGCTCTAGCTCCGCCTCCCTGTGAACCTCCTCCATCTGCTCCCTTAGGTGCAATGTATAATGGGATCTCTGCTCTCCCAGGGCAGCTGAAAGCTATAAAGTCAAAGATGCATTTACAAACCAGTGTATTTGTTGATTCTCACACACAGTAATGCAAACACTACTGTACAAAAAGACTTTACCACAATACCAAATACACTCTCATCATCAATAACATTAATATTTAGTGTGTGATGATAACTCCAAGTAGAAGTTCAGTCTAGCCCACATCCTCAGGCCTGTCTCTAATTCAGAGACCTAAAAGAGGCCATGATGTGTTGATTTTTTCGTGATGTAAACAGGAAGGAGGAAGGTCACACAAAGCTTTGTCACAGAGTTTAACAAGAAGCTCAGAGACAGACATGAGGAGACAGCAGTGGTGTATCAAATTGCTGGGTACAAAAACACTCATGCAATGTGAAATACATCTAATGAAAACCATTGAAAGGTTTTGTCCTGCCAGGAAAGGTTTGTGAAAAGAGTTGGCATTGCTCTGCAACCCTTTAAAAACACATCAGTGCTTCTGTAAACACATTTAATCTCAAAATACTTTTTTCTATCAACAGTGTCTAACCTCTAAAAGACACTTGCAGAATGTGTTATTGTTCCATGTTGGGTTATATATATTATCGCTGGTGCGAGCTCTAAATAGAAACAATGTCTTAACCCCTTTCAAAATAAACGAGTGGGACTTTGGTCATGCAAAGCTTTGTCACAGACTGAGACTGACCTTGTCATCATACTGGCAGCCGGGGAAAAAAATGAGAAAGCCAGTTTTGGCTTTTGTAAGAATGGGGCCGGAGTTGCATGCCACATATTTGTATTCAGGCTTGGCCAACGATACCTTGTTCTCTAAAGATCAGACAAAGTGAGCGTCGGTGCCATGGGCTGGAATCATTGTGGCTGTGAGTGAGTGTGTGTGTTTGTGTGTGCGTGTGTGCGAGTGTTAAAAAGGAGAAATAGTGGATGTGGGCGTCAAAAAGAAAAGGGTGGACTGGCGTGTGAAAATGTGTATATTTGGGCCTGTGTGTGCGTGTGTATTATGCTTGTGGTTTGGAGAGACTGCATGAAAGACTAAGATTGCGTGTGTTGGATCAAATGAGAAAACACCACTTCCTCTTTGCTGGGTGAATGTACGTATGAAGAGCGTGGATGGTTTATGTGTGTACATCCTTTTGTGTGTGTTTTTGGGTGTGCTGTGTGTATGTACACAGCTGTTGTTTGTATTTTTAAAAAAAGTGCAGCAGAGTGACCTCTTCCTTCTTATGAGTTTAAGTCAGGAAGTCCACAATGAACAATAACCTGTACGGACATGTGTGTGTGAGCCATCATAGTAGTACTTATGTGCAGCACATGTTTCACTGTGTGTGCCTTCATCTGTCATATGAAATGACTGAATGTGACATTTTTCTGTGTACAGTATGGTTGGCACTTTTTGGGGTCTCTCTTTAATCAGCGACCAAAAACGCTTGATGACATAGTGGGTTTCTATGATGCAATTTGTGGGGTAAAATATGTTTTTGCTTAAGAATTGGGTCAGTGGTTGAGATCAAATATGTGTCAAATGAAACATGGAGCTCAAACAACACAACAGTTAGCAGCAAAAAATTAAACCATCGGTGCAATAAACTGTGTATGTGCATTATGTATCTGCGGCATGTTGTTGTTCTGGCTGACTTGTGAAAATAGAGATAGTTACAGAATCAAATATTCATTATGTGCATCTCTGTAAACCACGGATACTTTAAATTTGTACAAATTGCATCAACATCTCTACAATAAATATCATATGACGTTCATATAGACCACATTCAAACGGCTGCCATATTCTTCTGACTGATTCTGACAGATGGTTATCACCATCCAAATCCCGACTCATCAGTCACTGAAAAGATGTTGGAAAAAATCTGGAGAATCTAATGTTAGCGTTCAATCACTTCCTAGCTAACGTTACTGTTTGATTACATCCACTTTATTTTATTTTCCGGTTAAAATATATATCATATATTATAATAGTGTCAAATATGTTCACTGATATTTTAACACTGTTACACTACCAAACAGTAAAGTGAGCAAGGAAGCGGTTGAATGTTAATGCTAACAGTTACTAAATATGTTGTTTTACCTGAAATAATGGCCCGATGTCCCTCCGGATTTTTTATGATCCATTGTATTTTCAGTTGCTTATCAACCAGGAAGCGTTGACATGGCCAAAAAATTTCATGATTCCGATGTTTTTTGACTTGCAACCAGAAACACATCAGTAGAATATTCGAGCTTCCCACCCTGAGCACGATGTCAAAGAAGATGTCCGCGATGTGAATGTGGTCTATTAGCAGACTGTTTTATAAACAGGAGGAAAGGATGGCGGTGACATGACAGCTAGGTGAGAAGGCTGCCAATATTAGAGAACAATTTGAGACCACCGCTTGCTCCCCATTTCTACCGTCAAAAACAGAAAATAGCAGAGACAACTGCCAAGTGAATCAGTCCTGTTAACCAACCATTTCAACTGGGTTATTTTGTGACCCTCTGAACATTTTGAATCCATCTTTATGGGGACAGAACTGTATATTTTTAACAAGCTTTCGGTACATTTTCTAGCGCGTTTGTGCCGACAAAACCTGTATTTTTAGTCAAAGCATAATTTTGACTGGCCCAAGGAATTTTTGTGCCTAAACCTAACTAGATCATAACCACGATCCCCTTCAAGCAAAGGCACAGCACTTTTACATGTGCAGCAACAATGTAAATGTATTCTTCTTAAAAAAAAAATAGTGATTTGATTTTATTCGTCTCTTTCGTCTTTGTTGTGACACTGAACTGAACCTCAGTGACTCTCGCCGCCAGACAGACAGACAGTCAGATAATGCAAGAGACACTAACGCACTGTTTGACTAATAAAAGACAGACTGGTTTTGTGAGCGTGTGTGTATTTAGTTTATCTGGTGTCAAACAGACTGGTGGTCTTGGAGCCTCATAATCTTATCCACATTGTGTGTGTCAGGATCCTCCCTGTTAAACTCCTGTGAACTGTGACAATGGCTTGGATGCTGTCCTAAGGCCTATTTACTCCAACACACTGCAACGAAATGTCTGCCAGTCATAAACTGATACGACCACAACCACTGAGCTTGTGACTCATGTTTTTATGTGTTTGAGCTCATACATACATAATTGAAACATTACATCTATATAGACCATATATATCCAATCCCAAGACACACTAGGCAACTAGATTACACCACAATAAGTCAGATTCATGACGTCTTTTTATTTGTAACTTTTAGTTAGCTTGTTTTTGTGTTTGTTGTCTTCTGTTTGTTGTCCTCTGAAATGCCTTGTGTCTGAATGGTGCTGTATAAATAAACTGGCTTTGCTTTGGTAAAACTTTAAGCTAATTATAAGGATGTCTGTTTTTGTTTTGCGCCAAATCCCAATCAGTGTCCTTATGACTACCCGCTAACACCGGATCATGGAGTGTTTATTTCACTCTGCATTACAAACACCTTGTCGAAATGGATCAGGTTTTACACAACTGATAAAAAACACAACATAAAATACGTGAATCAGGACGGATCATGACCCCCTTTTGTTGACTTAATGAGTTTGTTTCTTATTGTTGCTATTTCTGCAGTAACTTCAAGCGTTGCTATTCCTACAATCCCATCATAGTTACTAATCAAACAAGTATGTCATTATTTGTGTTCTAGCTTCTCAAATATCAGCATCATGAGGGGATGAAAAAATGTGCCTTTTTGATGCATGCTCACTCAACAATAAAGATATCCATGAAATTCAACAAATTCAAATTCAGTGCCCAAATGCAGCATCAGGTCAACAGCAACATCTGAAAACGTGTTCAAATGGCGACTGTATAACTCATTCCCCTTCTTGATACAGCAGTGACTGACATTCTTCCATCTGTCTCTAAAGCCCTTAACGCTCCGCAGTAAATGCCTTAAGATTCCCACATGAGACGGAATAACATCTTCACAGTCACTGGCTGCTTTAGATTCTGGAGGTTTTACAAAGACCCTCTGTGCCCAAAAGAGACCCAAATATAGAGAGAAAGCGGAAAAGCAAAAAAAAAGCCCCGCATCGAGGCCCACCCGTGCTCAGCAGCTGAGGGACGTTATGACCTGGCTAAACCTTGAAAAGATCCGCTGCTCAGTTTGTAAAGCAAGAAAAAAGTTCCAGGAGGTGAGGTCACCTTTCCTCAAATACTTTCAGAGCCTTCGCTTGAGTTGAAGACTTAATCTGACACTCTTTTCTTCCTCTTTTGTCTCTTCACTAATTTCTGCCTGTAATATGGTCTTGTCTTTCCTTTTTTCAAAATTTAAACCCGACTACCAACACCTGCTATTACTACTTCAGGGATGAAGTGCCCTTTTATATTTGATATTCTAGCTTTTAGCTGGGGTTAGTGGGGTGTAGGCAATTGGAACAGGATTGCATGACACTTCCCTTTTATCGTAGATGAACTTGTCATAGCTGTCGTGCACTCTGCAAGTTTCCTGTGTATATTTCAATGACTTATTTAAATATTCTCTAGGAAAAATAAGAGGTAACATGCAGCGAGGAGAAGTGTAAAACAACTTCTCTGACACACACGCACGCAAGTTTGCATTAACCAGTTTTACACTGCGGCACTTTCTGCAGCTGAATAGATAAGTAAGTGTGCCAACATCACATCTACATCTGTCACGACCCAAAAAGCCCTGATAATATTTACACGTGCTTCTCTTTTTGATGATCCTCTCAGCATGTCAGGTTGCATAAAGAATATATAATGAGAACACTCCCAAAAGTCCCCGGTGAGAGAGGGAGAAGTTAGAAAGACAAAACTGACAGAGATGGAGTTGAGATTAGCTAGAAAGGGTGAATTTCATAGATTTGTTGATCGTCTGTCCAAATATAATATGTCATTTCAGCAGCTGGTCCGGCTGATAAGATGCGAAGCAGCATACATCTCAATCCAGCCCCGAGACAAGTCGAGGAACTGACAGTTTATTAAAAATGTTTATACGGTGAGAGTTGGCGGAAAAGGCACTTTGAGGGAGCTCTCACAGAATGTGAGCAGCAACAAGGATTCTGCTGGAAGAACCCACCGAAAAACAAAGACATAAAACTTGACCAGAACTGTCAGAAAGTCAACAAGAAGTCATTATGTTTCTATTTACTTACTTACTTACTTTACTGCCCTAAGAATTCTGGGTGTTGCTTTGTTTGTTTTATTTGTCTGTTTCTAAGTTTTGTTTGTGTTTGGTTGCTCTTTTATTGGTTGTTAAATGCACCGTTTTTTAGTTCTTAAAATATAATGCAATTTTAATGATCGCTTGAGTTATCATAAGCTGATGCACCAGATGGTTTGTCAAACGCAACCATCTGGGAATCTGTCCTTGGAAACTGTTTGGGCATGGGCCAGCAATTTACAGAAAGTGTTTGGCAGGTGACTGGATGAACGTGTCTAAGATCGTCTATCTTGGGGTCAACTTCAACCAATCAGGTCAACTGTAGGAGAGTGCCGCCAGCGGAGTCAGCTGGTAAATCAAATTCTTGGCAAAGCCTGTTGGGAAAATAGCATAAACACATATTAACATTAACTATGCTAACCCCAAGAGGAGCAGACATTGTTGTTTTACAGCTTAACCGGGCCGTAGCTACCAGGTCCTAAACTACTGTGACTTTGAAGCCTCACAATCGCACGATCCGGCAAATCCTGTTGACTCAAAAATTTCAAATTTTAATGCCAATCAAGGGACAGTTGTTAAATATTAGCTTCAGCTACTCATGTACAATACAATGGACACTGCTTCTGCAACCATCAGTTTTCTTGAATTCTTGCTAACTAATAAACTAATAAATTAATAAACTAAAACTACTGCAAGCAAAGAGCAGAGAAAGCTGTAAACACTTGTGCATAATGGATCTTCGCAAAGTCATGTCAAGTCAAGTCGACGTTTCAAGTTATACACATAAAGATATTGTAGCCGTATGTGTCACAGCCGCTGCCTTACACACACTTTGTGTGTGTGAGTGGGCCCATTTGTATAAGAAAAGCATGGGAGCTGATGTCTGTTATGTGTGTGTGTGTGTGTGTGTGTGTGTGTGTGTGTGTGTGTGTGTGTGTGTGTGTGTGTGTGTGTGTGCACATGCAGGCACACTTGACAATGTGTATATCTGATAGTGGACTAGATGATCTACAGTATAATAAAGAGCAGCAGCTACATTCCATCTCTTCCTAGTCAGGGCAGACACAATATTATTCACTCCACTGGCTCTGGCTAATCAAATCAGCCTACTCACCACAGACACACACACACACACACTGAGAGAAGCACAAAAATAGATGCAGACAGACAGCTACGCATGAGTGCTCCCCAAGAGTTGCAAGTTTGATGCCAAGCCCTGACTCCTAAAGCTCATTTAAATGTGTCCCAGCCTTGTTAAAAAGACGGGATTCAGAGAGGAGATATGAGCTTAAAAAAGGGCTGTTGCTGTTAAACAAGCATTATGAAACTACCCGCCACTTCTGCAGCGACGTCTCAGCTGGTGAAAAACCCCTGGAAGTGAGGATTTGACAGTTTTATGAAGCTAAAGCCCTTTTTAATATGTAACAAAGTGCTGATGCGTACAGTGTTTGTGTGTGTGTGTGTGTTTGTGTGTGTGTGTGTAAGAGAGTGTGTCTGAGTACTTGCTTGCTTGTGTCCCACTGTCAGATGTAATTCCGGCTGCCTGATTATCAAAAAAGAAAATTAGACCCCTGCAAAGGTACCAGAAGTTTTTAAATCAGCCTTGGGTCCGTGTGTGTGTGTGTGTGTGTGTGTGTATGTGTGTGTGTGTGTGTGTGTGTGTCGGTGCGTGTGTGTGACCCCCTGGGGAGCGTGAGCGTGCAAATTCAGCCCTCGGAAGGAGGTCTGGGGGGATTACAGGGAGGAATGATGGGAAAATCTGGGAGCACTCTCTCATTCGCTCACACGCCAGGCTGCTTTTAAGGACAGGCGAGTGTGTGTATGTGTGCTGCGTGTGCAGTGTGTGTGTGTATGTGTGCGTGCAGCTTGAGCGGCTGCTACCTCATCAAAAGGCATAGAACATTTTTCCACTTTATGCTGATACGATCTCTGCGTGCCCAAGCAGACAAAGCAGGCTGACTCGACTCCAAGCGATATCCAATTTTTACGGCGGGGCTCAAGGGCGATCTGAAATAGAATTTTATTGCCTACGAATCAACAACGCAGATCAACAGTTAACAGGAACTGCTGCTGACATCATCTCATAATCCTCCATGCGACTTTTTTCAGGGACGCATCTCTCCACCTGGAAAGTTGATTAGGATTTCAGAGTCAGGAATACTTCTCACACCACTCGCCCTCACTTTCAAAGCGGGACCGGGGACGCCTTGTAAAACGTTTGACATATGAATTTACAGCGATTGCAATTTATGACAAGTGGATAAAAAAGACCGAGAGCCACAATAAAACTAAAGACCCAGACAAGGATGATATAATACTTTCCACTATGGGGATAGAAAGACTGAAAATGGAGAAAAATATAGAAACAGGATAGGGCAGAAAAAGAGCCGTGAGAGAGCCGGAAACATAGCTGAAGGAAGCATCTTGAAGATGTGTTGCTGACATTAATCTTTTAAAAGTCTTTTATTAGCCTAATTGTGTGAAGCCCGAGGCGTTGGACCAATTCTCCGCTTAGAGGCAGACAGAAGAGAGAGTTTTTTGGGGGGGATCATAATTTTCTGTCACGAAAAACATTCCTCCGCTGCTTGACACCACTTGAAACAAGTCCTCTCACATTTAACAGATGGATGAGGAACCGCACAGATACTCCTGACCTCTCTTGACTTTTAAATCTTTTACTATCTCCACTTTCTGCCACTCTCACTCTCCCCGCGCCCCCTCCATCCTCTTTTCCTCTCTCGCGCTGTCTCTCTGTTTTTAACTTTGTGTCAGTTATGCCGAATCAAGGGCGAGTTGTCACGTTTCGTGTGTGTGTGTGTGTGTGTGTGTGTGTGTGTGTGTGTGTGGATCGTGTGCGGCCCCCGTGACCCGGGCTGTGTGCATGCAAGAGCCAGACAGTGTGTGAAGTAACCACTGCAACCACAGTCACGGTCTCCATCCCTCCTCCCTCAATCCCTGCCTCCCACCCTCTCTCCTAATCTCCTTTCCTCTCTCCTTCATTCCTTCCTTCCCTGCCTGGTGTCCTTTCACGCTCCTACCTATCCTCTTCCCATTAGTTGTAACTTTATCCCTCTCCACTCTCTCCCTCACTTTCTTCTAGCCCACACTCCCACCAACCCCACAATCTACCCTGGCCTGGGGAAACCATTGTCTGATGGTTACTAAGCTTCTCTTTTCACAACTGGTTTTCATCAACATGCGTGCATTGCTCCATATTACAAGTCATACAGTAACTGCAGGCCCAAGTCAACCTATTGACAGCAGGGAAAATGACCCTTGTTAGTGTAACTGAGCGACCTTTTCCAGCGGTCAAAGTCATTTGACTCTTATTAAGTTTGTTAGTGTTATACAACCGTCCCTAAATTTAAAAAACACAGTTATGGAGGACAGATTTTGCTCCTAACTGTCAATGTACAGTGCTAAATAAGTCATTACGTTCGCTCATTCCTTATTGTTTTAAAAAAGATATAATGTTGTCTAATGTCTAATGCATTCATGCAATGATAGAAGGCCTGCTTTGAGTTTCTATACAGTTTCAGAAAATTGTTTGTGTCTTGACAGTTTCAAAAGCCATATTAACCCGGCGAAGGTGCTTATTACACAAGCGATATGTCCTCAGTATGAATTTTAACTCTACAAAAGAATGCAAGACAGCTTTAATGGTATTGCATAAACAGTTCCTTGGAGGGTGGATGAGGCTTGTTTCTGGTTAGGTCACGCAACAGAGGGGTTGGCACAGAGGATATGCAGTGACAGGGTGGCACAGAGGGTGGAGCATGTGTGAATGAGATAACAGGGGTTACAACGGGGACGAAGATGGAATCAGATGAATACGGGCGGCTCGGTAGGGCACAGCAGAAGTGACGACAAGGCGAAGAGGGCAGATTCAGTCTGTGTATGTGCGAGTCTGTAGGAGAGATGTATGTACAAAAGGAACAGCGCGTCCTTTTTATGGGTCAGTGGAGGTCAGTGGACGTGTTCAAATCTCTGGACTCCGTAACGAGGGCTAAAAAAAAAGTGTTGGAATGTGTGTGCGTGCGTTATGTGTGTATGTGCGAATGCTTGCGGCCGGTCACAAAAAGTCAGTACAGAGAAGAGTCAGTAATCCAGCCTTTTCCTCTTTGAGCCTCTCTAAACATCTGAGGAAAGGACATTTTTACACACACACACACACACACAGACACACATTGACCATCAGACCGCCAACAACGGATCCCAGTTCAGCCGAGGACACCGCAGAACTACAGGCTTGGGCGTCTCTTTGTGTCCCACGGAGCCATTGATATTTATTTAAATAATGAGATCAACTGGAAAAATTGAACTGTTTCAGCCTTGAGCGGAGTGCGTCCACTTTCAAATCTGCCACTGAGTTTTAGCTTCAAGATATTTTGAGGTTATTCTGATATCTCTGCAATTTGTTGGCTCATCAGATTCAATAAAATCTGATACTATCACCTTTAATTAATCACAGCAAAAAGTGCGGTTGTTGTCCTTCTCTTTGAAAGGACTGTTCAAAAGAATGTTTTAATCATTTTCATAAATGACTGCTCATCCCCGCCCATCTTAAGACTTTGCCTTCATTAAGCAACGCTCGCTGCCGTTCCTCCGTGCCAACAGGACAGAGAGGACACAGAATGGTAAGTCTGAACTTGTGACAGTAAAGCACAGACGAACTGATGAGCAAAACACTTTTTTTGATATACTGCATATACAAGTATATCAATTTGTCATCTATTTGGCACTCCTGCACTACAGGACATATTTATTCAGTGCCTGGGTCCTCAATTTATTACTTGGAGAGACAGCTGTGGAGTAAACAACTACTCGGGGAAATATGGCCTCCCATGACCATGTGTAAGTGTTTCTGCTTGTACCGTCTATGATTAATCTTTCATATTTGTTTCACAGTGTGACAGCATTTCATATACTCTAATCCATTATGGGGTTTTCAGGCCATCCCTTCTCAAAGAGATAGAAATAACAGATTGATGCAGAATAAATAACAGGGCCCATCTTCTGAGTCCGAAGCACAATTCTTCATAATGTTTAAAAACCTACAGATTTGCACGTTGATTACTTTGGCGACAGTTGCTGGGCCAGCTCTAGTGTGAATACACACTTAAGCCCCAGCCACACGTACATTTGTGTATATTTCTCACAATGAGGCTTTTCAATGCGCTTTGGCCTTTTGTGCACATGTAAACTGCATTTCAGGTCACTGAAAACAGAGCTTTTGGAAAAATCCTGCCAGGGTGAAGATACTCAGAAATGCCATTTTCAGTGTTTACATCTGGATGGGAAGAAGCAGAGGATTAGAAATTATGACACACACACACTCGCTTTTATCAGTGTTTGAAGCATCGTTGGCAAATGGGTTATGATATTTGAGTATTTCAGTTTATGTGTTGGATGAATTAATGTTGTAGTGTTTTATGTTATAGAAAGACACTGACGGCTAACGGTGGTTCTTATGGTGGTTAGAGGCTCCTCAGTGTTGTTGCAGAGGACACTGGTGATTATTTTGTTTTCACAGAAATCTCTGGGAGAACTCAGCTCAAATAGAGTGTCCTGGGGTCATAAACTGGTTTTGTTTTGCTTGACTGCTTAATCTGAACGGTTTGAACCAACCATGCAGTCCTGGTGAGCAGAGCTCTGGTACTGGGAAGACTAGATGTTCAAAATATCCTGAGGATTTGTTCCAGGACTCTTATGTTGGAGAGGAGCACTGTTTTATTGTCTGGTGTCAGAGGTCGAGGGTGTTTTTCTTATTAGATTCTGGCTGCTGCTGTTGGATATGAGATAAGTCTGCTCTTCACACTGAGGTCATGTACTGCAGCCCAGGAGAGCTGAACACATGGCAGATTTGTGTGTCTGTATATAAATATTATATAGGTTTGTGGAACAGCCCTGTAACCTATGACCCTCAGCTCACCCAACAAATATCTCTCTCCAAGAGTTAAGGAAAAAACAGAGGGTGCCTGTCACTGAAAATATACTCTGGTGCAGGAGAGGTGAATAGATGAAAGATTTGTTTGTTGGTATATATCCAGTAAATCATACTGAGCGATGGCGCAGCACTGTAGCTTATGAGCATATAGTCGAGGTCCTGCATGGAGAGACACACAGGAAATACTCATTTCTAGCATCTTGAATCAGAGTTTTGTAATGTGTCTTTCATGTGTGGTTGTGTTCTATATGATTTATGTTTTTTTTTTATTGTCAGCCCTTGTTATTTAAGGCTATTAAGATGAAACCTAAGTTATATTAGGTGTAACCTTTTGAGACAAATATAATAAAGGATTGCAAAAAACATTGTAAAAGCAGTCCTAGAGCCTGTTAACAGACACTGCTGCCTGTTGGTGTTGATATTTTACCGATTTATCCAAAAGCTGACAAGAGGAGGCCTGCAGGTTACGAAAATTCTCAGAGAAGCGGACACATTTCTCTGAATACGATAATGGAGACGGCACTGTTTTTGATCCGACAGTGACATCACAAACTCATCTTTACCAGAGAAAGATTCACTTAACTTCAGTTTGACTGACAGCTCCATTTCCCAAAGGTTAAATGTAGCACTATGTGACACCCCTGAGGTTTGGGCTCTGTCCAACTTTATCTGCAACATTGCAATCGGGGACATGGAGTCAAAAAAAAGAAAAAAAATAGGAAAAGTATTGACTTGGATAAACACCAATAAATGCAAGGCTATTGAGCGGTGGGCTGGGCAGTGTGTGAACCAGCCACACAGAGAGAGGTAACTGTTCCCAACACTCCCTCTGCCCCCACAGAACGTTCCTGGCCCCGGGACAGGATTCCTGCCTGTACTCACCCCGTGTCCTCTCAGACACAAAAGGGTTGTAAATATTTAACATTAGCACAAAAAGCAGTGTCAGCCAGGCACTGAGACAGCCACCAGTCTGTGGTTGTGGTGTCACAAAGCACAGCCAAGCACTGAACCCTGCTCTCTGTAAGCTTCAATTACTCACGTCAACCCAAATCAGCCACTTCTGACATTGGGGTTCAATATTTGACAGTACCTTCCCATGATGGGTTTTTCTGACGAGCTTTGAGGAGGACTGCTACACGAAAAGTCAACCCCATGTTACACGAGAGAAACTCGCAAGCATGTTTGTGACTGAATCACTGCTGCATCATATTTGGTTTCTCTCATTTGTATGGTGTGTTAAACTTGTGAGGCAGTGGATCCCGTGGATGGAATCCCCCAGGGTCATTAGCTGTGACACCCTATAAATAGGCGCCATTTTAACAACCTGGGTGTCATTGTACTGATGACTCTATGTTGTTTGCCGAGATGGACGAATAAAGAACCACCTCAAACCTGCCTGCTGAATCATTCTTTGCTGTACCATCCAACCGTATTTGTGGCCATTCTCACACTGTTGTACATGTTAATGTTAGCACCCGCAGCAGTTCGGCACACATGTGCACTGTGGAATAATTGCTAAATTTTACCATAGTGTGCAACACAGTTTTACTGGCACTGCAACTTTCTGAAGTGGGCTAATATAATAACAGATCTTGATGCAGGGTTGCAGTGAAAAAGACAAGACAGATGCCTACTTTTACGACTTTCCTAATGTAAAGATACTGTAGTTACCAAAGCAAAGCGAACTGCTGCTAGTTAGCTCAGTTAGCCGCACAGCTAGCAGTCCTATTAACTGACTCTGCGTAGACTGGGAGCTTGGAGAACCAGCACCAGGAGAATGTTTGCTCTTTTATTCTTCAGCTTGTGGTTTGTGGCACCACTAATTAAGAGTTTAACTCACGAAATTCTGTTAATCTTAATTATCCGAGATGAACATTTGAATCAGAGACACGGATTCAGTGAAATATTCCAAACTGTTCTAACTAACTGGCAGAAAGTGAAACATGAAAATGGATGACTTTCTCTCACATGATTGGAAGCTGATTGAGAAAATAGGTTTTAAGGGTCTCTAAGATGGATCTGTTTGTGTCCCAGCCTATCTGGCGCTTAACAATCAGATGAATAACAATAAACTTGAATAAATGTTGATGTAAACAGAGCAGAGCCGATATCACAATCATAACATCTCTCTCCTCAGCTCTCCTGTTTCCTGCTGGACCTTCTCCACAACTTCCTTCAATCGCACCACTTCCTCTTCAGCTGCACAGCGGTTCCGGTTTATTTCTTCCTCTCTCTGGCGCAATGACGACAGCTGCCTCTCTGCGGTGTCGCACCTTCGTTAACACCACATCTCGTTTTTCTCCTCAAACTCCCCTTTTAACCTGTTCACACACACACACACACACACACACACACACACACACACACACAGTGTCTATACTGTGATACTCTAGAAGGAAATATGTTTCATCTGCATGTATATAGGGCATGTGCATGCATGCTTTGAACAACAACACAGACGCACACCTGCAGGCACACAGTAAGTCTGTGCTGGCAGGTCAACAGGTGAGTAAAAGCGTCAGAGCGAGACTGTTAAATAAGAGAGAAGCTATTTATTCTCCAACCCTATCAGGCTGCTTATAATCAAGTGGCTGACACACACAAACACACCAGAAATGGGCCACACACTAAATTCAAACACACATTCTGTTTGTCTTTTTACTAAAACAGACAGGCAAGGTTATCTACACAGGTCAAGTACCAGATCAGTGTTGCAGTGTTGTTCTGACAGGGAACTTTGGTATGTCAAGTAGTACTGACGGAGAAACACTTTCTGCTGGTACGAGAAAAAACAAAGCAGACTGAACAAGTGAACACTCGGTGAACGTGTATACAGTTTTGTAGCTGTGTTTTTGTGCCTCTGTGCCAAATTACTCCTCCTGTTTGTAGATTTACTCCTTTAGCAGGGCACGGACAAGTGGAATACATGTTTTTGGAGTAGAGAAAGAAAGAAAGACTGAGCAGTTGAGTGGTGTCTATGAGACAATTTATATATTGCCTCTAAGGGCTTCGATATCAGTCACAGGAATATCTGTTTTCCCATCTCATCTCTCCTCCTAACTACGAAGAATTGTTTGTAATGAAACCATTAGAGCAAGGTGGAAAATGCTGATTTTTCATTAAAATGTTCATGAAAAATAGAAATTCCACATATAGTTGGACGGCTGTTTGGAGTTGACTGGTACCTATTTGTGGTGACCCTTTTTTGGATCACACATAGTTGGACTTGGGCTTAGAGGCAGTAAACTGGCTTCAGTCCAAGACTAAGGGTTAGACCTAAGATACTCGTGAAAAACAGACGTTCCACCAAACTCCAATAAAAAAAAGTGTGTCTCATTCAACTGGTAAACAAAGACATTGTTACATTGATTTTGAGTCAATGGGTTAAATGTCCTGGAAGCTGTCAGGGCCAAAAATGTTCCTCCAGGAAGTGTGTAGGAGTCCGTTTCAGGCCATGGATCACATCTAGTTGGTCTTTTTGACCAGATACACTTTTTTTCCCCACCCAATCTTAGACAGTTTGGTTAATTGTTGTCTCCCATTACAGCTATGGAGGGGGTGCTCCCTTCACCCCAACCTCTCATCCTTTCTGAAATAGCCTCCGCCGCCCCCTCACCCGCCCCGGTGGAGTGCTATCATATGTTGAGCTGTATAGGAGCCAGAGGGTGAGATCAGAGACTGCTGTGTGGGAAGGGAAATAAATCGACAGTGTAATTGAACACACCAGGCTGCCAGTGGCTTAGAAAAAGAATACCAGCAGATACCATGTGAAAAAAAACACACCCCACATACATCTAACGCCTGCATGGAAAGATGAGAGGCTCAGTGTGTATATGCCTGTCTGTGGGTGTACACATGTGGGTTGGGTGTGTAAGCACATGTGTCTGCCTGCATATTAGTGCGATGCACTCCAATGGACGCGCCACTGCGGCTCTGCATATTACAGCATGTGCGTGTCTGTGTGCACAGATGAGTGTGTATGTGCTTGTGTGTTTGTGAGAAAAATGACTCCGCACCAACTAAGGAGTGCTTCCATCTGTTGCGCCAGCCTCACACGAGACTCTCCGCTGTGTCACTGTCACTTTATGGAACCTAAGATCTCCTCAACTGATCCAAGAGCAGATCTTAGCTGACACTTAAAAGCCCACCTCTCTCTGGGTCGAAGGAGGTGGAGACCGGAAATGAAGCAGAGGGAGAGCATGATTTGGAGGAAAATTGGTGGGGTGAGTGCAGGGATTGTGGGAAAGTTGGCGAAGAGATGGGATGGGAAGTATCAGAAGGCAAAAACGAAAGAGGAGAAGTCAATATGTCTGAGTAGTTCTTTTCTTTGCTCTGTCTCTTGGCACAGCTGCTCCTCTCTCCGTCTCTTCTGCTCCCTGGAGACACAGAGTGCATGACACGGTCATCCATATCCCGCCTTTTGGTTGAGCCAGCAGATTACATAGTTTCCTCCCTCCCTTAAAAAATGTAATTCACATTAATTGCACCCACGTTTCACATTCAGGCAGAGGGAAATGTAATCTCCCAGAGTATGTTTTTACAATTTCAACTGTCATTGAAAAGTACTTGAGCAAGATACCAAATCCATTCAACTGCTCCTCTGTTTACTCCTACGCTTCAATCTCCATGTGGAAGAAGCTTAACAATGTATTCTCCCTCTGGGATCAGCAAAAGTTCAACGAAGCTTCCTGCATATCATGACTCCAGGTTGTCATTTTGACAACTGAACAACTTTCCATGAGTAACTTAGGGTTTTTTTTAGTGCGTAAAAATGCGCTACGTCCAGTGTTTGTTGCCACGTGTCTGAAATCACCTGGCATCTCGCTCTTGAGAAAGTAAATTGGGAATCAGTTCTTTAAATTCTAATTCTGCATGCCATCACAATATGTGATACTCTCGCCTCCTGGCACACACACCCACACACAATCACACACACACACACACACAGACACACACACACGCACACACACACACACACACACACACACACAGACACACACACATACCCTAACCCTCCTAACCCTGTCGGCTTCTCAGCCTAATCCCCTCCCTGGCGGCATGATCAGTTAATGTGTTTGTGTGTGTGTGTGTGTGTGTGTGTGTGTGGTGGGCTGTCTAGCCCTGTGACCTTGCAGCCACACGCAATGAGGATACAGAGTGAGAGGGCTCGCACGTCTGAGCTCACAATCAGACAGCCTGTTTTCACTGCGACTGTGGGGAATTATTGGTACGTTTGACTGAAGGGGATTCATTGAAACAGACACAGCAGCTCACCACTCCGTTAATAATTTATCATATCTGCATCGGAACAGACTGTGGGCTAGCTAAAGTACAGCATTTCAACTGTATCAGGTCAGTCACAGACAGACAGAAGCACAGAGAGTGACACACACATAATCAGAGTAATACACTCGCAGCTGTTTGGCACCAGTTATCGGCCTCCCTCTCTTTGTACCTCTCATCACACATCTCCATCCCATTTCCTCTCTCTTGCTCTCTTTTTTTAACCTTCTTTTCCTCCCTGTGCTGTCACAGCTACTGGTGATTTAGAGTAGACCCCTGAGTGCTCCCACACTGCGGCGTACTGTCCCTCGTCTCTATCCGTCCCGCTTCCTACTTTGTGTCTTCAAGGTCAGAGATGACGTGATACCTGACTCCCAGCTGTGGTCTTCTGTTCCTGACTTTTTTTTTTTGTCGCCAGAATTAAAAAGGTAGCCGAGAGACAAAGAATTGGAGTAAAAGAGAGGCTGGTGATTTTGTGAATAACCGTAAGGCGCAGGCTTCACGGTGCGGTGGAGGAGTGGAGGAGTGTTTTGAGAATTTTCTTTTGGCTCCAGGCGCGTGGTGTATACGTGAGATTTCGAAGAATCTATCACCACGCATCATCATCGAACGTGTCTGGGGCAGGTTCCAATCATGACTTGCGGGGTTCCTGAGAGGAGACGTGTTGTCTCATGAATTACCATTGAAAAGTGTGCCCAACGTGACCTGAGGACTAAGCAGAGAAAACGTGTAGAATAATGAATCATCGTGTTCAGGAGCAAAAGAAGTGTGCTAGTTGTGCAAGACTGAAACGGGGCAACCACAGCGGATCTGGCCCACCGGATCACAGCCTGAGAAGACACATCCCTCAAATTATAGACAGCAGATGGAGCACATACCTGCCGCCTTCAGCTGATTGTTGAAGAGAGTTAATTAGCCGCTTGTGTGTGACAGACGCTGATAGGAATCAAACATGAATTGTCACTCTGCCTTCCTTGCCATAATCCTGAGAAAAAACGTTTTGTTTTCCGCGTAAGTAGATGCGTCAACCAGCCGGAAAAATATATCATACCAGTGAAACAGACACGAAAAATCACCCGCAAGTTAAAGTGGAGAACAGTGTGCAGTGTGTGCAGCCGATCCAGTTGAAGCAGACGGGCGGCAGACGGCGAAAAACATGATGAACCCTGACACTGAAATTGTAGAGCACCGGCGACACCCTGCTGAGCTTCTCCTCCTACCGCGGTGCATGGCAAGTCACCAAAACACCAAACTACGCCACAAAACAGGGAAAAGCCTCTCTGCATTACCCGAAAATAGTATTTTCTTGTGTGGCATGTGTTTGCGCGATAATGGAGCCTAGAGAGAGGGAGAGAGAGGGAGAAACAAGAGGAGTGGGATTTCTTTTTTAATCTGAGAGAGAAAAGAAGAGGGGAACGAGAGACGTAAGGGCTTCAGCAGCTTTAATCTAGCATGAGATAGACAGAGGACTGAGGTCAGAGGGGGAGACACAGAAGTGTGAGTGTGTGTTTGCTCTCTTGTGAGAAATGAGGTCCTTGGATACACCCTGAGATCAATAGTTATTTTACTGCCAACCGTCACACAGACACGGAGACACCGTGCATGCGCACACACACACGCACACACAAACACACACACACTTGCGTCAACATGCACAGGCGCGGAACAGTCAGCGTGCATCGGCCTTATGAAAACAAGCTGTATCACATCAATCACGTCAATCCTTTGCTCTTCCTCTCTTGACCTTCACTCATTCCATCATCCACTCTTTCATCTCTCCTCCCTTGCTCTGCGCATCCATCCTGTCTTTCATCTATCCCCCTCTTCCCTCTAATCCATCCTTTCAACCTGGTCCGCGTCTGTGTCGGATGATCCACGTGTTCATCCTCTGATGAAAGGATGAGCTCAACATCTCCTGCCAATCAGAAATGCGGCAGGAAGCTCCTCGACACGTTCGACATACGTGTCATTCAGACGTTGCCGGAAGGCGGGGCTGTGATGTTCTCCGCGCTAGTTTGACTAACGCCGTCAGAGTGCCCTCGGGTAAAGTGAACACTGTAGCTGCACATCACTGCTGTGAGATTGTCATCATAAGAAGCACCGGAAGCTGCAGAAGTCCATTATGATTCATTCAGGGGGCACAAACAAGATAAACAAGCTAAAAAAGATACATGAGTGTGTGTAAATAGTCATGACAAGACAAGCTGCCCTTGAGTGTCTCTGTGGCATGCTGATCAGGTTGCATGCAAGGATCAGAAGGATTCCACGGCCGCTCTCTGTCCTCAGACCGCCACTGAAATATGTGTGTGTGTGTGTGTGTGTGTGTGTGTGTGCCTTTCCACGGCAACTGGGCTGACGCCACAGAAATACAACAGGTGCGTAACACTGATGTTTGATGGAGGTGTGGGTCAAAGGTTGGGCAGCTGTCAAGGCAACAGCGCTTGCACACAAACAAACCTGTACTTCTTTCTTTTTTGTTCTTGGATCTGGAGCGAGCATCAAAGGTTCAGGAAGCTCTGGAGCTGATACGACGCATAGTGAGACTGAGAGGATACAGAACACATGCACACACACACACACACACACACACACACACACACACACACACAGAGCTGCTGTGGAAGAGGGTGATTAAACAGATGACCAATCAGCATCGACTGGACAGTGAAAGGAGGGTTATCCCATCTGGAGGTCTGAGTCTAGACCTCATGTGACCGTCTGTCACGCATGGCACAGAAAGAGAAATCACTCGAGCGGTGTTTAGAAATCAGTAATCAAGTACAAGTGTAATATGTTTGTAATTGAGTTATTTAATTTCATGCTACTTCATACTTTTACTAGATTTATTTGAGAGCTAAAGTTACTATTTAGATTACACATTACGATTTTTTTTCCCCTTAACATAAAATAAATGTATAATAGGATACATTGTTTGTAGATTAAACTAGGCAGCTGTTTATAAATAGTAAAGATGAGCTCAGCTTCAACAGCACAATGCTAATTTCAGATTTATGGGTCTGCTTTAATGATCTAATAATATAAGATATAATATATACACACTATATACACAGTAGTTCAACTCAAGGTGTAATTACGTATTTTCACAGTGTGCTACTTAAGAAAAAGAAGAAAAAAAACCCTCCATCGCTGCATTTTATGAACAAATATTTTTAACTTTACATTTTTTGGCAGCACAGATTAAAATGAATATTACAGTCATAACTTTTATATTCTCAATAATATAAATATAATTATAGATTGCACAATAGTAAGTAGGGGTGTAATGGCACACAGAAGTCACGATTAGGTATGAGTTCAGTACAACAGGCAAAAAGTACTGAAAGGTAATACTTACATAAGTTTCTTTTCATTAATTTTCAACTGATGGTACATTTACATTTAGCAGATGCTTTTGTCCAAAGTGATTTACAGTAATTCATACATACATTCATATACTGATGGCGGCGGCTGCCATGGAAGGTGCTGACCAGCACATCAAGAGCAGTTTGGGGTTCAGTATCTTGGCCAGGGACACCTGGTCAAGACATTGCAATTTTATTTAATTGGATTTAAAAGGACAATAAAATAAAGGAAATATTTGCAAATAAATAGATTAAGATTAAAGAAATTGCCTTTAAAAGATGCTTACAGTAGCAAGCAAATACAGAAATACAGATTATAAAAAGGTTGTGCATTTGACTTACTGGAAAGCCAGTAAGGTAACAAATCCTGATACAAATGAGCCAATGCCGTATTCAGGAAGCTTGTTCCACAGGTGGAAAGCACGGAAACTAAAAGCTGCTTCATGTTGACTGCATGCATCGAACTTTAGGGCACTGACATGACAAATTACCGTGACAAATACATTACAGCACGTAAAATTATGTCATAAAGGTTTATTGTTGTTTGGAATATCATCATTAAGCAAACATGAAAGTTAGCCACACAGTTTGGATTTAATACTGTACACAGTGCTGCTGTGTCGACATTAGAGCTGCTGCTGTGAGTCCCTCTCTTCCCACAATCCTTTACACACACACACACACATACACACACACACACACACACACACACACACACAGACACGCACACTCCTTATCATGCAATAAAGTCTCAGACCTAAGCACACACCCGGCCCCTCCTCCTCCTCCTCCTACACATACACCTCAGCATGCAACATGGCCTTAAGGCTGATTCTCTATAGCATATGTCCACATGTCTGGGTGGGTAGCGTGCAACAGCAAACATCCCCTCCATCCTCGCTGTCTCTGCTCTGATCCCTGTTTTGGATGGGCAGGCACATTCCAAACACACACACACACACACATACACACACACATAGAAACAAACAAACAACTGTTTATAATGTGCAGCTTACCAATGACGGAACAAAAACACTTCACCCAATACCCTTCTACACAGACACATGATGCATTAAGTCTTATATGTATTTGCACAAATTCAGGTCCACCACACATACTTCATGAGATAGTCTTCCCTGTAAGTGAAGGCAACAGCACTTTGAAACTGATAAGAAATACAGGGAGAGAGAAAAAAAATAGTAGTTTCCAAAGCTCAAAAACAAATTTCATGACAAAAACATTTAGTTGAGCCAGGGGAAAGAGAGACTGATGAGGAGGTTCTCAAAGGAAAAGGAGGAAACTAGCGACCAAATAAGTGCGTCATCTGCAGTCTGTCAGGTCAAGTAGTCCTTTAATTTTGTGATTACCAGATAAAAGCAACATCTAACATTTACTCCCCTTGCATGTGGAGGGAAGTTTGTGTTTTTATCTATCTTTGTGTGTGTTTCTGGGGATTTGTTTGTCTGTGTGTGCACTTTTGATGTGGTCTATTTTACACATATGATAAATGACATTATCGACACAACAATAAAAAGCAAATGGGTCAGACGAAGTAACTATGTGATGTGTGAAAACGTTTCCAGTGTGCAGTGCAAATCAGTGTTATGACAGCACCAAATATGAAGAAATTTGTCCATTTTAAATTCCTAAGTAAATTCTCAAGAGTAAAAAAAGAATGGAGAGACCTGACCTAAACAGTGACCTGCTGAAATATTCTTGTAAATAGCAACAGTGAAGACTGTATACTGTGTGCATTCAGTACTTCTGTGGTTAAGGAGCACACTGGTTTTTAGTCTGTTTATCCAAGTTAAAAACATTAAGATTTCCTGTGTTGTTCCACAATCTATTTTCCTTCATTTTAATTTTAACATTTTCAGAACGTGGATTAAGAACCAAAAATGGGCCCACACAAAACACTAAAGATGTACATATTTGAGACAGAAAATGTTTAATTAAACATTCATAAGTTCATAATCCACGTGAAGATGACTTCTTGAAATCAGAATAAATAAGACTTAGAGACTAGAGTCATGCTAGTGGCTCTGCGATGCTGTACTTAGGCAATTCGACTTCGAGCGAAATACTAACATCAACATGCTAACATGCTTATGTTTCGCGGGTATAATGTTACCCCTACTTACCATCTTAATTTAGCTTTTTGCCATGCTAACGTTTGCTAAGCTGCTAGCACTAAGCTCAAAGTACACCTGAGGCTGATCAAAATGTCATTAGTTTAGAAGTTTTTCCATTAGAGTGTATGTGCATGTGAATCAAATATAATGGCGAGCCTTCCAATAGTTTTAATGACATTTCACAAAAAGACAGACGTCAGCCTCATGGTTGCACTAGAGGAAAAGTCAGGGGATCATCAAAGTCGGAGGAGTCATTTTCTGGGGAGCACAAATGTCTCTACAAAATGTAGTGGCTATCCATCAAATCGCTGTTGAAATATTCCCATTTGAGAATTTAGAGTTTAAAGGTGCATTTGTACAGTATGTGTTGAGGGTGTTTACGCATGTTTGACTGTAAGGAAACAAAGGGAAAAGAAAATGTCAAAGGAGCTGCAAGATGTTTGAACTGACAGAGCTTCATCATCAGCATATTTTCAAAAGCCACCGGGACATACTTTTTCTGAAGTCCTAAACCCCCGACTAGACCTTGTGTGAGTGTATACAAGTATGTGGGACAAGAGCATTTCCTGGTTTGGGCGGTGCCAGTGGGGCTTTTCGGGACGTTTTGATTGGTTGAGGAAAATTATACATAGAGCCAAGCCCCGCTGTGACCTGTTCCTCACCCAGCATATTCCACATACCAAGATGCACCTGCGTCTCCATCTGTGCATGTGCATGTTTTCATAAATGTGTGTGTGTGTGTGTGTGTGTGTGTGTTTGACTTTTACCACATACTGCAGACACTTACATCAGCTGCTGAGTTAGGTGCTCTCTCTCTTCTTTCATTGTCTGGAAACCCACACTGGAATGCTTCAGCTCCTCTTTCATCACTGTTCAAACACACAGAATGGAGTTTACTTGACACGATGAAGATGCTGTAAAAGCTTACAAAAGCTTGCCTGCGTATAATGCTGGCTCAAAGCCAGGCTTGTCACCAGAGGCTGTTACACACCATGATTTAGAGAAAGAGAGAGACAGAGGAGAGAAAAAGACACAGAGAGGTACAGCAGGCAGAGTTTTCTGTCACATTGTTACTTCACACTCGAGCAAAGGAGAAACCCTACACCAAATGAAACTATCTATGAGAGTGACAAGATTGGATGGGGAAACAAAACAAGAGCCGGAGGAAGAGAACTACAGAAGAAAAGACAGAAGTTCCGGACAGAAACATGAGAGTACCTCAAACAAGCGGTGAGGAGAAAGAGTAAGTAAAAGAGTAAGGGTTAAAAAAACCCAGGTGGAAAACGGAGACGTGAGGAAGCGGTTGGATATGTGAAATAGAGACAGAGCAGAAAGGAAGGGAGTGTGTTGAGAAAAAGGGAGTGAGAGGGAATGTGTGCTCAGGGGAAGCCATGAAACAGTACACCACAGTCTGAAAGTCTTTGTTTTTGAGTGTCTGATATAAAGAAGCTGCTGTATTGCTACCGTTTCCACCCATCACTGACTCTCCACTTTCACCTTGACAGTTTTGATGCAATGTGCACAAAGCAAGGCGATACAATCGAAACACAAAAGGCCACAAGAATAAAAATAATGAGTAAGAAAGATGTGATTTAATTAACCGAGTAGTTCTTAAGCAAAAGACAGAGCAGAGCGGGGGCCTCAAGCCTGTCCAACCTTAAGTTGCAAAGACAACAAATATCCTTTTACAGAAGCAATTCCTTCACTCATTGCTCTGTCGCATCCTATGTCAGACCTTGTGTCCTAGCTTGAGAAACCCTAGAAGGGTACTCTTGATTTTTCAAACGGCACTCGTCTTGTCATGCCTGATAACTACGGCGTTAGCTGTTCCAACAGGCCAGAATCAGGGTTAGCCTCTCCAACAGATTAACATCGATGTTAGCCTTGTCAACAAGCTAACACTGATGTTAGCTTTCCCCAACAGGATTGCATTAGTGTTAGTTTCTTCAACGGTTACAGGTTGAGTAGCCTTCCAACTTTGGTGACCATGTTTTTTTCTCCTCAAAGCTAGCAGCAGTGGTGCTGCCATTTTTAACAATTATTTTGAATTTGGGGCAGGGTCTATGCCATCCTAGCTTAATACATTTTTCAGTTGGGACAATTCTAGAAACAGGTTTCTGTAATACTGAAATTCCTAAACGTCATCCTAAACTGAGATAACATTCATTCTTAAAGACATTTTAAATGAGATGCCGCATGTTGCAAACTACAGTATATATGGTTAATTTATACTTGCTTGAATTTGAGCCTACTATGATCTTGCAAAGACAGGGAGTGTCATTTAGTTCTACGCATTGAGAATCACATAACAAGTTTCCAGGCCGGAGAATGCGCTTATTAAAAAACAGACCTGAAAGAAATGCTTAACTGCAATATTTAGGCCTCATGTCAGGTCAGCAACTCGTCAGACTGCGGAGCTGAACTTACTGCAGCTCTAGGCGGGAGTCGATACACTGCGCAAAAGAGAAAAGCTCCAAGTCTGAATCACTGTAGCTCGAGACACACCAGTATTATCTGGATGCACCGCACATAACTGTCAGTGGTAGAAATATTTGCATACTGGCCTTCGCTGGTAAAATTCAAAAGCAAGTCGAGACAAGAACGGCTCCTATAGGATGTCTAATGCAAGGAGTTCCCTGGGTGGAAGTAAGTTGTGGGAGGAGGGTGGACATAATGTGGGGTCTAAATACCAAACTGCTGATTCTTTACTCCTTGTTAAAACTCTGAATCAGCAAATACAAGTTAATATACCTCGTCAACAGAGGCTGCAGCAGCAGTCCTCCGCCACCGTCTACAGAGGATTGTCCACCCACAGTACTGCGGGACACCACCAGTCTTTTGGAAGTTTGCACAGGCAAATTGAAAACTAGCTGTTCTCAGGAGACTGACAGGTGTGACAGACACTTGTCTGGTTAAACTAAGCAATATTATGAGAGTATCAATATTAGTGTTACAGTAAGTATTTGTATCAGTGATGAACCGTAGTAAGTCCAACGCAAGAGGTAAAGGTTCAAACGCCTCTCTTCATGTTTGACAGAGCAATGCCTGGCCTGTGCATTTTTGATTTCTCTGGTATTTGTAGTAGATCCTGCATGAGTCGGAGTTAAGAGCAATGCTAAGCATCAACATTTTTATTATGCCATTACAAAGCCAAAAAAAAGAGTCAGAAAAAGGGTCAGAAAAACCAACGGAGGGGCGCCGTTTAGCTCAGTTGGTAGATTGGGCGTCCCATGTACAGAGGTGTGTGTGTGTGTGTGTGTGTGTGTGTGTGTGTGTGTGTGTGTGTGTGTGTGTGTGCGTGTGTGTATGTGTCCACTGTATATCGAAAGAATGGTCTGTGAGGGTCCTTCAGAGCAGTGCAGCAGGGCGCAGTGGCTGTGGCTCTGGAGAGCTCTCAAACCGATCCAGCAATGTCAGCTTGACATTCTCTTCCTCCAAGTCTTTGTTTTCCTCACTCTCTCTCTCTCTCTCGCTCATTGTTTTTTCTCTTCCGTACTCCTCTCCACTGTCTCTCTCCTCTCAGTCCTTCTTCATGTATTTCTTCACCCTTTCGGCAGCTCTGTTTTCCCTTCTTCTCTCTGCGCTTGCCTCTCTCTCTTGCCCTCGCTCAGCAGGAAGAGGGGGAGTGTAGAAGGTTCTCCTCAAAGCAGCAATACACCGATAATTGCTTTCTGGTCACTGTGACATGACGAGGTCTGCCAGGGCAAAGCAACACACAACCGCGTGCATGCACACTCAGATACTCACACAGATTTAAGAAAAAGAAACACATGAGAATACAGAAAACGCACGAGAACACACGCACAGAGAACCGATTGCAGGGAGACACACAAGCAGCACAAAAAAAACACTCGGAAATACACACCATAAAAGACACGTCCAAACAGAAATAATTGTACAAAGGCTTGATGAAGCGGAGATGCTTTGCAATGAAAGCAAAGCAGCCTTTCTCTACAATGCTCCTGTTATGTGTCACAGCACTTGCACACAGACACACAGTGTAACAAGGTGGCTATAAACATTACAGCAACTTAATGGCAGCTTGCCACACAGGTTCTGTAACCGTTTTACAGTGGTGTTGCTGTGCAGGTTGTTTGCAGTGCGGCTAAAACACAGTTTTATTTTCTGTAAAGAAAATCCCAGTTATAATTATACAAGTGTTGTCCTCCCCTTTGACATATTGACCGGTCCTCGTAACAATCCTTTCTCTGTAACACTTTTATGACGAGGGCTTTAAGAGGAAACATATCTGTCCGATATAACTTCCGATATTTATGGCAAATCAAAAACTTACAGCATAATAAGCCAGGTTACTGGTGGATAAACTGCACTGTCGGCCACAAATTTGGTGGCCACAGACATCTGTACCGATTCCAAAAAAAAAACAAAAAAAACTTTAAGGAGAAAATGTCAACCTATGAGCAATCTACAACATAGAACTTAAAGAGACGACCAAAACAGGCGCTGACATACGCAGCTAGCTTTGTCTTTGCTCACTTCATCACAAACCCCAGAGAGCACCTCATTAGAGAAACACAACGCTGCTCTAGTCAATGTAAACCCACCAAATGCTACAATACAGTATATGCCGGAGATTACAGAAAACAGTGCTCAAAGTACTAACACTGAGATACTTAAGGCAAGATTTTGAATATAGAGGGCTTAACCACCTGAACATATCTGTGTTCCATAAACTATCAAAAGAACAGGATTTACCCAGAGTGTCTGTTAAGTTGCCTCGTGTTCTTTTGAGCTTCCTAAAATTTAAATCAAATTCACTCATCAGTCAGTTTAATAACTGTAAATAAAGTAAAGAGGTGAGAGACACAGTACCACATAACTGATGAGAGTGTGTTGTTTCTATTCAAAGAACAAATTGCACAAAACTACATACAATTATTTCCAAGGATTATTGCTTTAGAAAACTGTAATAAACTATATATTACTGGATTTGAAATCTAATTGGCTACATAATGCATTGATCACCTGGAGGCTGGCTTGTAAGTGGCTCAGGAGAGAGGAGAAAGAATAAAGAGTGGGTCACTTGTCGACACAGTCACCCTCTGGCTGTTTCAGGCTCCGGGGGTGGGCGTAGAGGCTCCTGTCTGCTCAAATGAGCTGTCAGTCAAACGGCTGCCATCTCAGGTTCTCAAGTGTAGAAGTGAAACGGCGTCAGCTGTGACATTAGAGGAGTGTTATTTACATACAAAAGGATTAAAAAGCATCTGTGATGGCAGTTTTTCTTTGCTATTTTGTCACCACATCATCATGCTATACTGGGTTTTGAACTAAATATAATAAAAACATATAGATCAATAAAATTCTCTCATGTCATTGGTCAGTTTTTCATAAACAGATTATTACTGTAATTGCATTAAAAGAAGTGAGAAACAGTTTTCTTTCACAATTTACTTTGTTCTACAGCAAATAAACACAAGGCTATAAATCAACTAATTTCTTTTTATTATAATAAGTATATTGTTTGGCCTTTATATGGCTTTATTGTAAGTACAGCTGAAGAGATGACAGGAAACAGGAAGAAGGAGAGGGGGAGTGACATGCAGCAAAGGGCCCCAGACTCAAACCCGGGGCCGCCACATCCAGAACAAAGTGTACATGGGACGCCCGCTCTACACACTGAGCTAAACGGCGCCCTAAATTAACTACTTTTCGACATGAAATATTTTGCAGCACACATAAATTGCTCCCACATAAACATGAGCACACACAGACACACCCGAAGCCTACGAAATTATTGTCCACGAAACAATAATATCACATGTTTGCGTGGTTGTGCACCACAAACATTTCTGGGCGTCTGCATAGTTTATCATGTGTAATAAAAGCAGTACCTCTAAACCACAGCAGCAATGGAAAAAACGTCATGAAAGTAATGGAGACCTGGAGGAGTGTAGCTGTTACAGCCTCCGGATTATTTTCACCTAACCGGAAAACGGAACTTACAATTTGTCTTCCAGGTAATTTAGTGCCATGTGAACTGAGCAACGTGTTTTTAAACGCCAGGCTTAGACTTGTTAGGAGATATCTCTTTGTATGTCTGTAAATCAGTTTATCTATGACGCAGTTCATAAATCTTCCAATAATTTATGCCTGTTTCAACACCCTCATTTCCTACCTGAACATTTTCGCAATAGCAGTCTTGAAATAATCAACCAGTAAAACGCAGACAGAGGCGGACAGATGACATGGAGGCAGTGAAGGATGCGGAGGAGACGTTAACTGTTTGCTAAGTTAAGGACATATTTGATGTCTGTATATTGCTGTTGTCACTATAAACACACACTTACAAAGTTGGCTTCCAGGCAAATGGATATCATATGAACTAAAGATGGCACAGGGTGTTGGCAGATGGCTCCGGTTCAAGGATCGGTCATACACATACGGATTCACACACCCTCAGTCACGCTTATGGCCTTTCACCTTAATTTCACTGTCAACCCTCTAACCTCTTCTCCAAAAAGGCTGAATGAAAACTCCCACACTCTCCAAACTCTGTGTCCATCACCTTCACATCGAGCTGTAAGAGTCAGCTGCTGACATCTGCACAAAACGAAACAGAGATTAATCATGTTTTCACGTCTCCCTCGGCTCGTCTTTGTCTTGCTCTCTGTAAAATTCCACACCCCTTGAGGTCTTTTTTTCTCGTCTCCACCCTCTCCTTCTACACCTCACCATAAACCGACATTCATCTGTTCACATTAGGCAACCTCCTTGTGTTTCTCTCTTGCCTTTTTTCTCCTTCGCTCCTTCTCTTTTCTTCTGCTGTTTGACGCTAACCGCAGAACGCTGATAGACAGGTAGCACGGTTGAATTGCCAGCTAACGCCCATATCAGATTGGAGTCATGTGCAGGTGAGTGACTAAGGTGTGAGCTCTGCATGACGAGGTTACAGGGTTTGCACACATGCGGGCTGGGTTGCGGCCTATTTCTGCGGACGTGCAGCAAGAAAATACAGCTCTTAAACGCGAAATGCATTTTACTGTTCGGTTGTGTGATTACGACAACATTTTTTTATTTAGAAAAACTAATCAGCATCTATTTGAATAACTGATTCATTTTTCAAGCATAAAATGTAAGCCGCTCTCTGATTCCAGTTGTGGGAGATTTTGCTGCTTTTCATTAGGATTGGGGAAACTCAGAAAACACCTGATGACACATCAGACAGTGATGTCTCCTGGAGGCTAAATGTAACATGAATAGAAGTATACCTCCACACTAGTTTTATGATGTCATTTCACTGTTGCTACATTCACATGCTCCTCATGTTAGAATGCGGGAGCAGCATGGACGTCAAAATGAGGCTGTTTTCCGGTTTATCGCTCAGAGCGTTTAAAACAACACATTGACAGCTGTCTCCAGTACTTGAGTGACAAAGTAGCGCAAAGGAAACAATGCAATGACATACAATCCATGACTCTGGTCAAAGTTTCTTACCATCAACCCAACGTCCACCATGTTTCAGCGTCGTGTGATGCAATTCCAACAGCACATGAACGCACCGTGTCTCTTTTGGTTAATTGTTTCAACTTTCTTTACATACTTTGCGTATAAGTAGGGGGAAATTTCTTTACAACGGAAGAATTGGCAGCTGGTGGACTTTGGTCCTTCAATTGGTCAAATACAGATATGCAAACCACAGGAGGCAAAATGTTTGAGGTTTTTTTGTGATTAGACGAAATACACGCAAAAGTTGATTTAAAGACAGAAAATGTGGCAATCCAGTGCAATTTTGTTGAGTTACACTTTTTTAGTGTTTTTAATGCTCAGCCACAAAAACCTAGACTGATATATTACAATAGTCTAGTTTTCAGACCCATCAGTTTTTTTTTTTACCATGACCAAGGACTACCACCAAATCTGTCCTGAGTTACGAATTGTTGCCTTTGTTGGAGACAAAGCACAATTTAACGAACAAAACACTGCTTACAAAAGTGTTATTTTAGCCCAAAGTTAAGTTTTTATGACTGTGAAAGTGAAGATTTGTTTGGGAGAAGATGTAGCTTGCTGTGACCATATGCTCTGTGTCCGTGTGTGTTAGTATGTGCGTGTGCATTCCTGGGTGTGTATTTTAGTACATCTGTTGGTCCGTGCAGCAGCTGCCTTTCATGCTCACGTCACTGAACAAACACATACTCACACGGCATCAATACAAACAGCAGACGACTTTTTCTTCCTCTTCCTCTATCAAACTATCCCTCACACACACACACACACACACACACACACACACACACACACACACACACACACACACGGCAGCTGTTTGGAACGTGCAGCAGAGGGAAAAGACCCACCCATGAGGTGAGCTGGAGGTTAGCTCTCCTCTGGGCATTTACTGTCATTGACACACACACACACACACACACACACACACACACAGCTCCAGTCCACCCTCTTTCTCACAGTCTCTACTGTTTATGGTAAGAGTTTCATCCGTTTACAGCATTAAAACACATATGCCCGTGAATATACACACATTCCCTCCTGCTTAAATCCTCTTGAAGGCTAACATGAGTTTGTGTAGCAACTGCAAACACACATCTACACACACATAAACACATTATAGTCATCCATTGTGGGTCCTGCCCTCAGAACTAAAAGAGTCCACGGCACAGTTAAACTAATATTTATTATTTGCTTGACTCTCTTTGACTCCTTTTCATCCAACGTCTCTCTTTCATGTCTCTGTATCAAATACACATAAATTAGCCTGAATATCTGTTTCTCTCTCACTTCATCTGTTTGTACATCCTTAAAACGTGAAAAAAAAATTGGCCTGTGAGTGTGCGTGTGTGTGTGTGATACCTGAGCACACCAGCGTGCTCTGCTGCAGCATCTCAGATCTGAAGGCCTGCCGGGCCCCCATCAGCTGGCTGAGGAAACCCCGTAGGTCTGTGAGCTCACGGCTAGAGAAACGGAGCGTGGAGACAGTCGCTCGCAGGGCCACGCTGCTGCCGCGCACACACACACCTCTGCCTCACACCAACACACACAATTCGACAACCTGAAAACTCCAAACTAGCACTTGGAGGAGTATTTCACCACAGGAAAAATGGGCTGTCTATGCAGTAAAATGACTTAGATAATATTTTTGAACTGGAGAAGTGCGTCAGTATTCCCTTTTGCTCAAATCATAGGAAACCTACAACAACCAGAATGCACTGCACCACATTAGAGACATTAAACACTCCGGCTGATGGGTAATGTCCTGCAAATTAGGCGATTTCTTGGTTTTCACTAAAGTACGGCGGTCAGCTGATAAAAACAGTATTGTATTACAGCTAAACAGTAAACCTTAATACGTTTCTGAAAACATTTTAAGAGAGACATCGGTCTGGTAGAAACATCATCTTGGTTTATTCTTTAGTTTATAAGCACTGCCTGGTTAAAACAGTTTAATCAGAATTTGGTGAGATGCCCCCTTTCTCGATCCTCACTCCTGTTCCTGTTTCGTTTTTTTTATCTATCACTGTCTCGATAAATAACCAGTATTTCATTGCTATGTCACTTCTGGCCAAAATATGTGAACATCTTTGGGAGCCGTCACATAAAGATTGAGACAGGACTGTTAATAGCCACCTAGGTAGCTGTTATCAAGAGCTATTAGAGTGACAAGGGTGTGAATAAGATGACATTCACCATTAAAGATGTTGCTCGGAAAGACCGTGGCTGGAATCCCAACCCGGCAGGGAAATTTCTCTCTGCCTCCTTTACAAACACGTCGACTATGACTCTTAATCCCAGATTGCTCCAGTTGAGTTTATCGGTGTGTGTGAGCTGGAGGACTGTGCTTACTGCTCCCTGGTGTGAATGTGTGTAACTGTGGGTTTTTGAAGTGGAGCATACTGTACGTTCTGTGACAACGTTCCCTGAATAGATCAAGGTTTTTTAAAAATGCAGCTGCTCTTTCAAAGGAAAGAGTTTGGCCCACTCGGTATGAATACTGTATATGCCAATATGATAGCAGTAGTCACATACTTCAGCCTTACAGTTAATTCCATGACATTTAAATATGTCAGACTGATACATGTGGAAGAATACAAACGACACTTAGAGAACGATGCCGACTTACAGGCTGAACCGCTCTTGAATTGTAAAGTTAATTTCTCATTTATTGGCTGCTGCAGATGTAGGAAGTGCATTAAATGTAGAAATAGAAGCTGATGGTGATGAAATGAGGCAATGACACATAAAATGAATTAAAAAGGTGAACATAAGAGGGAACGACAGATGAAAGCTAAAGGACTGATGTAACCACGGTGTCCTCAGAAAAGGGCACAGCCATGTTTTACAGCACTCTCCCATTTTTCCCCTCTCTCTCTCTCCTCCATCTCTCTCGGCCACAAAGAACTGTGTTCAGACGAAAAAGCACTTTAAGCAACATGAAAGATCACTAGCTCAGCTAAGACACAAGTCTGGGACACAGACACACACATACATGCGCACACACACGCTCAATCAAGTCAAAAACCCATGCAAAGCACGGACGAGGAAAACTTGTGTGCTAGAATAGAACATTCTGTTATTTCAATGACACTCTGGAAGGAACATATGGCTGAGAACACACCGAAGCAGTTTCCTATTTTCTTACACACACGTGACACACAGGTGCACGCACGCACACACACACGCACACACACAGCAAGCCTGTACGGGCACAAACATCACAAACATGGCTCGATCTTGCATGCAAAGCGATGTGACAGTTTTGTAGAAGCTCACTGGGGTTCGAGTGGTTGTTGTTTCTCTTATTCAGGGTTTGTGGCTCAGGGTGATCAAAAATGAACGGAGTCTCAGACGAGACAGGATGAGAGGGGAGACTCCGAGCTGCTCTGCGGTGCCTGAGAGAGAGAGAGAGAGAGAGAGAGAGAGAGAGTGTGTGTTTGTGCGTGCGGAGCGGAGGAGAAGCATGGGCACAGCTTGTCACGAGAGCCAGTTTTATAATGTCAGATGACATAAATCATAAGGCTGACAGCACCAAATGGAGGAACAGATATGAGCCAGATCTGTCATCGGTGATAAGACTGAGATAGTGAAAAACAGAGAGGGGGCATGCGTTGGCTCACCCCGTGGTTTACTCATTTAGCAGTTTTCAACGTCAGCAGGCCTGATTAAAGAGCACTTTTTTTCCGTCTCCACCTCTCTCCTCTGCTCCTCGGCTGTCACCAAATGCTCCATTTCTCTCTTTATTTCCAGGAAATACCCAGTGGGTCAGCTGAATTAACTTTCTCTACTCTGTTCTTTCCATTCTCTCTTTTTATTGTTTTCCCTCTATCATCTCACACAGTTGTTTCCCATCTGCCCTGGCCTTCCTGCCATGCATCTGGTCAAGGAGCTGAGAACCAATCAGGATGAAGCAAACCTTGCGCTTTTGTTTTGTGTTTTATCTCCATTCTGTTTTGGTTTAACTGAACCCTTATTCCCGCTCTTTCTTTGTCTGTGGTTGTTTCCTTACCTGAGAATGTCACCTTGCCGCTTCTCTTTTCCAAGCAACCGCTCTGCCTCCTCCTTAACGGAAGCTGCTACTGCCAGCCTGTCGGATGGGGGGGGGGGGGGTGGGGGGGGGTGGGGGGGGGGAGAAGAAGAATGAGGGCAAAGAATCATGAGCAATATTCCCCTCATTAGAGAACGTAAGCCTCACGTAATGCCACTGTGCTCCCATGGGGTAAAATGAGCTTATTGATGATGCAACTTTAATGATCGAGTGGGGAGGACGATCGTGATGAAATGGAATGAGATGAAAAATTAAATGGCTGCTCAGAGGTAATTGATCTAAAGAGATGGGCTTCCCTCCTCAGCTCGTCTAATCCCGTTTCAGATAATTCAATACATAATAAATCATTTTTTGAAAATGAGCAGAGTGAGCGAAGCGGAGAGGCAAAATACTTATTAGGACCAAAGCGCAAATTTGAGGTATTTGCACAGGGAGAGACGAAAGTAACCTAATTAGTTTCAAAGAGCTGCACATTTTGAGAGCAGCGAGAGGGTTGAGACATGGCACAGACTGGAAAGTTAGGGTCCGTCCCTACATCCATTACTCACACTCACACAGTGAAGTGCATATTCATGCTTGGCGAGGTAGTAGGCAACTGTAGCCCACTAACCCTAACATGAACTACACTTAACCCACACTTGATGCACACTTATTGTAGAGCTCTTAAAAGTAATTTCCATAATTCACCATGGTCCACTGTAAGACCACCACAGTCCAGTTGTTAGGCATAATGCACCCATTAGCTAGTCTTATTACCAACAATAATCTATGGACATTAAGAAGTTTAAGTTTATCACAGGCTATTGACTTCTCACAAAAAACAGCACAGCAAGTGTGTAGTGGGGTGGATCCTTCGCCTGCATTCGGGAGATGTTTTTCAGCCTGATTGATTCCAGGCAGGGGAAAGCCAATCTGACAGACAGATTCCAGCAAGGAGCAATCAAACAACGACACGTAAACAGCGAGATTGCATGACCCGGACACTTAGAAAACGGAGACGACACATCCTGTTCTTTCTAACACCACACACAAATAACTCTGAATGGCACCGACAGCCAGACTGAGAAGGCAATAAACATAATGAGCAGCAAGTATCACAAGGAGCAGACTAGACAAATAGAGACTAAAACCAGACAGGTAATAATCCCGACCAACACAGTTTGATCATGAAGTGTAATTTGAACAAGATGCAGTGATCCTGCATGGGGATTTTCTGCTTATTGGCAGCACTTAGGAAACAAACATGAGGCAAACCAATTTTGAAAGTGCAGGAGAGATGTTTCCAAGATATTGACTCTCGTGATTCCCCTTTGATTTGCATGAGCTCATCTTTTTGGTGAACAAGGCTGTTGTCTAAATTCCCTATGTTGGAGAATCCCTTAAATACGGAATAGTTAAAAGTAGGGCTGGGCAGTATCTATACGATTTATATCATTATCGTGGTATGAGACTGTACAGTCTGAGTCTGAGTTTTAAAGGCTGTATTACAGTAAAGTGATGTAATTTTCTGAACTTGTCAGACTGTTCTACTTGCTCTAATACTTGTCATTACCCACTATATCTCACTGTGTGAAATATTTTGTAAAAGTAGCAGTAGTCAAAATTGTAATATTGTTGCAACAGTAGGGCCTATTTGGTCAAAAATATTGTGATGTTTGATTTTGTTACTCCATCCAAAGAAGGACTTTAAGGAGATTTCAAAATAATGAGGTATATTGTATATCATTATATGGCCTAAAACATCGCTCAACCCTAGTTCAAAGCAACCTAAACGTGTGCTGTTGTTCTAGCCGTTTCCTATTTGGCTTGTGTTTCAACTTGACATTTCTTTCCATTTCAACTTTTTTGCAGGTTTTTGGATTAAAATATCTATTTCTGTTGCTAAAAACATGCCTTGACAATCTCCTAATGTCCATCCGGTTATTATTTTTTTGCCACAAACAAAGCTAGAAAAGGCCCCAGTTTCGTCAGGCGAAACAGGAAGTGAACTGGTCTCAAACAGTGGCAGTCATCCCGCCTAGCTGATCCAGATGTAACATGGCTAAATGTAAGGTATCAAAAACATAAAATGCCAACATTTTATGCTGGATGCGTCAGCTAAGTTAATTGTAAAATATCTCAGTAGACAGCAAACTCTATAGCGGTGAAGATAGGCTTGTCCTATTTGCCAGGTTGGAGTGATGACGTCACTTGTGTTGATGCATTATGTCGAGGACAAGGAGTCAAAAGACTTGAGCAATGTACTTCTTCTACTGTCCATTTTTACTCCAAGAGGATGTTACATTAGTGACCACAGAACACATGAGCAGTCTTATGGTAAAGATTATCCGAGCTTGAAAGTGCACTTAGGATGATTCAGAGCTTTCAACTGCTATATATGTCCACTTGTTATCACCTGACTGAATGTTCACATTCGGGGTCGCGCGATGACATCTGAGCCAGCACCATTCGCTGAACGAAGATGCAGTTAAAAGCTTGGAATCAATAATAATGGGCCTTTCTGCTTAGATTCTCTTCACCATGCAGTATATTGTTCCCAAAGGTCAAGAACGATCATCCGAGCACAGAACAGCATTCTTATTTGTAGACGATGATGATGCTGTGTTGGTCGTATTCTCATTTGTGAAATGGGCGGCTCTTTTAATGCGTAGATTCATGTCTTTCTTAAGAAATGGAGTGCATTTTGTGGTTCTATATGTCCCACTTTTCTTTCTCTCTGACTCTTGGTTCTGTGTTCTCATGTTAATATATTTATGCTTTATGCTGGCAAGAGACCATTGCGGTTAAATCATGGTCAAATAAAAGATACATGTTTTCTCTCGACATGCAAATTGTATGGACAGTATAGGGGTTAAGAGCAGTGTGAGGTGAGAATGGGTTGAGAATGCGTGTTTCTAATAATCCTGTGTGTGTGTGTGTGTGTGTGTGTGTGTGTGTGTGTGTGTGTGTGTGTGTGTGTGTGTGCGTGTGAGAATGAGAGGCCATGTTTGAGTCCGAGTGCGTGTTTACAAGTAAATAAGTATGCGTGTGACTGTGGCTTATCTGACGTATGTGTCCCTGCGAATTCGAGTGCGTGTGTCTATGTGTGATACTGAGCGAGGAAGACTTCTCTGCATGCATTTTAGCCTGTCTGTTTGTATGTTTGCCACTTTCTGACCAAGTCTGGGTGAGCCTGTGATCCTCTGTGTGTTCGTCCCTGTGTGTGTGTGTGAAAATGTGTGTACTTGTGCGTGCATGCCTTTGCTTTTTCGAGAGATGGCAGCCCAGACTCCCACTGTTCACCCATCTGTCCCCACCAGTCCCAAAGCGAGATCAGAAAGAACACTGCCTCGAGAGGGGTGTGTGTATGTTTGCGTGTGTGTGTATGCGTATGTGTGTGTGTGTATTTTGTATACAAATCCGTGTGTGCTTTGTGTGCGTGAGCTTGAGCTCCTGTTCCCAGGGCAGTGGCTGTCAGTGGAATAACTAGGTAGCACAGTGCCAGTGAGTGCGTGCCAGATTAGAGTACCCCCTACCAGCAGCCCAAATCAACTGCCTCATCAGGACATGTCATACGCACTCGCACACACACACACAAGCACACACACCCACGAACAGTCATGCACACACATCAACAACACTGATCTGCCAGCCACAGTGTTATCGTGACCTACCAAGTCACATTTTTCCCCCCTTTTGGAGTGTGTATGTGTCACAGAGTTTCATGCTCCTTCATATTTTCAGAGATTTGGACTGAAGGTCAACATCACAAAGCCAAACTTCCCCTAGTAGGCTTATTTTAAGCCCTAGACTGTGTACAAAATGTTCTGTGTCATTATGTCTGTTTATCCTAGTTTTTGTTCCGGGCTAAAAGGGTGATTGGAATTTTTGCAATTGCTGGCTCTTACCTCTGGAACATCCTTCCACTTTTGTATGAGATTATGCAAATTGCTTGCATTGTCTGACTGTGCGAGGATCAATGGGCGCAATATTTTAATGTTTTATCTGTTATTATTTTTTTCTCAGAGCTCAACCACAGATGGCGCAGACTTTACAGGTAATCATCAGCGGTGCACTCGAAAACAAACGGCCTAAACAAATGTAGTCGTAGAATAGTAGAATTCCCTGTTCAGCCGCAAGAAACCATCTCTCAATAGAGATCACCAATCGGAGCTGCAACGCTGCCATTCACCTTGTAATGACTGTTGAGCATTGACCATTTCAGGTCTTGATGAATTTGATTTAGAGTTTAGTGATAACTTATAAGTGCATGTCAGCTTAAATGTGGCCGTATATTTAAATAGTAGTGTGTGTCGGCATTTCCTGTCACCAATAGAAGTGACATAAAAGCTTCCTCATATCAAAGCGTCATCTGTTCACCCACTGTGCGTGCGCATGTGTGCAAGTTAAAAGACTGTTTTGATCAACACCATGGCAGGACATTCAAAACGAAAGGCCATTTTACTTTGACCAAAAAAGGAGCACAGATTAAGCATGACTACACCTACACCCAAATACGGAGTGATTAACACACTAGCGCATACGCATACAATATGTAGAGCTTGTGAATGTTCCTGAAATAAAAAAAAAAACTAAAAAAACTAGCAAATACATTCAGCCAAAAAATAAAGCAGTTCAGTTAGTTGAGTCACTGCTTCATCAATTAATCATAATCCTGTTTTTGAAAATGTTCTGTGTGTGCATGTGTGCATGTGTCTGTGTGTGTGGTGTGTGTGTGTGTGTGTGTGTGTGTGTGTGTGTGTGTGTGTATGTGTGTGCACAACACCTGTCTTGACTATATTTTGTTTTCAAGTTATTTGGTTTCCATGTCAGGGGTGCCATAGCAGTGATCATCAAAACAGCACTCATGCACAGACATACACAAGTACAAAATGCAAGCACAAACAATGATATAATTTTACGGCTAACCGAGTCAACTCGACAGAGATAAAAATGCAGGACTTGTCATCCAGCTTGTCAATTTTTATTCAAATTCACTTTAGCACAGCATGTCTCTGTGTTTCATTTGTTTATGCGGGTTGCTATGCTACTGCTTTAACGAGTTATTGTTGATTACCAAATAAACTTTGTCCTATAGTGTGTGTGTGTGTGTGTGTGTGTGTGTGTGTGTGTGTGTGTGTGTGTGTGTTGCGTGTGCGTGCATGTGTGTGTGTGTGTGTGTGTTCTTGACAAACACTCAGATGCACATTAATACTGTTGTTTTTGTTTATCCTGTTGTCATGAGCCCCCAGGAAAGTTGAGCCACCATGAGAGCAGAAGAGAAGTTGTCTTCTACCAAGAAGAGTTAACCTCCAAAGCAACTAAACCACACACAACACAGACACAGCAGTGTGCGTGTGTGTGTGTGTGTGTGTGTGTGTGTGTGTGTGTGTGTTTGATGTAATGTGACCTCGAACTTGGATCTATGCTAATGCCTCACATGCTGGCTTTCAAGGCTGTTTGACTCTGTACATAGTAGAGTTGCAATATTACCTAATGCACACACACACACACACACACACACACACACACACACACACACACACAAACAAAGCAAGAGAGACTATGGTGATGTGTGTATTGTTTCTGTGGTTGCCAGTAGAAACTGGACTTTGAAATAAAACCACATGAGTACATAACTAATTAGCCATAAAGTACTTCCTCGTTACAAATGGATGCCTTTCTATTCGTCATCCATCATTTGCTTCTCCTCCACTCCTGTTCTCCCACCTGCAAGTCGTCTTATCACTGTTGCAATCCAGCCCCAGGTGTGTAGGTGTGTGTGTGTGTGTCTGTGTGTGTGAGCGCATGAGTGTGTGTTTGTGTGCATTTTCACACATGCCAAATCTAATTTTTATAACTGTGCACAAAAGGTGCGTGCAAGTGTGTGCGCACACACAAACACTCACTGCATTGCACAAAGGCGCACACACACACACACACATCACACAGAGTCGGGTACAGACACAAACAGACTCACACCCAGACACACTGTTTGGATCAAGACTGAGACCAGGCAAGGGGAAGCAAGCAGAGCGTATCAAATTCCCAGACACTTCTCTCAACACCATAAGCATGCGCACAAGTTAGATGATGTGTCTCAACCTGTCTTTGGTTAGATGAGTTCTGCCTGGACATACATTTTTAGCAGTTTCTTCTACCAAGGGGTAGTTTTTACTCCTTGGTGAGCTTTGATTGACATGTAAATTGCATTCAACTGCTAAACAGACAGAAAGAGAAAGCATACCAAATGGGTCTATCTGGGAAGGCCCAAACACTGATGACAGTTAATAAAGCTGGTAAGTGCAGGGTAAAGGTTTGAGAACAATTCATCAGTATAAAATCCATGGTTTGCTAGGCTGGACTCGCTGAGCTAACGAGTGACTATAATACCGTCTGTTGTAATGTTTGGTTCCTGATTTAACAAAAGGATATAACTTGTGCTCCAGCTCTGCCTTTAAATACAGGCTTACTTTGTGCTGTTTTCTAGTGTTTTATACCAGTATCAGCTTCTCATTCGTGTACATGTTCATACTTTGATTCAACCACTTTGAAATTGCCTAAACTGCCACTGAAGCTATACTTTTTGCCTTTACTTTACTTCTCGAGTAGCTGGCTTACAAAGATCGCTTATGTAGTTGATAGGCTTTTAAATGTTTAAATGGGGGATTGCCCTTTATCTAACATGATGCAATCAGATAGATCAGTTGCCTCTCTTTTGGACTTACTAAAATTACAAAAAATACTCACGATCATTGAGCACTGTTACAGAATCATGAGCCTTTTCTGACACAAATTATCTTTGGTTGAGTACAGACACCTTCTCTCAAAGAGCACCCAAACCTACTTTGGTCTAGAGTCTCAAACGAATAAGTCAAACACAGCTGAAAGTGAATTTAGCATATCCGTGTTGTCTGCTGGAGAGACGTTTTGCCACATTCACAACATGTGGGGTGGAAGATAGAGGTAGAAGGTAAAGGGAAATCAGTAAAGGGTCATTATCAAAGCTGGGACTGGTAAGATTGTAGAAACGAACAAGGACAAGCTAAAGCAAAAGTTTCCAACCGATATAATCCCAACTCCCTTCAGGCCTCCCTCCAAAGCCACCTCTGAAACATGTGAGTGCGCACTGCCTGCCTACATAGCCATCGATTGCCCTGTAGCTCTCACTGGCCAGCAGGTAAACGTGTTAGCAGCTACTTCGCTATGTACAACGAGCTCTCGTCATTTTTAAAGTCTAATAAATACACAAACAAACTACTCTGTTCTATGCCAAAATGAAGCGATCATATAAACACGAGCGAAATAGCAGTCAAAAAGATACCTTACTCTGAAAAAGGCTACCTGCTGCTGTTAATCATTACTGCTAGGAGTGTGCTTTGTGCGACAGTTAGCCGCTGCCACCATGGCTCTGATTCTCTGGTTCAGGGCCTGTGTGCTTTGTGCTAATGAAAGCTGCTGAAGAAGTCTGCTGCTGCCGCTGCACCTCTGTTCTGTGATTCAGGTGCTATGTGCTTTGTTTTACTCAGCTAGCAGCTAAAGAGCAGACTCGGAAGCTGTGTACCGTGACATTGTTGACATCGGTATCCATGTCCACCCACCTCATGTCTCACTCACATGTAAGAAAACACCTAACATTCTTGCTAATCAACTTATAAAGCAGACGTATCACAATATCACCAGCTCATCTGTGCTTGAACTTGTTTAGCAGGTGACATTATTAAATCAGGTTTAATTGCAGGCTGCACATTATTACCCTTCTTGGTTTGCTTTCCTCTGCCATGCACCTGTCACATACACACACCTAAACACTCGTGTCACGAACACACACACTGTCTTACAGGTGACATTTTAATCAGTCTTGGGTTGCAGGGTGAGTGTGTTTTTATCAAGCTACCAGTCTGGCTCTCCCACTACACACATACAGACACACAAGCACACACACACCACCTCTCTTATCCTGTCAGACCAACGTGGGGTCAAACAACTAAGTCAGATAGAGGATAAAAAGGAATGGCATGTCAAGAGAAGAAGAGAAAAACCAGTTGGGGAACGGGGGGTCTTAGGTCAATGTCTCTAATTAAAACTTTGCTCAAGTGCCAGAGCCTTTTGTTTAAGTACCCAGCTGGCTCGAGACATTTACATCCATCCCAGTATAAAATCTATTGTCCTTTTATGGTAAATTACATAATCTCCCAACAAAAGCTGTATTAAGTCTCTCAGGGTGGGAGGGGAAAGCCGTCAATCATAAACACATCTCACATAACAACAGAGTCACACTCCTGCTGTGTAGCCAGCCGTTCAGAACATCCTCATTAACTCCCACTCTCATGCTATCTTTCTCCTTTTCTCTCCCCCTCTTCTGCTTTTTAATCTGTTCATTACCACCTGTGTAAGTGGTGGTGTGCAATTGCAGCAAAGCACCAGCAAATTGCTGGTGTGAGTGTTCAGGGATCAACAGAGGGGCGTGAAGGAGAGTGAGTTTGTAAGCAGGTGATGGAGGCAGAAGACAGATATTTGATTCAAACCACAAAATAAATATATCAGAAGGCAAATGAGTATAAGAGCATATCCACTGCTGTCAGCCCATGCTGGCGTCTCACACATCACTGTGCCGTGCATCATTATCTCCGACTGAACTTTGACCTCCTGACCCACGCTTGGCCCCCGAGGCTCCAGAGCACAACTGTGTTTGTCTGTGTGTGTGTGTGTGTGCTTGCATGTGGTGTATGAGCGAGATAATCAGCTTACATTAGTGGATTGGCTCACCAGTCTACCATACACACAACAACATACGGACAACCTGCAACCCAGCAAGCCATATGAGCATACTGGCTGTGGCTTACACACACACACGCACACAAAGACTGCAAAAATTAAAGCTAAATATCTACTGTGAACCAATCTGTGCTGGAGGTTTAAACCTGGCTTCGACATTTCTGTACCGTAACCTCTTGTTATATAATGCCAAGCATATAGACAGATACCTACAGATCTGATGTGACTTTTAATTCCAAAATCTCAATTTACTGCTCACCACTGAGTGACTTTTTTGGTCCATTTTTGGGATTTTTCTGTTGGTACTATCAAGAGAATAAATTTCCAACCAATGAATAAAGAAGCCAATGTGGAAGTGCCTTAAACCTCAATTCTTTCTCATGGCCAGCAGGGGGTGACTTCACTGTCACTTCACCTCTCGTCCAAATGTTGTCGCCTCTAGTTTAAAAAAAACAAGATGGAGATGGCCGCAATGCCAAACTCAAGGCTTCAAAACAGTATTATACCGACCAATGGGTTATGTCATTATGGGTTTACACTTTTTTTCGTTTTTTATAATTAGGACACTCAGAGAAAATGACAGACATCTAGTGGACTATTTAGTGAATGCATGGTGCTTGTGTAAGTTTTCTTCTAAGTCAAGGTGTAAAGTCAACACTAGAGGGTTAGTAGGTAGTAGTTAGTTTGTAATGTCACAGCCTCAACAGTATGTGACGGAAGAGGGAGACCATGCTGAGGCCCTCACAGTAACTACAGTAAATCAGTTATTAAAATTGTTTGCACCACGAACATTAAGTCATAACTAAGGCCAATCGACAATGACGGATAGCGGTCCCTCGAACAAGGTCACCATGCGCATTACTGGCATGAACCACCTGTCATCAAGGCACATTGTAGGAAATTGGACCAATAAAATATCACATCTATAAATCAGACTTCTACAGGATTACTGTGTTGCAAAATGGTGAGCAAGTAATGAAGAAATGATGCTGGGTGGCAGAAAAACTACCGTTTAACCATAAGTGAGTATAAATTCCGTGACATTTTATGATTTACCTTAGCATGTGTAACTATCTATTCGTTACTTAGAGTTATGGTGTAACTTATCTCTGTGGTGCAACCCCTTTTATTTTAATAAGGCAGAACAATTAACTTAGTAGTAACAACTAGGTTCAGTTTGAACTTACACACAGCTGGTGGAACTGCCTACTACTGATTTCCAGCCGTGCCCCAGTGTTTCCCAGAAAATAACTATGTATGTCTCTCTTTTTCTGTGTTTCTCTGCAGAGCATGTGCTGATGTCAGTAGACAGGAGGAGTAGAGCAAGGGGAGATTATTAACTAGTTTATTGATTGTGGATGCTTTATAAAAATTAAATTAAAGTAAAACATGCTAAAATGGGTTGCCAGTTACACTCGACCTAGGGGTGCCAAAGCGTGACACAAAACAAAATGACACCATAAAATGACACCAGAGTGTATATGCTACAATAATAATTTATTTCCAAAGGCAAAGTGTGAGTGAAAATATATATAGTAGTAGAGCCTGTGTTCAGGGTGAGCTTAGGCCAAAATAACAAACAAACCCCAATCTAAGTAATCTATCAGTAATCTAACTAAACCCTATGAAGGAAAAGGAACAAGAAGACATTTGCTAAACCTGTAAATCTCCTTAACCTAACCAAAAACAGGAGAAAATCAAGGAGTATAGAAAAGGCAGCTCACCCCTACTGCTTTGTGCCTGTTTCTGAACAGGCTTGCTTTGGAAAAAACACAGAGCACTCTAGCACTTAACTAAACACTCTTTAGTTCTCAAAAGATACTAATTTCTCAAGTGTAAACACAATTCAACCACAAGCGAGAAGGACACTTTTCACTGGTAGCTATTCCTCGGCATCTTCTGGGCGGAACCGGTTTAAATATCCCCACTCTCCAGCACCAGCCAATCCCCAGCTGCCATGTCACTTGCTCTTTGCCAATGTGGTGCCGGACCTGAGTCCATGAGTGTAGGTCAGCTTTGGAGGGAGACAGGAGCTCTCTCTCAGCTTGAAACATAAACACACAAATTAATGGCACAACACAAATGCAAAATACGGCTGGAGCCTTAACACCATCCAAGAAAAGTTTATGTGTGGGAAACACTGTGTCTACACTCCTGTCCCTATATTCCCTAAGTAGCTCTACCCTTAGCAAAAAGTAGTTCATTCAAGTGTACTACAAGTATACTTATTTTATACTAAAACTGAGGCAGTATACTTGAAGTGTACTTTTTATATACTATATTCTATATACTTAAGAAAAGTATAGTAAAGTATACTTGGCTTATACTGAAAAGTATAAAGAATAGTCTAAGACTAAGTACATTAATACTTAGACTTATACTTTAATACTAAAGCTTATACTTGTACTTTAGTATACTGCGGACTGTGGCGCAAAGACTCTTGGGTATTTTGTTGTTGTTGGTGTAATTATGGTTTGTGAATGTGTTTGTGAATAAGATTATGTGTAAAACGGTTGCGGATTAATTCACATCCTTGTTCTGTGGTTAAATTGTGTTGAATTAACAAAGATGATAAAAATGTTGGCACCGTGAGTGAAGGGGTGTTTTCCAGGAGAGACTTCCCGCCTGTTAAACAGTTGGCAGGTATGGTAATTAATGGTAAATCTCTTGCTAGACCTTGCCACATTGTAAGTGCTAATACTTACAATATTCTGATGCAAAGCACATAACAAGTTGGAGTCATTGATTGTGCTACATCTAATTTAGCAAAATAAAAATGTCTTTCACTACGCATATTTACTTTGAGGTATTACCCCTGTTATAAACTTACATGTTAATAAACTGTAAATAAATGTGGACTAGAAGTATATACGCAGCACACTAGTAGTATATACATGAGTATACTTCTTGTGTACTTGAAAGTGTACCTCTGTAAACTTAAAATGACCTTATAAAGTATACTTAAAGTATACTTTTATAAACTTAAAATGTTCCAATTTAGTCCGAAGAAGTATTAAATTAGTATACTTTCTAGTATGCTACAAGTACATGGTCCATAGTATACTTGCTATACTTGTACTTATACTCAAGCATACTTAATAAAATGAACTTCAAGTATACTACTTTTTGCTAAGGGTACGCTAGAAAGGTGCATCTTTCAGAATTCCATGCTTAATTACATGTTTTTAAGTGGACAGTGTATCAAATGCAGTGAATCAGACAGAGTAATTGAAAACACCTGTGTGGTTCTATAGAACTTTTTCCTGAATGGTGTCCAACCGTGTTAATAAGAAAACATTTTAATTGTGTGAGTGCATATGTGTGTGTGATTGTGTCCACAACACCCTATGAAGTATTATCTATTTGTGTTGCACGTTGGGCATTTGTGGGTGAGGCTGCTGGTGTGTGTGTGTGTGTGTGTGTGTGTGTGTGTGTGTGTGTGTGTGTGTGTGTGTGTGTGTGTGTGTGGCTGTGTATGCACGTCTGTATATACTCGTGTGACTAGCCCTTAAGATTGCTGTCATTGTTTTGCATTTCAACAGGACAGTCTTTAGATGTTTTGGGCTATTCATAACATTCTTATGAGTTACTGCATGCGAGCATTTCATACATATTTTCCCCCAAACTTAACTCAGCCTTTAATAGCTGTTTGATTAAATACACACCTGCTATTTGATTACCAACAATTTAAAGCTGATGTAAGTGACACAACAGGAGTCTTCACCACCTGTTTGCGTGTGTGTGTATGTGTGTACACCATATGTCAGTTAATGTGGGTAGCTGCACACACAGAAACATACATACGAACATACTTTTGATGGTGATGATGCTTGAATTTGAAAATGGGGATAAAATGCAGCAATATCTACCATAATCTTTTTAATTCTACTGTTCTCACACACACACACACACACACACACACACACACACACACACACACACACACACACAGACACTCACACACGCACACACTCACAAACGCAAACACTCACAAACGCACACACTAGCAGGCAGAGAAATAGAGGCTCTGACGTTTGTAAGCGTACTGAGATGAATCGATGCATATTTAAACTTATTCGCACGAGCATTCTTGGTGTATACTTGCATTCCTTGGAATAGCTTCTTGCAGCCCCCAGAGAACATGAGTGAACTTGTTGCGTTCAGCTGAGATATAAAACATGTGTAGGTGGAGAGAGAAATTGCAGTAAATGACGGCATAGTAATGAAGAGAAAAGGGAACGGCTGTATCCACTATTTCAAATATAGACAATGCTCCATGGCTCTGTTGCACTCAGAAAATGATCTTTTTAAATTCTGCCAGTGTGACTGATTAATGCTAATGCCAGGGTGTAAGTCCCTAGTCCCTAATTCTGAGGGACTGAAGGCCTTCGCACACCAAGTCAGTTTATGTGAAGATGAGTTTGTGGTCCTATCCCTTCTTAAGCAAAGACAAAGAGTATAGGTCCACTAGAGAGTTTCCCATGCTGATAAAATGGCTGTGGAATTATCATGATTATTTCCAGGTGTGTTTCAAGATGTCAGTGCTCCAGTTTGATACATCACTGGCTACACTGGAACCACACATTTAAAAGAAGACAAACCAGTTGATCCTGAACAGGGCGCACACACACACACACACACACACCACCCACATCACATCATTAATCAATATTGAGTCATCAGAAAAGTGCATCCGCAGACATTCACACTGGATCGCGGTCAATCGCCTAGTTGTCCTGTGATCAGTCTGCTCACACTGATTTGACACACTACAGTGAATCAGAATAGTCAAAAAATCCTCCTCAACCCTCTCAATCAGATAATAAACAGCGGGCCAGATACAAAAAAGTGACCCCATGTTGAATATAGACCTGATATGGGCTAGAATCCTTGCATTAGCATGTTAATTGAAGATGGAGCAGGCCAATCAACATAAGGTGGTGTAATTTACTGGTATCACAAAGTAATTCACAGCGAAGGACTACATCTACACATCAACTGAATAAGACGGGAGGCGCTGTGTGCATGCTCCCATGGAATAACATAACTCAAACATTTGTTATTGATTAGAATGCCAAATGCTTTTTGGGAGCTGTTGTGAGCCTCTACAGTGCACTTTTGATGTTATATAAAGCCTCTAGGCATAAACCATTGCAGAAATCTTTACAAATGGTATTACTTGCTTTTGTTCTCCCAATTTTGCCTTTCTTTACATGCCTCTGTGTTTTCTTTCCAAAACGTGGGCTCATGGCTGAGAACTAACTGCGAAGCATAAAGTATAATACTCTCGAGTATCATACACCTCAGTAAATGTACTAAGCTACATTCCAGCACTGCCAGTCAAATTGTATGATAGTATAAGGATCAAGAGAGAAAACGGCACGATGGAATAAGTTATAATCGTTTTTGGCATGTGGAGTGTTGAAAACAAAGCTAAAATAAGCTCTCTACCTTTGAGTAGAACTCCATTCTCTCTCGCTGTGTTATGAAAGTGACAGGGTTATCTTCTGTCCACCCAACACCTCCACACATCCTGATAAAACGAAGCCTGCCCCCTCACGTATCATTTCTGGACACTGATCTAATGTGATGCATCAATGAGGTGTTACTTGGCTGCTTGATTCTCTTTCCTAAATATAAGCAAGCGAGTCGATTCTCTGACAAAATGAGGAGGATGTTTGTCGAACCAGACCCTGCTGGCAGTGTGCATGAGTATGTTTGCCGTTGAGGAAAACAATTCCAGCCAGTGGACAAACCTGATAACTATTGTAAACAGTCTGGTCTCATAAAAGTCATGTATCTGTTTCCCCCCTTTTCTAGGTACTGGATCATGGAGGCATTTTAAACGGCAGTGGATCTGTAATTATACAGCAAAGGTCTGTGTCAGAGATGCACATACACACACCAGATAGTGGGATACATTTGATTTGCCCGAGAGTGTGTTTGTGTGTTTTTGTGTGTTAACAGCATGACTCAGAGGATAATTGCCCACATGAAGCCTAGTATTAGAGATCATTTCACACCGGGGACGGGAAGCACAGACAAACACATACAAACCTCGCCTCTCTTCCAGCTGTTGGAGGTATTTTCTCAGCTCGTCTACACTTTTATTGGCCTTTTGAAGTGCGTCACTCAGAACTTTCTCTCTCTCCTCGGCCCCCCCCCCCCTTCAGCTGCTCTCTCTGCTCCCTCAGTCGCTCCTCCTCCATGCCGCCCAGCTCTCTTCTAAGTTGTCTCTCGTTTTTCTTCACTGATTCTCCGATACTCCCCTTTAATCCCTGTCTTCTTCCTCTCATTCCTTTCTTCGAACTCCTCTCTCAGGGCTTTCCCCGCTTCTTTGTGCCTCTTTTCTAGCTCTTCTTCTCTCGCTTTCCTCTTTCTCCTATGCCTGTCTCTGCACCTCCAGTTGAAGTGCCCTGTCCCAGTCCAGCCTGCCCAGCTCCTGTGCCTTTCGCCGGGCCTTCTCCCTCTCGGCGGTCCCTCTCACTTCTCGGAGCTTGGCCTCCATTTGAGCCAGTCGGGCATGGAGTTGCTAGAACTCGTGGAAAATGAGGTAGCTTACACCGCAGTACCAGCAGATCGTCTCACTGCACTCAATCTGAAGGAACAACACATATCATTTATTAGAAATGACAAGAAAAGCATTATTGAGAAGCAAATATTCTGTCTGTTTGTCTGTCGCACAACAGACTACTATGAAATGGAAAGGACCGTTAACTCACAATGATAGGAGAACAGAATGTGTTTCTGTTGGACTCAATACTTGTAGGTTTGTTATTAGTTGGATTAATAATATTTATGTAATAACTGTCTTGTCTTAGCGTGACAGGCTAATATTTAAGTCTAATGATTCAAACTTTGACCACGGTCTGTTGGTTACACATCTCCATCTGGTAAATCTTGTTCATCATATCAAACAAGAACTAAATTGTGTTTTGCTGTTCGAGAATATAATATTTTAACATGAACTTAATATTATCGATTTAAGCAATTATACCTATACGTCTGTAAGTACAATAGGCACTTTAAGAGTTTTGAATATTATAGAAATGCATGTTTAAATCAGAATATTACTTGTTTTGTTTATCGGGAAATGAAAAATTGAAGATAAGTCCGGAAATAGCATTCAGTTTTGTAGGATTTGATGTATGGAGCCTTTTTACATCTGAAATATCAAAGCTGTCTATAAAAACATTTAGACTGACAACTACAAGCTCCATTATCCATCAAAATCTGTTGCAACCACTGGTGTCAAAAACATCTCTTTATCTGTCAGCCTTTCAAAGCCGAGGAACACAGATACTCTAATCCCTCCTTCAGATATTGTTTCTATTGCTGTCTGTTAGAAAAAACACATCCCAAAATTATCTCTCTTTTTCTGTGTGTGTCTACGCATTCTCTCCAAGCTGCTGTCACTTCTTTCAGGCTTACGGGGGGATAAGATCACATCCCCCGAGCTTTCATCTTCGTGATGATTTGTGGCAGAGAGGCAGCGGAAATTCAGATGACATGCTGACGGCTGCTGTGTCAGAATGCTCCAAATAGACTGCTGCATGATGTAAACAAGGTGAAAGTAACTTGCAAACGAAGCTGACATGCTTGGAAAGACAACTGGGAACTGATCATTCAATTACTGCTGTCAAGGTACAGAGGTCATATGATTGTCCATTTGGACACCCTCTTCCGCTGTGGTGTGCACACTTTGTTTCCAAGGGGTAGGAGACCTATTGATTTTGATTCTGCAATGGCCTTTTTAATGAGTATGTCACTTAAACAGACATTCATGTGGACATTCTTGTGTCAAAAATGAACTCTTCCCCTTTCCCCATCTAGGCCCACAGCGCCATGGACTTGTGGTAGGAGCTTATGGTAGAGGTAAGAAAAACAGAGTAAAAGGTGTCAGATGCTGTGTATTTTCATCAGCTTTCTATTCAAAGCACAGGCTGCAGACAATTAAATGCAAATTAGGTGCACATCCATCAGTTGTCTCCAACTCCAAATAAGCTCCTTTAGATGTAAACGTGTGAATAAAAATGTAAATACTTTGTGACATTGAAATCAACATAATTTACAGTGAGAGAATAATTACGGCTGAGGGCTAAAATCTCCACTCAGATGACTTTGAAAAAGTGTTTGAAAGCTGCATCGTGTCGTCCTTTCTGGTGATCTACGCGTACAAACGGAGCAGAACAAATGGTAAGAGCCTAAACTGAGAAGACGGTTGAGTCAAAGGACGGAGATCAAAAGAATGGCAGCCTACTGCTTGAAAGTCTTTTCCTGAAAGACACTGAAATGAGTTCCACTCAATGATCGCCGTCCTTGCCGTCCCTCTCTCGCTGCGTCTGTCTCTCTTGTTTCCTCCTCCTTTACAGTAAGAGAGAAATCAAAACGAATGACAGGACGGGAGACAAGACAGGCAGACAAAACACACAGCAACACTTTAAAGTGCTTCTGACGTGACAAGTGATTGACAGGTGATGCATTTAAGAAGATTCCGCTTCTCTCTCTCTCTCTCTCTCTCTCTCTCTCTCTCTCTCTCTCTCTCTCTCTCTCTCTCTCTCTTTCGCTCAGTCTCTCCATCTAACTTTCTGTTCCCACCTATTACAGTGTCTTCTTGCTTTGTGTTAGCACCTTGTCTATCCATGTCAGGTCTAGGTGCAGATTACGTCTGCCTCATGTCTTCAGGACAGCGGGAGTCTGTGTTCTAGCAGCCATGACAGACAGAAAGACAGATGAAAGAACACTTGGGAAAAAAGGGCACTCCACTCCCAGCAAATGCTGTGGTATAAGATGAGGAGCAAGGGTCTATGCGATGCTTGCAGTAATTGTATACATTTGGAAACTAGAATGGCACTCAGTAGAGCGCATACCTCCGCCATTAGTCATTATTAACAAAAATGGTCAAAAATGACAACCTCGCAAAGTTAACAGGGTCTATTCTGGGATGAGACACATCCTCCATTCATGTTTTATGGAAATCGGTTCTGTTGTTTTTGATGTAATCCAGCTAACAAACCAACCGATCAACCAACAAATGGACACAGTGATAAATACAAGGTACAGCTGAAGAATGCCATTATTTTGTAGGTATTTGGTAATAAACCAAAGCACCAAATCTGACTTGATGGTGGCACCAGATTAAAAGTCAGAGGATGAGAGATTACAATTCGTCTAGCTGAAAAGATGATGGATAATAAAGATCTGGAGAGATATCAAGCCACAAGGTAAAACAACATTCAGCCACTTCCTAGCTAACATTATTGACTGATTACATCCAGTGTGTTTTAGTTCCAGGTTTGAATAAGTGTGTCCTAAGTGAGTGCTGATATTCTAGAATTATGGTCCTATGATGTCCCTTAAAACAGTAACTTTAAACAGTAATGTTAGCTAGGAAGTCGCTGAAAGCTTACATTAGCTGTTAGCGGTCTAACGGAAGCCAATGGGTAACCAATATGTGGTTTTACCTTGAAATATGGCTTGATTTCCCTCCAGACTTTCACTTTCCATCTGAATATCATCTACAGCAACAACATATCAAAATGAAACTCAATGGAAAAACAGTCAACAAGGAAGTACTGAACATTGAAATGATAATGAAATGGAGAAAATACATCCCTCAGATACATCAATGCACTCCACCTACACCATGACACTCCTGATTCAACACGCCAGAGCCTAATGAGTTTGTCACAGAACAGGAGTGGGAAAGAGTCTGAGATCTGACGCCTGATTGCTTTTTGTACTGCTTCATGTTCATTTCTTTGCAGGGTTCCCATGGATGCTTGTGAAATAAAGCAAAGGTGTGCTCCTAATGCTCTCCCTATTAGGTGTTGGCGTCCCCCGAGCTGAACTTTTACCCCGAGAGAAAATGAAAACAGGAAAATGGACAGAGAGGACATAAAGGGAGAGGAGGGAATGTATTAGTGTGGGTGGAGAAAAAGCTACACAACACGACAAAGTATTACATTGTGTTGCTGCAGACTGCACTCTGGAGAATATGGGCTATTATCTGTTTGCAGCATGAGCGTGTGAGAGTGTGTGTGTGTGTGTGTGTGTGTGTGTGTGTGTGTGTGTGTGTGTGTGTGTGTGTGTGTGTGTGTGTGTGTGTGAGAGACAGAGAGAGAGAGCCAGAGTGAGTAAGTGCGTGCAAGTGTGAGCAATATTTGGCACTGGGACTCAGGGGGTTTAGTGTTTACTGTGCAGATGTCCTCATGGTTCCTGCAGGCATAGATACAGCAAAAACTACTAAGTGTGTGTGTGTGTGTGTGTGTGTGTGTGTGTGTGGGAGAGAGAGCAAGAGAGAGAGAGAGAGAGAGAGAGAGAGAGAGAGAGAGAGAGAGAGAGAGTGTGTTTGTGTCCAAAAATGCTTATGCATGTAAATGATGAGTGTGTGTGTGCGCATGTGGTGGTGGTGGTGTGTGTGTGGGGGGGGCTTCTTAATGCGTGTGATGTAGTCATGAAGACCGACAACAAGAGGCAAGTACGCAAAGTTGAAGTGACCTGAGGGCTGAATCGTGCCTTCGCTATTGCTTGAGCAACACACACAAACACAGAGAAACACAGCTTTCTCACAGTGATAAAATCCAGCACAAACACAGTCAAAAGAACGTTTTTGCACACACGGGGGCAGATGAAAGACGCAGACAAAAACACCCAAAGACGCACACAGACTGACAAACAGACACACACATCACAACCCACACAGATACAAGCACAAACACGTACGCGGGCACAAACAAAAGAAGCAGACATAGACGGACACATACAAAGGCAAATTTACTCACATAAGCATCTTCAGACAGACAGGAAACTCACACAATTGCTCACTCACACACACACACACACACACACACACACACACACACACACACACACACACATGGACATAACCTCAGGGCAGAATGTCTGTGCCACCAGTGGGTTGTGTGCTCCCGTGACTGAGTTTGGCCCCGCGGGGAGACCCCTTGCCCTGGGCACTGACACGTTCACTTAGCACTCAAACCACAAAGCTAACCCCCTTCACACGCTCACAAACAAACACACATACACACACACACACACACACACACACACACACACACACACACACACACACACAATAACAACCACACACGGGCACACGCGCTTGCAAAAAAAAATACCTGAGAGGAAAAGATAGAAACAAGGCCTGTTTGAGTAAAGTAAAAAGAGAGAAAGAGTGAGTGAGGGAGAGGAGGAGAAAGGTCTTGATGTCCTTTAAATGTTTAATGCCAGCAGCCAATAGATGCGTCTCCTCTACACACAGAATCTCTTTGTCCTCTGCTGCACACAACACTTCTATGGCTCCCCTTGTGTCTCTCTTATCTCCCTTTCATTCTGTCTCTTGATTGGCTGCATTAGTATGCTGGACTGCGGCCATGTACAGCTCTTACACTTTCAACACATTTGTTTTAATTCATCTGGTGAAGATTATTCTATTATATATGAACTGAATGAATATCTCTTACAGAGGCTTTTATTGTAAAATCAACATAATGTATGTAACTATGCAGAACATGCATAATGCCTCAGGGTACACCAGTGACGTAGGAGCTCAATCCTTATTCAATAACCACAGAGCGCCAGTCCTCCACCTCTTCCTGTAAGCGAACCTCCAGCATGTGTCCACACCTAACAGGTACCATGACCGCTCCGTGTGTGTGAGTGTGTGTCCGTGTTTTTGCTCCCCGGACCCCCTCCACAGTCCATGTTATCGCCACATTGCCTGCATGCTCCATCAATTAAACATGGGGCTATTACCTCTCGCCTGATGTGAAACATTTAGGAGGGGTGGAGTGGTGCAGGTGGGGGGGTAGAGGATGGGGGCAGGGTGCGGGCATTCTTGGGTGGTTGGTGTCTTGCCAGGATAAAAAACATAATTAATTTACACGATGCCTTTTTAACTGTCTTCGTGTGTCTGTCTGCGCTCATTGTCTCATGCGCTAAGGGTGGAGATGTAACGCCATGAAGACAAGGCGCATAAAAAAAAAGATATTGTTTTATTTTTACAATTTGGCAACTTCTCCTTTGCTACGTTCACACCATCTCTGCACTCCTCCTTCAAGTTTCCCTAATCTTCCATCTGCTCCATGCACCCTTGTCTCCTTTCATCTCCGTCCTAAACAACTGTCCTTTCCTGCCTTTTCCCCCTTGTCTCCCTCGTCCACCGCCGCCTCTTCAGCTACAGCTGCCATGGACCATCTGGTTCGTCAAAACACCAGAATAGGGTCACTGTCACAAATGTAGACACCACGCACACACACGCACACAGACACACACATGAATGCCCCGTACACCCTCGTTGTCCATACGTACACTCACATGCATTCCATGACAAAAAAAAACAGGCCTCCAGCCACTAACACACACAAGCACACATCGTTCCCACGCAGTACAATCCACATAAAAATACAAATGAACCCAGTGCGATTCATAACATGGTTGCTGTATGTTACGACACGCAGGATTCATTGGAGAAGTTAGAGGAACTACAAAGGCAGGCGCTTAAAGGGACAACAGAGGCTGATGCATCAAACGGACCCGCTCCTTTTATTTTTGTCAGTAGAGCTGCAACAATGAATTGATTAATTTATTATTCACTCAAAAGAAAATTGATTGCCAAGTATTGTTGAAACTGATTAATCATCTTAGCTGTTTTGCATCAACATTTGCTGGTGAGGGCTTGCTGTTTGTCTTTGTCGTTTATGACAAAGACAAGGAGTAAATGAAGAGTCTTTTGGTTTTGGTCAGTGGGTTCAATAAAAGAAGACTCTGCGAAATTGTGATGAGCATGTTTCACTATTTTTTTAATAAAAGCATTGATCATAAAAATTTGAATAGCACTCACACCTGTGCCAAGCCCCAACGGTTCCCTTTAATTCTATCAAGCCAAATCCAATACCAAACTCGACAGCCATATATCAGCCTAAATTTTAAACCAGCCATAACTGCATAAACAGGCCTAGGATCCACATCAAATTGTACTCAGAGTAATAAAGAAAATGTAAAAAAGAAGAAAAAAAAAAAGAAAAAAAAAAACGGTGAGGAAAAATTCCTGGATCTCCACACCAATTGTTAATGTGGTCAGTTCTGGGCCGAGACCTTGGCTCCATGCAAGTATTTTGTGGAAATCCGCTCAGTAGTTTTTGCGCAATCCTGCACACAATCAGTATTGGAAATAATCATTACTTCAGATACTACTGACCTATATTACTTGTGGTCAAGGTTTTTGATGGAGGGACAGCTTGCAGGCTGGACAAAGCAGGCAGACACAGAGCTGTGCAGACAACAGATCCCAACAGATCTTCACAAACAGACAGACTACACAATTGTATTTCCTTTAATCCTCAGGACTAGAAAAAAACAGAATTCTCTTGCGTGCTTTTGGAAAGCAGGGAGGCTGGAAAAACTACAACCCACACACACAGACTAGCCTCACACGCAGAATTAACTCCATGAAACTCCTTATATTCACCCACCACCAATTCATCTTCACCAGTTCACGACTCTGTTGACGACTATGTTTCCACTTCTGGACGGAGTAAAACGGCACTTGTGTCTCCACCCCTTCCCCCCTCCTTCTGTTTTTTTGGACCCCCCCCCGCCCCCCTCAGCCCAACCCCCCCCCCCCCACCCACCCCCCCCCCCCCCCCCCCCCCCCAGCCAGAATCCCCCCCCCCCCAGCCCCCCCCCCACTCCCCCGCCCACCCCCCCCCCCCCTCCCGCCCCCATCCCCCCCCCCCCCCCCCCCCCCCCCCCGCCCCGCCCCCCCCCCCCCCCCATCCCCCCCCCCCCCCCACCCCCCCCCCCCCCACTCCCGCTCCCCCCCCCCCCCCCCGGCCCCCCCGCATTAGGATTAGGTCTTTTTCAAGTGAATATGATGATGGGCAAGGCGCGACTATTAGACAGGAAACAAAACAAAAGGATGGAGCGCTGCCAAAGCAATCCTACATGGACGCTTTCTCTATAACTCTTTTCCAAACTATCTCTCCTCTCTCTCTCTCTTCGTTCAGTCGCAGACATATTGCTTTTTCCTTTGTCCCTATATCCCCGGTAACCTATTGCATGGGCGCACTGTCATCTCACGCTATCCGCTATCTCAACATCACCACACACCGATCAGATCCGCTCATCATTTTAAGAAGGGATTTAGAAGTAGCTTAAGCGCGTCTCTATCCATGTTGTTTCTCCCACCCCACCCACACAACCCCAACCCCACACCATCCCCACCCACCCCACCCACCACAAACCCACACCCACCCACCCCCACACCCCCCCACCTACACCACCCACCCAACACACCCCACCCACACCCCCCCCCCACCACCCCACCAACCCACCAACCCCCCCCCACCCCACCCACACCCCCCAACCCCCACCACCCACCACCCCACCACACCCCACCCCCCCCACCCCAACCACACCAACCACCCCACCACCCCCCCCCCACACACCACCCCCCCCACCCCACCCCCCCCACACCCCACCACACACCCACCCCCCCACCCCCCCCAACCACCCCACCCCCCACACCCAACCCACCCCCACCAACCACAAACCAAACCCCACTAAAATCACCCCCACCAACCAACCACCCCCCACAAACCACCCCCACCCCCAAATCAACCCCACCCCAACCCCCCCCACCCCCCCACACACCAAACCCCCAACCACCCCCCACACCCACACAACCCACCCAACCCAACCACAACCAACCACCCCCCCCCCCCCCCCCCCCCCCCCCCACCCCCCCCCACCCCCCCCCCCCCCCCCCCCCCCCCCCCCCCCCCCCCCCCCCCCCCCCCCCCCCCCCCCCCCCACCCCCCCCCCCCCCCCCCCCCCCCCCCTCCCCCCCCCCACCAACCCCCCCCCCCCCCCCCAACACCCCCCCCCCCCCCACAAACAACAAACCCTCCCCCCCCCCCCCCCCCCCCCCCCCCCCCCCTCCCCCCCCCCCCCCCCCCCCAAAAAAGACACAAAACCCAAACCCCCAACAACCCCCCCCACAAACCCCCAATATAATATATATTAATATATATATAATATATATAAAGATAATAACCCCACACAATAATATATATTTTTAACACCTTCCCCCAACCAATTACCCCTCACCCATATATATAATTTTTTTTAATTATATTTTCTGGCTTTGTTGATTTTTGCGACGATAAAGACCCCCCGTGGTGCTCAGTGTAGCGAGAGCCAACACTGAGATTCCACTCATCTGGGCCCCATGGTGCACCACACATCACATGACAAGTGGGTTCGCATTTATGAGCAAGTGCAAGAGTGCGAATGTAGGCAAGTGCGTTTGTTTTCGTGCGCTCGCTCCTTGACCACGGCACAGTGAATGAATACGTTTCTAGGTCTTTTTGTCTGGGTGTGTATGCGTGTGTGTATATGAGTGTGTGTAGACGAGGGAAATGGGAAGGGTAGTGGTGGTCACAAGGGATGGAGGGAAGTGCAGGGCGGAGGGGGTGGGGGTGGGGGGGGCAGAGGCGTGCGAGTAGCAGAGAGGGGAGGAAGGAGGGGGCAGACAGATCAGGGGCATACTGTACCGTGGAGCGGATGAATCAAAGTGTGTGAGATGGCCAGCGTCAGGGTTGTGTGTGTCTGCAAGGTAGTAGCACAGACAAATCCACAGTCAATCACTCAGGCACGCACACGGATGCATGCATGCGGAGGGCAGGGGTTGAAATGATCAGAAACAGTCAGAGGAAAGCCAGCAGGGCAGACAGAGGGCAGGAAAGGAGGGGTCGACAAAACCATTGGGGGTAGTGAAAAAAAATGAAGGAGCATAATAAAGTGAGGGGCTCAGAGGGGGGTGTAATCCAGTGTTGCATGTTTGTCGGCTGACTGGCTGTCCTCGCGTTCGCACACCTTCTCTTTCCTTGCCATCCCCTTCCCCGTGTGCCTGGCCGGCCTACCTTGCTTGCTGCTTTGCGTGGAAGCAGGGAAAGGGCAGTGGCAGGGAAAGAATCACCTATGGCTGCTCGACCGGCACTTGGCCACGCATGACATCACATCCAAACACAGGGTGAGGCACAGCACGGCATGGCACGGCACACACAACAACAAACAACTAGCCTGAGGAGCAGGCAGGAGTGTCCATTTTGTTCCGTGTGTGGGAGATTACAAGGGAGTCAACCGCTCAGTCTACTTGTCTTTATGTATTTTCTTATATTAGTGTATGCACCTCTCCAGAACTTACTGCAGTTCAAGGTGGCTGTTCACACTCAATGTCTGTGGCATTGGAAAGTTATACATATATACATATAACAAAATATATAATATTTTTGGGGAATTTAGCCTATTTAAAACATTGTGTTAAGAAATGGGGATTTGCGGCCGTCTAAATTAAAATGGCTTGTACCGCACAAACTGATTCTTTCATCAAGACGAGTTAAATATCTACACAGTCTCCCATTTTTGGCTGCTAACTGAGCCTTTACCTGGCTAATATAAGACCTTCTTAGATGGATGAGTAGCAAAATATCTGACCAGACACTTGATCTAAAAGCTGTTTATAGCTTAATATATGAATGTAAACTAGGAAGATTATAATGTTATACTAATAACATTAGACTAAATAACTAAACAGTGTTTGAAAAATGTCTAAATAGTGCTGGGTTAGCATAAGTGAACATCATTGATCATCTGAAACCCATCTCCAGAAAGGCATCTCTTCAATCAATAGTGCAAAACTATTTAGAGTTGACTCTTGATGGCATATAATGTTACAGCAGCTCTTCAACAGTTGAATGACAATTTAGAAACTAAAGTTTAACTCTTATGTGCCAGAAATTTGAACCAGCCTAAGCCCTGCAACTGGCGTTCTGTAATATTAAAACCTAGGCTGTTTGTGTCATAGTCTCCAATACACTCCATACTAGAGCAACAAAACAAGAGAAACGCTGTATTATATTTTAATGACTCTCTCTCTCGTACTCGGGCTCAGGTTAGAAACGTAGACTGAGTGCAGACATGAGAGAGGTGAGGGCAGGACAGCAGGGAGCCAGTGAGAAAAAGCAGCCGGAGAGAGAAGGGGGAGTATAGTCTGTTACATTAATCAGAGTTAGCAGACAACACATGTGCTTCCGTTAGCCCCACTAGACCACGCATCACAACACATGGCTCGGCACGACATGGCACGGCACGGTAGGCCAAGAGAGGCCACAGGAGGTAACACTGGCTGAAATGTTTGCGTGTGAGTGTCTGCCTGCCTTGTTTATTTGGGTGCATTCTTCTGTTTTTTTTTTTTTTTCGATCGCTGTCCAGTTTGTCAATGGAGCCAATACCCTTTTGGACATTTATCCTACTTTTGTGTTCTTCATCTGCGGTTTGAACCAGGTGGACTGACATTCTGTCTGACTAGATGACAGTCATTGGAGCGAAGCGAAATCCAACCTCATTTAACCCTCCTGGGTGGGAGAAAACAAGTGCCATTGCCTCTGTGTTGTTTAATTCTGTGCTGCAGCTAAGTGCATTATGCAAAAAAAGCTTCAGACATTTATAAATGAGTAAAATAGAGAGCATCTAATTCAGTTCGACTGTACAAATGACTGAAGCTTTATGTCACTAAAGGCCATTTTCAAACAAAGTGTTCAAGTAAACATTTTTCAAACCTTATCGAGAATTTTGCATAAACATATTGACTTAGATCCGTTGTTGGCGGTTCCAGGAATAAAACACCGACATAGTAAAAGAAACAGCACAGAATCGTGGTATCATTTGTCAGCCTGCTGGCACTAACATTTATCTCACTCATTTGAAAAAGAGAACTAAACCAACACATTTTAATCTAATTAAGAATGCAATGAAACGACTGGAACTAGAGAGAACTAAATTCTCTCTGAAATATCAAGAAAAGAAATTTCTGCAAAATTGGCAACCTTTTACACACCACTTCAATTATTTGAAAAGAATAAAGATAGTCCCTTAGAGCAAGTAAATAAAGGAACTGAATATATGAAAGAACAGACTTCTGAGACATCCAACATCCCTCTGATTCTTTTTCATTGTGCAATCTGCACTGACTGATATCAAATATCCCTAATTAGGGATGAAGGTTTTGACACAGTTATGAAGCCTGTAGCAGAACAGGCCTTCTGTAATCATGGATAGATTTGGAAATGCACATTTTCAGTTTGTAAAATTTATTTTGAGTACAGACGAAATATATGGCATGTTAAAAATAGTAACCACAACTACATATAATATAAGAAGGGTCAAGAGAGGACACTTGAAAATGATAGTGATGTCATATTTTACTAAAATCGAGTTTATATCATAAATGTGCCAAAGCCTTCTGGTTTAGTTTTTACCTGAATGCCACCATGGGTTCTTGAAATGGACAGCTAGATGCTAAATCATACACACTGGTCCTTGAATCTTCCACTGTTATGTATGATCAGTGATCATTTTACATTTCTGTTGTCTCATGCAACTCGCCTCAATTTCTAAGTGACTTTTCATGCATTCCTAGACTTTCAACAGGACCCACCAAACACATGGTGGTATTCAGCTTTGAGTATGGGTAAGTGGTGAAAACCATAGCTTCGATAATGAGAAATTATAGTGAATGAATGGCTGGTAGTAAGAATGGCAGTGAATGCAACAGTCTTCAAAAAGAACAAAACATCTTAGTGAACACCATAGATAATGGTCCACTGAGGCGACTATCAATAGGCCAATTCTTTCTTTTTTGACACTGAATGTTATGTCTGTATGACTGTTCAAGAATTAGAGCAAAGTGTTGAGCCTATTAAAATCCCTTGCCCCCTACCAGGGCATGCTGGAGAGAATTGTAACCTGAGGTATTCTGACATGTAAAATGTAACATGTTGAGGGCAGTTTCACCACACAACAACATACATTTCATACATGCCACAAACACTCACAATAACTGAATAAACTGAACTGTACTTTGTAATTAGCGATGAACACAGTGTATCTTTGGAAAACAACTGCCGCAGTGGCTGGCATGACAACTGCTTCATAAAAGCAGCATGCGACCTTGTAATGACCCTGGATTATCATGCAATATTGTCACTTTGTATTTCCAGGCTACAGACAACACCCGTGACAATATTGCACGATAATCCCCCCGCTGCCTCTTAGTCATTACTGCAGATCAGCATTCACCTGATGAAACCTCCACCTCTCCCTCTCCCTCTCACCCCACTCTTAATCTCCCTCCCTCTCCAAGATTTAAGAAAACAGACTGAAAAGGGCCAGGAAAGGTGAGGAAGACGATGAAGAGGGAGGAGGAGGAAGAGGAAGGGAGCAAGTCTGAGATACACTGATTAGAGTGAACAGACAACACATGTGCTGCCATTACCCAGCGACTTCCTGAGGTCTTTCTGAGGGGAAGGAATCAAGACTTCAAAAAAAAGAAAAAGAAAAGGGAGGAGCGTGTCTGGTTTAAAACTATCCATTATTCAAGGAAGGGAGGACCGAGAGAAAGAAAGTGAGACAGACGGAGAAAGAAGAGAAAGGGAGAGATGTGTATCACGGTGTAGCTCACTGGGACATGAGGCTGCTCTCTCTCCTCTCTTCCTCTAGAAGACTTTGCCATGCTCACATTAAAAATGAATGGATGGAGGAAGGGAGAAGGAGAGTGGTTGAGAAACTTCAGTTGGACAGCTGACAGTCCGAGGCATGGAAAGACACGACAGAGGCTAGTCAGAGCTTCGATTTACACCTTAACACTGAGTCAGACATAGCGGTCAATATAATAGCGTCAGAGTTTCAGAGAAAAAAAAGAACGTCAGTGACCAGCCAGGCTTGTGTCTGGGGTTTCACAGTGTTTCATTGTTGTAACAATTGAGTCTCCAGTGAGGTAGGCGGATGGACAATCTGATGATTTTATATCATGATCGACCTTGAAGACGTCCACAATCTACTTTTCAGGTGAATCGTAGAGATTGTGTGCTCTTACTTCTGTTTCTAAACTTCAGATAACCTCATTGATTAGCAGATCCTTGCTACATGAACATACCTGTAGCTTATGGGGACAACTATAAAGCTGTGCTGGTTGGATGATTTGCTTCACTTCGCAGCAGTTAACGATTACTCTGACAATAATGCCCCATTTGTTACATATTCCAACTTTTAAAAAGTGACTTATTAACTCAGTATGTTTGTAAAGCACAATTTCATGCAAACACAGCTAAAGGCGCTTTACAGAATAACAAAACAGTAAATTAGAGGGGAAGAAATAGGTCAAATGTGTGTACACAAAGACAGAAATGAGTAATTCTGTGCTTGTGGGCAACCCACAGTGGTTCGAACCAATCAACATTCTTTGAGGAACTACTGCCAGCTACGGTTTAGATGTGACAGCCAGCAAGTGAAGCGACTGTTTGTTTGAAAACAACAATGGTGGCTTCTCAAGAAGTTAGTGTAGATGTTGCTATAGCATCAGTAATATCAGAGCAGGAGTATATTTCACTGAAACTGAAGGTTTTTCTCGATATAAAACATGTTTCCAATCTTCTCTTGAATGGCTTCAGTAAGAGTTTGATTTACAAACTGGTTCCCCTAGTGGTAGGGTTATCGATCTGGTCGATCTGATTGGTTAAAAGTAGCTCAGTGATAGACAGATGGTTTGTCCAATCTCGTTCCAAGTGCTAATCCTAATCGTAATCATCATAAAAACATGACCATCCCAACATGTTTTCTACTAAATTCAACACACAAAATTTGTTTCAGCCATTGTTATGTCCTTGAAAAACAAATGATAATACAGATTCAGTAAGCAAAGAGGTCTGACTGATGTGCCATCTTGTGAGCAACAAGTGTTATGGAAAAAAATCAGGACCCTCTCAGAAGTTTGATTTTACTTTGTGAGCTAAAAGAAGACAACAATGTAGTAACGCAGAGGTGGTTAAAAAGTTGCACAAGCGTCAAAATTCAAACATCCAACATGTCATGAAGAAAAGTAAGGCCTTTTATACAATGTGATGGTGTGTCTACCTCCAGGGCAGGCACAGTGAAGCTCAACAAGTGTTCAGGTGTACATGGAGCAAATCTGTTTCCATTTACTATAAGTAGTGCATAGCAAAGAGCAGTGGCGTAACTATCGGCGGTGCAAGTGGTGCAAGCGGTGCAGCTGCACCGGGGCCCAGAAGCCGTCGGGGCCCATGAAGGAAGGAAAAAAAAAACAGCTGTCCAGAATTGCCACAGGCCCTGTTTTTGTGAATGAAATAGCTGGGGGCGGGTTGGTAAGGTAACGTGGCCTTGATGCCTGTCAGTCATGATGAGTTGAGACTGAGACTGAGAGAACAAAACGTGAAAAAGGCGAAGAAGAAAAACGTGCAGTGTCAGTGGTCACGTCTTCTTCCTTGATTTAAAAATAAAAATAAATTAGACCCAGTATTTATTTGGAACCAGCGGTTATTTATCAAAATATACACCTGCACCTGGCATTTACAGGGGATCTGCGGTTTATTGAAACCCGGCTATTATTTGGTAATTTACGGTAGATACCAAGGCAAGGCGCAGCAGAAAAATAAATAAATAAATAAATAAATAAATAAATAAATAAATAAGAATAAAATAAAAAAAAAACATCCATCGGCCCATTATTGAGAAATCCCGGTACTCCTGATGGCCAGTCCACCCCTGCAATAGCAGTTCTATCGACAGGCTGTGCATGTGTGTCCAAGCGTGTGTGTGTGCGCGCGCGCGCGCACAGTGCGCACAGGCGTGTGCTTGTGTTTAGGCCGGGGGTGGGGGGCACAAAAAAAATAATTTGCACCGGGGCCTATCACCATGATGTTAAGCTAGTGGCAAAGAGGATACCATTGGCTCATCCATATTTACAATAAAAGTAAATCGATTTTTGATGAATCTTTATCCTTTTGTTACATAATGTACCCACACCACGAAACCCGCCCTAAGCTTAGGTAAACAACGTGCTAAAGCCTGTCTATAGGGAGATGTTTCAGCAGCTGCCTGCCTAGAAAGGCTGCAAAACCGGCAGCTGGCGTTTCCCTTGCACATGACCGCGACCCAGAGCTGTTTTTATGCTTCAAGTCTATTTTCTACTGTTTTTCATGTAACTACAGTGATTAAGTGTCAGGCTCTGAGTGCTGCCAAAACACGGGTGGCTTGCACTCAATACTGGTCCTGAGTGCACCCTACAGTATGTAGACAAAGACAAGAAGCCGGAGCTGCTGCTGCTCTGCTAACACACTGCTTTTCATTGGGTAACCTTAACTCTAAAATCAAGTCTTAAAGTGAGGACTGGCTGAATTGTTCTCCCGTTACTTTACAAAATGTCCTGCTCTCAAGGTCTAAAACTCACACAGTGAGGAATACAAGGGCACACACCTACACACACACACTCACACACGCACAGAATTCTTAAACTACATACAGTGTGATCTACACTTCACTTAACAGACGACAGCCAGACGGAGCTGTACTTTGGCTCCCCAGTCAGTACTTCAGGCCCTACGGTGACACATCCAGTGTCTCTGCTCTGTCAGCAATCCATGTAGCGCTACACTTACAGCAGTGTAACCTGTACAGACAGACAGAGAAGGAAAAGTACCGTGTTGCTGAGACACTGTTGTATGGATGGCAGCCTCAGGCTAATAGTTGGAATGAGTAGTAAATGAATCGATTAGTTGTCAACTTTAAATTAAGTGGCAGTTGATTTAATTAGCAATATTTTGTATCATTTTTTCAAGAAAAAGTGTCTGAAAAAAAAAAATCTGATTTCAGGTCCTCAAGTGTCAATATTGTCTGATTTGTTCAACTTCTTCTGACGATTTATTGACCCACAACTAATCCTTCACCGGAGAAAATAACTGACAGATTACTCGATAGTAAAAAATAACTGCACTGACTAACAAAATTCAGCACCTCGTCAATTATGAATGAAACTGCAGTCAGATAGGTAGTGAAAGCTTGTCATGACGTGCAGTGCGTGTGTGTCTGCTCTCATTCTATTCATTGCTTCTCTCTGAAGGAAACAAAAACAGAAAATCTTTCTCTCATCTCTTTTACTCACACACAGAGATGCTCCTGACTCTCTCTCTCTCTCTCTCCCTCCTGTGTGCTCTGCTCGCTCCCCAATTATCTATAAAGTGAACGTCTTGTCCTGTTACACTGTGTTTCGGAGCTCTTCACACACCACAACATTTGACAAGTTAAAAGGGAGTATTGTCCCTATTGTCCAGCCTTCCTTTTCTTGCTTCCTCTCGCCCTCTCTCTCTCAACGTGCTTCCCTCTCTCTGGGAGGTGAACGTCTTGTCCTGTTACACTGTGTGTTGGAGCTCCTCTCGGACTGTGACACTTGACAAGTGAATAAGTAGCATCAGCACCTCGCGGGGAACAAGAGGTGCTCAGCTGCTGCGTAAAAAAGCTGCAGTGTACTCGGCTCTGTGCCGCACTGAAAACAACTAATCCATCAGCCATGTTTGGACTGGAGCAGTGTGCCAGAAAACAGGCAACACATCTAAGTTAAAGTGTCACTTTGACAACTTGGAGAAAAATCCTGCCAAGTAAGGAAGGAGAGAAACGGCTTTGTTTTGAGTTTTGGTGGTGGCAATTATATGAAGGCTTGTGCTGTGTTCAGGCCAACAATAGCACTGCTGATGCATTAGCACAGATGGGTCCTGGCGCAGAGGGCTCCCACGGATAAATTATGCTTTTTCTGCAACGCAATGCACCGTCATCCAGGAGTGCACTGTGTTGGCCCAAAAGTGCAAACACAAAATCCAGGCAGACTGCTTCAACATGAACAGGACATTCTACCAGAGGCACTTGCAGGGTACTAAAATCCTGCCCTTCAGTATACTATACTCCTGCGTGGTGTTTTGGAGCCTCATAAAGCTTGGAATCAACAGATTTTTTTTAATCAAATAGGACTTCCCGGATCATATTTCATCTTCTCACTGGTACCTGTAACTACACGCCAACCCAGCTCCTGCTGTTTTTTTAAATGCAGCACTATTTTTAGTCTGACCACCTGCTTAGAGAAGCAGGTTTGAGTTTTGATATTCAATTCAAAAACCGTCAGTGAAAGCTCTCTGGTCCCTGAATAATAATTGCTAATGTGCCCTTGAGAAAGACAAAGAAAAGGGACTGAGGGGAAGTGTGACTGCGATCACATGACACAGGTTGAAACTGAAAAGCAGCATGCATTCTCAGCATATTTACAATGAAATACATTACTGTGTTGATTATCTTCGATTCATTTGTTAGAACTGTCGTGGTGGCAGAGACAAAAGTTTTGCACTGGTTGGAGTGGTTGGTTTAGCTCCACATAAATATGAAACAAAAGATAAAAACTATTTTTTCAATACTCACCGAAATAATGAGGTCAGTAGGTAGCAAGAGGAAGTGGAAAATATGTGCACTCGCAGATTGTTGGTAAAGAATGGTGGTGAATGGTTGGTATTAAAATTTCAAAAAGTGCACATTTGTGGAACAATTGTAGCCCCGTCAAAAGAAAAAATTGTTGTAATTGTAGGTTTCCGTAAACCACGTATACGTTAAATTTGTACGTGTCATATAGATCATATCAACACTTCTACAATACATGTCATATGACATTCAGATTACATGTATACAGTATGTGCTGACTTAAGCATTAGGTGAGGTGGCTATGAAGAGAGAGACCACTGTTAAGGATGGCGTTTCAACAGAACCAGATAAGCTAAAACCCAACTTTAACCAAGTGGTTTTTATGCCCAAACCTAACCAAAACATACAAATAAACAAAGAATTTCAAATAAGCATAAAGAGGCAGAAAGCTACAACATAATAGAACATAGAGTTTCAACATAGCTGTGGTTTGCCGGAACAAACATTGTCAACATTCACTGACTGGGTGATGGGGTTGACAATGGATGTCACTGTTGAAAGCAGTGTACCTGCAGATGTATTCAAGCTGCATCCCTGCGTATATAAACATACTGTCGGCATTAAAGTTCAGTGGAAGTATGTGCGTTCCTGTACCCAAGTGTGTGGGTGGGAGGCATGGTGTGTGTGTGTGTGTGTGTGTGTGTGTGTGTGTGTGTGTGTGTGTGTGTAACCGCAGCGCTCTCCTTCTCAGCAGCCCACCATTAAACCTTGGTGCCAGCCCTCTCCCAGCACACCAGGATTAACAGCACTTAAATGGGCCTGTTAGTACACCACCTCCTCTTTGCCTCCCACGCCGACTAGTGCACATGGTGCTGCCCACAGCTTTGCGCTCGCAACGCACACTGCCTCTGTTGTTTTTTGTTCTCCGCTCGCCCCCAGCCACCTAAGCCTCCTCTAATAAATGGTGCTGAAGTGTACTCAGCGGGGGGCTAAGCCCAGAACATCCTCTATTTTACAGACCTATTGGAATCTGAGTGGATGACAAGGGGGTGAAGGAAGGAGGGAGGGAGGTAGACCCTGAGACTGAACCAGATGGATGAGCTATGATCAAAATGTCAGTCTCTCCCTCCCTCTCTTTGTTATTGTCTTTCCTTTGCTCGGTGTCTGGTTATCACATGGCCCTTGTGACAAATCATAAACAGAGGGACTTGAAGGGATGTGTACACACACACACACACACACACACACATAAACACAAACACACATAAACACACACGGGGGAGAGATGGTTGCCCACCACAGAAATCAATAAATAAAATAGATTCCCATTTGTGTCTGTTGGCCGCAGCGCAGCAGGCAGAGAGACAGACAGACGAATGGATGGATGGGAGAATGGACTGTGTGTTTGTAAGAGATGTTCGGGGGGGGGGGGTACGGGTTGTCTGAACATCGAAAGGCCATCCTCACATAATACCAGGGAATGTATTGTTCACAGCCATCTATTGGCCTCAATGAGAAATTCCAGAAATGACTAGAGAGCAACAGACAGAGGAACTGAGAGAGACAGAGAGAGAGAGAGAGAGACAGAGAGAGAGAGAGAGACTCACAGACACTTCGAGTAATCTAACTACTTCACTATATGCTAGGTCTAGTTGAGCAAAAATGACAAATGTGTATGATAATATACAGCTGCTTTCAAGGTATACCATGATATGAAAATTAATTATCATGCCATGTTCATTTGCTTACTGAATTCTACACAGTCAGTGTTACATAATATAATATTTCATGTTAATATAAAGTTTAATATTTGTAAGGACCCAGGACATAAAGCTTTGTGAAATTATAATAAAGCGTGTTCAAGTCATTGAAACCTCAATACATTTCATACTGTTGCAACCCGAACACAGGAACATATATTTAAGTGTAATTCCAGTCTTGCTGTTTTTGTCACCGTTTCTGATGGTTATCATGACACTGAACTGATAAAACTGAGAGCTTGGAACTTGTTGACGCGACAGCTGTCTGTTAAGTTGACAGCACCAAAAACAAGCACCATATAACGTTAACAAATTAGCAATGTGTTAATTTACATTGCGACCCTGCAGCAGCAATATACATTGCTAAAACTGGAATTGAGGTTGCTGCTGGCTTCATAGTAGAAGAGTTCCAAAAACCAAAATAGCTCTGGTGACAATGATCGATCGCTTACGATGTAGCACAAAGCAATACAGGGAACAGAGAAACTCTGTTACAATTCTTAATTATATTAATTATAGATATCATTGTTCCAAAAATACTGTTCAGTCAATGTAGCCTACCCCTGAGAAAGATAAGAAAATGAGTGTCTAGTTTAGCCACAGCTAAAGCAGGTGCAGAGGTCCTTCCCACATCAGCCAGTTGTTCCATTTGGAATATTATGCAGTGTTAATGTGGAGGAGATGAACTAAAACATATTCAAAGGTTACCAATGTATGTGTAAATGAAGCCAAGTTGGCTAGGTTTCCCACAGGGATGAGAAATTAATTAACTCTGTGAAGGACGCAGGTGGGAAACACACCTCTTCTCACACACATTGGAATGGCAAGTAGAAAGACTGGTTATACACATTGGCAACAAAAAAAAATGTCATAATCTAATTACTTTAGTTTGTTGTTTTACTTTGATGTAAGGGCACGTAAAAGAGCCTATTTGAAATATGCGGTTTTATGTGAAAAATGCTTTAGAGCCAGCTTCAAAAGAATGTTCAATTTCTGTAAAACATGGTCTTTGGAGAAAAAGATTTCCTTTGACAGACAGAAAATACACCGACTGTAGACTCTCCATGTGCTTCCTGTTTGAATGGGGTGAAGCTAGAGATTTTCCCCGCTAATTTATATTCATACCATATGGCATATCATATGGGAATATATAACTGCCACCTGACATTGACAAGGATATAAAGCAACACGCATCACTGCCATGTTAAGTCCTCTGTGCTTTATCTTAAAACAGATGGAAGATTAAAAAAAGAAACAGTGTCCCATTTCTTCAAATCATATGGATAACGGCAGCATATGGAGAGTGTGCAGTGTCGAAACACTCATCAAGATGGAAGAAATACTGTATGCTCTCAACACATTTGTGTTTCTGGGTTAAAAAAAAATCCAACATATGTTGTGTCAATATGGTCCTGCATTAACATGTCATTTTGAACGGTAAAGTGCGGTATGGTCCCACAGTGCATACATGTCTGTGCTGTGAAAATGATTCCACATTGGTTCCCCTGGTGTTCAGATCTAACTTTTTTTTATCTCTTCAGGCAGTGGGTGGATCGGAGGACAGTTTAGAACCATCTTCATTTCCTCCTCCCCCTCCTGCTCCGCCTCCATTGATCTCTCCTTGTCTCCTGGAAACAAGAAGAAGACCAGCAGAATAAGCCATACTGGATATGGTATACAGTGTGTGTTATGGATTTTTATTTGATGCTGCAAGTAACAGCTAATTTCAATACTGACTAATGCATTAGTCTAGTACATTTCCCAAGACCTAGGAAACACTGTCGCATTGCTTGTTTTGACCAACAGCACAACATAAGATTAAAGTCCTTACATTTTTACTTAGAAAATAAAATGATTATCAAAATTACTATTGGTTAATTTTGATAATCGACTTATCGACTTACTGTTTTGACTTGAAGATGAGCTTAAGCCTTTACAGCAGGGCTGTTCAAAGTGGGATCCACAGGCCAAAGTCGGCCCACCATGAGATGATTCTAGTGAAAAAAGAAAAATTAGTATAAAAAAATTATATTATGAATTACTGTTTGTGCTTATCTGTTTTATATGAGGAAACTTGGGATCTATAAATTTCTGTCTTATAATACCGTTTTACATGTTAACACAACTGGTGCTTGCTTTTTGCCTATGTGGATCACCATTCACCATTTCAGCTTTGACCATCACAGAAAAAGTTTGGGCACCCCTGCTTTAAAGGGAAACACAAAATATTGAACACTTTGTCTCTTCTTTCATGTTCCATCTTCTATTTAGGTTTCTGAATGACACTTTAAATGTCTGTCATTCATATTGTATGATGTCATCACCCCAAAAAGGAAAGAAAAAAAAAACACTCAACTCAAACTCAAACAAAATCCAGCAATATGAACAAAGTGATCCATCAGATTAAATGAGTTGATCTTTTTTTTTCAATAAAATTTGACTTTTAGACTTTACAACCTTTTGGAGTTATTGGAAATGTTAGGACCACAAGAGTCAGAGACAATCCTGCACAGCCACCACTGGAATCTAATCTACAAATAGTTTAATACTAATAATGTTAATGTTGCCTAATCTTTATCTGCAGCTGTGCAGAAATACCAGGTCTAGACAGACATGCAAAAATATATACTGTATATATCAATAGTCAAATGTCGATATAGGAGTTGAATGCCAGACGTTACAAATTAAGTTTTGAACTATTAGATACTGCCCTAATCTTGAACTGAGCTCTTAAGAGGTGAGTTTTGTTCCTCTCTAGTTCTTTGAGTTCAACATTCTTGTAAAAAAAGTCCCTACCTTTAAATGAGAGCACACTGTCTGACAGTAGTAAAAACATGCCAATTAATCACTATAAAGTAAACTCTGATATCAAAGGATGTCTACAAAGACATTGTGTTCTGCCAAATATTACCCAGGAAAATTGACTTTTCACAATGAAAGTGGGTGGTACTTTTAAACTGATGAATAGCCCTCTGAGGTTAATGTAAGGGTAAATCCCTTAGCGTGATGTCCACCATATTAAACCCATTTTCCGTACACTCTATTCAATAGATTAATCAGTCAAGCTTATGGCAGCATTAAGCTTATAGACTGTAGATTATGGCATTTCACAGCTGAGGGTATTTGGACTTCACAGCCATACATTAGTCTGTCCTCCAATGTAGGGCAACACAATGTCTAACAAGGACTGACTCAACTTTCAAAAGTGGAAACAATCCCCAAAACAAAGTTCTGGTAAGTCTCGTTGGTGGTGATTAATGATTAATTGTATGATACATTCTAGTTTCAAATAAGTCAGGGAGAAAATTAATTGAGTACGCTCTGTTCTATGTTTTTTTAGTTGCTACAAACCAAGGAAAGACCCCTGCAGTGTAATAGTAACCACTGAGGAACAGTCAGTGATGCGCCCGTGGGTGAAGGAGGTCATGCGAGGAGAACAGAAACGCAAGCCTAACACAGCATCTGCTGTCTGTCTGTCTGTCTGTCTGCGTGTGCACGCTTTCAGGGTATAAATCCATCCACTCACCATTAGGGAGGGAAAACTATCACGCTAGGTCAACACTTGACCTCAGATTGAATTCTTCTGGCGAACTTCAGGGCCGGAGGTCACTGCTATCAGATGGTCCTGGCGCACGGCTGCATGCCAGACATTAAATGCCCTCGCAGACCATCGGAGGGAAATAGAGTGAGAGGACACACAGGAAAATGTACAGCACAAACACACAAGGATTTGGCCCAAAGCCTAATGCACATACACAGACTCACATCAATTATACTGACAGGCAGGTTTGGCTTAATACACACACCAAAACGTTCATTCATTCTCATGTGTAAACAAGCACGTGAACTCTGTCACACTCACACACCAGTGCAGACACACAAACCCTGCCCAATCAAAGAGCAGGCTTCATGCTCATGCACGCTAATAGCCTGATTGCCCCCCTACTGTCTCTAGGCTCTGCATTTAAAGCACAGCAGAGATCCTCAATCGCTGGCTCACACAATGCAGATGAATTAGTTACGCCCTGTGACAGCATTAAGCAGGCCTATCCTTTTAGATGGACGCAGATATAAAAGGGCTGATTTTGCACGACAACTGTTCCCCCGTGACATTTTGTCCGTTTTAGCCCTGATTGAACTATTAATCAGTCTAATGTGAGAGAGGCAAGCTGTTCATAAACTCATCTATTCTGCATGGACGCATGCCCGAGTCGTGAGAGGAAACAAACACGAACACATAAACTCACGAGGGCACGCAGTCCAGCACGAGCATGAAGAAAAGCACTGGGGGGCTACCAGGGAAGGAGGGTCCAAGATGAAGAAGTTATAGACCCTGACCGATATTAGGGATTTTAAAAATTCTGATGATGATCACACGATAAGCACACATATTTTGCAATGATCCCCTAAATGTGGTTCTGAAACAACTGTGAGGATGATATATAACCTAGGCAGGATAATTTACAGTTTAACAATAAACTTTATCATCCAAAATGACATCAGTGCACTGAAACAGGAAACTTCACTGAAAATAATTATAATTATTAATCGCCCTAATTATCTTTTTCTTTGCATTATAGTCTCTGAAAAACAAAGAGTTTTGATAGCTGTGATGAGCCAATATCAGCCAAACAATATATCGGTCGGGCTCTAAAAGAAATGTCCCTCAGCCACCTCATTATGAAGGAAGCAGATGGAGTTAAAATAATTTGACTTTATTTAACCACAAGATTCAAGAAGTGTTTGTTTCAGGATTTGAGCAGCATTAAGTTTTGTTATAGTGGTATCCAACACATTGGCCTCCTTCCTGCCCAACAATGCATTAAGGGCAATAGATAGTAGTCAGAAAATAGTTCACAATCAAACACAATCAAAGCACATGTTTGCATGGTTTACAGACCAAACATGCAGACTTGAAAAAAAAATGCTGTAACATGTTTTAAAAATATCCTACAAACCTATCAGATACCCTGGGGAAGCCATTTAAAGTTTATATATGTGAACAGAGATATCATCTACAATACAATAAACTGTATATACATTAGTAACAATGAGAGACACATTCAAGTCCCTAGATAAGTTTACTTGCTATGTGTTTTTTGTTAAAAATGCAGTTTTGTTTAGTTGTAGGCAAAGTAAACATCATGTATTATTAATTCTACATTACTTTATGCCAATATTTAGTTAACAAAGAGGCGAGCACTGTGTGAAAAAAAGGACGTCATCTCAAACACTAGCAGAGCTAATTTAACGTTAGCTGACCTCGTAAACAAATCAGTGCGGCAGTCTATTTTAGCACTTAAAGTGAAACTCTGGCCAAAATGCAACCTAGGCTTTTTTTGTGAATGTATAAGAGTCAAACCTTCGTGTAAAAGCATAATTACGAGGAAAGAGGCACTTGAGATTGACCGTATTTTCGTTTTCGGCTCGAACTCATTTAAATGGGAGTGCTGGGGCACTTTTACGCTAGCATCAAATCACTATTTTTAAAACACTAAGAAGGCTCAACACAACATGAAACTTTGCTCGTAGTATTACCAGGGTCTCTACACATAGCTCAACTGAACCACATACACTCTACCCAGACGTGTCGATCCCCGAGTACGTCTGGGCTGCCATGACAACGGCTAGAGGAAGAAGCTACTGCTAACGTGAGTTGTTCAAAAACTCGTTCTCAATGCTCGTGTTCATGTGTAAAGACCCTGGTGACACTACGAGCAAAGTTCCATGTTGTGTCGAGCCTTCTTAGTGTTTTAAAAATAGCGATTTTGATGCTAGTGTAAAAGTGTCCCAAGCAATCCATTGAAAATGAACTTGAGCCTAAAACGAAAATACGGTAAATCTTAAAAGTACCTCTTTCGTCGTAATTATGCTTTTACACAAAGGTTTGACTCATATACATGCAAACAGAATCTACCTTTACCAACCATATTCACCAGTCTCTGTTGGAATGAAGGCGAAAAAATTCATAAAATACAAGAAATTTTAACTGACTTTTTCCTGACGTGAGCCATGTCAGGAAAGGGTTGTGGTTACTATGGCTACGGTGCACGGACAGAGCCTCTTCAGTATCCACGCAGTGAGGTAGGAAGTTAGTCTCCTATCAAAATAAAAGCATTATAAAAGAAATTATTTAATTTGAGAATTGATTATCAATATACACAAATAATCACATGTAATATATTGCAACATTATTCAGTCAAATTGTCAAGTCAAACAATTTTTAAAAAGGCCTGTTTGAGAGGGAAATGGCTCAGTGTCTGAGAGAAAATGTACCGGGTCATCTTAACCTTGGACCATCTTTAGACTCCATCAAACTTTCAGTGTCCATCTGCCATTCTCTTTCTCTCTCATCTCATTTTAACCTCTTGAGACAGTTAAACCTCACCACAACCACCTTAACCGCCTTCGGTCTCAGGGGATGGAAGCTTTAGTTGGTAATGCTCATCACTTCAATGTTATACTTTGACAGCTGTAGGCTTCACATGACAGGTCTGACATGAACAGGCTAGTGGCGTTCCTTTGGGTGCATGACAGAACAGAGTAAAAGGATGAGAAAACAGAAAGATGAAACTGATATTGATCCTTCCTTTATAATTTAATGAGGATTTGAATTAAATGACTAATATTTCCAAAATGTCAGAACCTTTTCAGAAGCAGAAGCTTAATTTAAAATTAGCATCATGTTTTGTCAAAATAAAGGATGAGTAAGTTATTGTGTATAAAATGCAGGCAGACAACGGCTTGAAGTCACATTAGCTGAGCTCTGTCTGCTTGCATGCATACACACTCTGTGCTCTGTTTGGGTTGTGTGCACATAATTCATTGCCTCTGAAGTGATTTGAAATAGCGGCCAGACATGCCCACTGGGGCTTTTACAGGACCAATCATTTCATGGTAATACTCTGTTTACAAATTTCTGTAGACAGACATTTTTGCATTTTTATGTGATATCATCGCCCTTATTTCTCTGTGAATGACCAGAGCAAACCTGCATCCTAATTTGAGCAAATGTCCCTCACCCTAATAGAGAGTGAGGGGGAGAGAGAGAGAGATCCTTGCCATGATTTCATTTGTAATGCGTGTCGTGCTATTTATGGCCCCGTCAATGAATCGTGCAGACTCAGTTGCTCTGATGCAAATTGCACTCACCCACTCAAGTCTAGCCTACCTTCCGTGCTTGTTTATCTGCCTCCACAGCAGAAAAAGATTTGGTGAACGTGACAAAAGGGGGAAAAAATGTTGTACTCAGGCAGAGACAATAATCAAACCTCGCACCTTACTGTGCCATAAGGCGAGAGGAAAGACAAGCAACCCCCCCCCCCCCTTTCTGTCTCACTCCCTCTTGCCCTCTCTGAAAGCAGTCATATCCTCAAATACCCCTGTGGCAAGGGCATAAGAAGAGGGAGTTAGTGGCATAGATTTAATGCAGCATCATAAAGCATGTAACTGGATCAAAACTGGGAATCATATTATCCTATATAAAGTTTATCAGAGGTCTTTGTCTATTATATCAAATAGATATAGATAGAACAGCGCACTCTCAGAATAGCCTGGCTACGTCAGCATTATTAGAATAATTTGATTGTCCTCATTATCATAATTTTTAATCTAGCTCAAATCTATTTCACTTTAGTGTTATTATTCAACCCGCCGAGGTTAATAATTGATGAGAGCTGAAATTTACACAAAAATAATCTAATTTTTTCTTGGTGGCGATTGTTTCAGGGAAGCACTAGACTGTGTTTTGGGCTGTCTCCCTGGCAAAAGCAAATTAACCTAATTTGGGAAGGTGCATCCAGTGTTTTAGGGGCACTGAGCCTGCAGGGACCGGGAGCTTGGCATCTATTGAGTCTGTTTCCGGCACGCTATGCTGTGTGGGCAAGTGTATAATGAAGCATGCTGAGTGTGTGCTTGCGTGCGTGTGTGTAAGAGAGAGAGAGAGAGACAGAGAGACAGAGAGAGGAAGGAGGATGGGGGGAGGGGCGACAGGCAAAAGTGAATGCGTGTCTGTGTGTGCGTGTACGGATTCAAGAGGCATAGGAGGGGTGGATGTGACCCACTATTCTTTTTTTGGGCATGAAATGACTAATATTGTCACGCTTGACATATTTGGGCTAGGCTATGCGGGACAAATCTGATGGCCAACCATGGAGGTTGAACTCACCAAAAAACCTCCACAACAAACTGCAGGAGCAGCACTGCACACTCGGAACTACGACTGACGCTGAAAGACGAGAGCAAAACTGAACTGATGAAACAGATGATGTACACGTTCTTTCTCTAAACAAAGACTCTTTCTTTTCTTGTCTTTCTTTTGTCTGTATTGTGCTCTGACTTTTATGACATAAGTCCCCCCAAAAAAGCCCATCCCACCCTCTGCTTCCAGTGCGCTATTCATATATGAGCTGCTTCCTTAGGATTTCTTTGGGTGATGCCAAGCGGTCCTCTTGTGCACGCAATGTTTCTGTTCAGTCCACCTGTCATGTTGCGTCACTGTGTGGTATCCCTCTGATCTTGTTTTGCCAGCCTCTTACTGGGCCTCGGCTTTCCTGTTTCCATTGTTAGTAAAAAAAATTAAAAAAATAAATCCCACATCTGATTCATGAAAGATTTGAAGACTGCTTATTTGCTCATACCCACACATCGCATGCAATTAGTCATCGGACTGTGTAAATGCCAAAATAATCCTACATACATAAATCCTCAGAGCTACATGTGGATGCTAAAATAAGAATAAGAGAGATGATTACTCTGTGATAAGAAATGTCTCAAAACATGCTGCCTTACAAACTATATTGTCACATACATACATAGATAATAATCACAGTAATCATCAGAGTTCACAGGTGAAGTATTTTCAAGTTAAATGATCAGCCATGTAATGAAGAGATTAATCATCTGACTTTGTGGAGGGTCACATGTACAATGCAGTGTGACAAACTGCGCGTCCTTTTGCCTTCGATGCCAACTCTACAGTATAAATATATAGTTATCTCAGTGCTTTTTCATCTACACTTTAGTTAAAATACTTCACTTATCACAGTTCACTGTGAACATATTGTTAATAGTTTACTGTTCAATTTTGTATATAATGTTTCTAGTCTTGTCTAGTCTTTGGGGTCATGCGTAATTCAGTACACCCAGAAGAAGGCACTGTAACAACCAAAGTAAGCGGCCCTCCAGACACTTTCATTTTAAATACATGTTAGAATTAGCGGCCCTATGAAGGGCAAAATTGTGAGGTGGGCTGTCTTGCGGCAAGAATTCCTCACAGCAGGAGTCACTCAGCGAGGCTGCCTCATTAGCTACCATTATGATGTTAGCTTATCTAGCATCACTGTTAGCCTAGCTGTCATCAGCTTGTGCATAGCTTCTTGTCTTCACCATTGTTTTCTTTGAAATCCAAAAATTTAGACCAGTGCTTGTGTCGATGCTTGACACTTATAACTTGACACTTGCAGAATCCCTAAAAAAGCTGCAAGAGGCAATGTTACGTGAAAAATATTACCCAATATACATTATATAATGATATTGATATGATTATATTCATGTGTCAGATCTGGTTAGAAAGCACTGGACTTTGACAGTAGCATTTATCGGACGGTCGTTTAGTGTCTGAAACTCCCTCCGCCCTCACCACCATCCATCCTGGCATTCCCTGGTGGACTCTCATCCGTCCTGGTGCTCTCATGTTAAAAATAATTTTTTTAAAAACACCCCCCTGGATGCCCCTATGGTAGATTTAACATGATAGCGTACCCTTCCAGTCAAATAGTTAATAGTTCCCTGTGTGTTTTATTAAAGAGGTTTAGTAGTTATAATCACATCATAAAAACATTTAATTTCCACCAGGGCTTGTAACTATTTCACTATAAATGTATCCTGACATTCTGCGCACACTCAGCAGTCAACATTCAGCTGCTGCCCTTGTTCACCTGCCACAACATTAGACGTAGTTGGATGGCATTAATTGGTTTGTTTCGGTTATACCCTGGCCTTTTGACCTGCGATGTATGGCTGATCCTCTAGTCTACACTGTCTCCATCTGCACGAGGCACTAAGCAGAGGACGGTTTACTACAAAGTGACGTGAGTGCTAAGTATTTAAATTCAAACTGCTACCTCTTGCTACCATCTGGGGCCACCAGTGAGCGAAGTAGGACAACTTTAACACTTTGAGGACTAACTCACCCCTTGTTAAATTTAGACTTGAATCTATCCATCGAGAAAGCTTTCAGCTTATGTGTGCATCGGTGTCCTCAGGTTGATTTGCATGTCTGTGTCTGTCTGTCTTTCCGTCTTTACCCTCCCCCTTGTTTGTCTCTGTCTGGTTTTCCTGTCCACCCATCTCTCTCTATGCCTGAGTCTTTACATGGCTCTCTGCTTGCCTGCCTGTCTGTCTCTCTGTCTTTTTGCTTATCTGCAGGACTATTAAGTGTGTGTGTGTGTGTGTGCGTGCGTGTGCGTGTGTACTGAATGGATTTGCATGAGAGCCAGTGGGGTGACCCTGCTCTCTCACGCCAAGGCTTCTGTGGAACAAATAGGACTAGTCGGATGTCGTGACAGCACTCACATCAGTTTAAATAAGAGTGCTGTGCTGCAGCCGTGTGTGTGTGGGTGTGTGCGTCTGTGTCAGAGTGAGTGTGTGTGTTTAAGCAAGCAGCCAGGCACGCATTTAGTCAGAAAAGCTTTGCGAGGCTTTGTATGCGCGTATGTGAGTGGGTCTCTGTGTGAGTGGGTCTGTGTGTGTGTGTGTGTGTGTGTGTGTGTGTATGTGAGAGAGAGTGAGTGCAGGACTGTGTGTTTCAGCGACTGAGCATGCAATGTCTTGCGAGGTTTGAGGTTTTGTGAAGAGGAAGACAGTGATATTAACAGTCTAATGAGCTCAGTGGGGTTCATGCACACTGACACACAGGCCAAAACACTCCACGGAGTTCCTTTGAAAAGGAACAGGTTTGTCCTGTAAGGCCAACCTGCCTTCTGAATAAATGAACGCTGTCACAGGGTTAAATAGAGTTCACTTCAACATACATCACTGCAATATAAATGAGTGCTAAGCACAATTATGAGTTACAACTCTTTGCTATAGTCGAGATGGCTGGGAATTTAAATGGGATTGTTATTTCAGAAGGTGCAGTCAGGCACGGCCAATTGCTAGATGAAATTACGTTAATTATTTTTAGATTGTTTACTTAAACAGGGGTTCATCTTATGTCATGTTTCCTCATCTGCATGCTCCCATTCTGTCACACAAAATGATGTTAGTTTCTGTTGCCTTGTTTATGCCACACAGCTGCTGTATGCTTTTCCTGTGAGAACATGCTCACTGCTTTCTTCTAAAACACAATTGATACTTGCATCAGACAATAAAGTTCAAAAGGCGACATGTTTTATTTTCCAGTGGGGACACTGGTTTCTCTCTGAGTGTGATCTGATTGACAGTGAGCAGAATGTGATATAATGCACAATTTATTGTAGCGCAGTTCAACAATAATACAACTAAATGAAACCGGCAAAGTCAAAATTCTTTGTTTTTTTTATACTGTACAGCTAGAATGAACTCTAGTATCTGTAACTGTCCTTTGTGCTGACAGTGTTTTCTTCTGAGGGTGTCAGCAGTGTGTTTGCATTGCAGCTGTTGTTTACTGTGCCTTGAGTGCCACACAAATGTGTACTTATGCACTTTATGATGATTGCAGCTTTTGTCCTTGTGGCGGCGTGACTGCATTTTCTGGTTTTAGATTTATTGTACCATGAGGAATGTTTTTTTTGGAGGCGAAAACCGAAGGTAAACATTTAATGTGTTCAAAAGTTATGCTTAGGGTCAGGCGGAGGGAGTGGTGAAGCGGGAAAACAACAAGGATGGAAAATTGCAGGTTCGACTGTTTTGCATCAGAAGAACCCATGGTCATTTTTTAAAGCTATGATGATAATTTTGTACTATTGTGAAAAAAGTTGGATAAAGTGGACTTGTATCGTGAGTGCTATACACCGAAACAAGGTGGGAGAGAAAGAAAGATATTAATTCAAAGAGTATATTCATCTGGCATTACAGGACTTTAATGAATATTTCTTATTTCCTTAGGTATGGACATTTTAGCTTTGTTTTCACCAAAGTTATTCTGAGATATGGGAGGATGACAATATTAACCATAACAAAGTACAACTCCATCGGTCAGGTTATCAGACAGGTTACAAACAAGTCAACAATTTAAAGCAGCTTACTGCCAGGTTAAATTGTCATGGAAGTTTGCAGTTTGGGTTCTAATTTATTTTCATTTTCAACTCCAAAATCAGTTTTGGGAATTTGTTTAAAACCTGTATGTTTGTCTAACTCTTTGTGTTTTCTGCCCATGTTGACCTCTTTAAAGGTGCACTCTGTAGTTAGGGGGAAGAAGTGTTAATCAGAAAAGAAAGATCTTCACTTACTGAAATAAACAAACCCTCTTCATTTTTTAGACTAGATAAACTGAACACACAAACTGACAGTGTTCTGGGGACCTTATTTTCCTCTGAGAACAGCTTGTTTATTCAGTTATGGAGAAGATGAATATTTATGAGTTTGTATTGTTTCCTCATTAATATCGTAAATATTAAAATTCTGAGTTTGCATTTCTCATCCAGAACTACATAGCACCTCTTTAAGTGATGTTTCGGCATTTCCATGTCTCAGTAATTCAGTCATTTCAATACCTTTATACAGTCAGAAAGAATATTAGACCCAAGCTGTAACAAAACGCAATCCTCCTTTAAAGACAAAGATGGTTGATTGTTGAGTTTAATTCCCAGGTGACAAATAATGTCACTTTTGCTCATATATTTCAACCTAGCAGAGCTGAACTGCTCATTAGATCAATGATATAATTGATTGTATGTTTTCAATAAATGCCTACATCTTAACAACAACTAACAGTTCCTTTTTTAATGTAGTCAAGTTCTTTTGGAGAGGGCTTCCCCTTAAGCTGGACTCCCATGAACCCGGTCAGGTTGTCTGGATTTAGGCCACACAGCTATTGCGTCACGCGGCACCCTGAGGCACGACGGCGGATGAAACACAAGGAAGATTTGCGTCACTGTAGCAGGACGGGGGAGATGAGAGTGACGAGTGCGGCGGATGACTCTCGCAGTGGAAACCCCTTTCACTATATGGCAAGTCACGAAGGCGTTTGCGTCTCTTTCTTCACCCTGAAGCTGTGAAGGGAGTTCCTCTGAGCTGTGTCTCGACAGGGTAGTAGCCCCATCGCTAGGGTCACACACACACGCACTGCCAGTCACCCTGAGGCAACCACGACTCCGGTCTCCTGAGAAAAAAAAACTTCGAAGAAAAGAGGAGGTGAAAAAAGAGAAAGAAGCAAGAAGACAGGGAGTCAATGTATGTGTGTGACCGTGAGCGAGCCGACTGTGAGACATAATTACGGCAGATTAGTGAAGCCACACTGAGAGCCGTCTTGACCCAGAGACAATGACCTCTGGGAAACAGGCTCTCACACGTCACACACTCACACACACACGCACACACACACACACACACACACACACACACACACACATACAATCGTTATAAGAAGGCGGGGTTAAGTTAAAAAAAACAGGGAATATCTTAACGCTGATTCCTGCTCGTAAATTCCAATCTGAGCTGCATGTTTTTAGTCTGTCAGCAGGATCATTAATTCACGAATCCCTGAGGTATCGCAAAGTTCCAGCATGAATAACATCAGTGAAGCAATGACGAGACATTAAGGACACTGCTATGAATCATCAGACAAAGGGCACCTGTCATCAGCAGATACACATACTACTGCACACATGGTGGAAGGCTGCTTTGCTGTTCAGTGTGGTTTCTGAAGCGTTTCCAGTAAATATGGGTATGACAGTTGTTTTTGCTTTAATGAAAATGCATCTGATTGAAGCTGGGATATGTCATCCGGGCCACAGTTTTCAAATCTGAACATCTGGAGCCCGTTTCAAAAAAGCTCTGTTTACACACAGATTGCAAATGGAGGCAGTGTCACGCCTTGTCACTACCAAATTGCAGATATATTTGTGAGTCCTTCAGGGCCAAAATTAATTAAATTTGATTAGTGAAATGTGTCAAAAATGAACAGTGGAAATTATGTCATGTTCCAGTTCTATAAAACCACATTTATATAGCACATTCCATACAAAAATATGCAATATAATGTGCTCAGGGGTGTTGCCTCCATGTTAGGAAGAAAATGCAGCAGAAATGTCCTCATGGATACCCCGAAGGTAGAGATAAAACTTGATATAAGGGCCCTTTAGGGTGCCCTTCCAGTGGAAGAAACATGATGAAGTGCTTGAGTCTGCCACTGTCAAACACAGTAAAAGTTTCTATGTAAAAGCAAGACTGTTTTAAAGTTTTCTTCTTAAAGTTGTAAGTGATTCCGACACTCCCCGATCTACAGGAATGCTTTTTCAGAGTCTGGGGTTGTGTGAACTAAATGCAGCATCACAGTAGATTTTTGTTTTAGATTGAGGAACATTTAATGAATGCACACCAAAGTGAAATGTGAGGAACATAATACTGTGCAGGAGTTGTGGATGAAGACTGGAGTGAGGCTGTTAAATGATTTGAAAATGATGAGAGATAATTAAACCAACGAGGAGATTTTAATAAGGGTGTGATAACATGTGCACTCGGTTTAGCTTTAGTCAGGATCCTGACTGCAGTGATTTGAACTAGTTGTAGATATCTGATCTGTTTTTTAGGAAAGCCTCTGAGCAGAGCATCAGAGGAATCTAGAACCATCTTTAAACAAAGAAACGTTCACGTTACCTTATATATACCTTCTGAAATACAACTGACAACATTTCTACATGTTTTACACCATCAAGTGAAGCAGAGACATAGAATGTTTGTCATCCGTCTAGCAGTGAACACACAGGTCATGTCTGCAGATATTACACCTAATGACAGAACACAGACACAGAGAAGAAGGGGGCCCATGACTGAACCTTGGGGCACACCAAAAGAAATAGTTACTTTCCCAGGTATGGTAAAACCTACACAAGAGAGTCTAACCAAATCTCTAGCCTGTAACATAAGCTTTACATTCTTCTGTAACATAAGCTTTACATGCTTCAGTTAGTTAAAGAGAGAACCACCTTTACAACATGAATAAAAAGTTATTCAATTTATCTTTTTTAATAATGAAAAGCCACTTTTGTCTACCAAGTTTTTTAAAGATGACGCAAACTTGTGAATGCTTTGAAACGGTATATATGCACTTATTTTGCAGGTTCAATAGACAGTTCTGGGAAGTTGACATGCTTGTTTGACAGAACAAAGAACCTCCAGCCTTCTGCTTCCACTCACCTCTTTTTCTCCTCCCGTGAAAGACTGGCAAACAACAAAGAATGCTGATTTTTTTTTCTTTTCTTTCTACAGAATGCCTTTTTAATTTCCTCCTCATTATGTGTGTGTGTGTGTGTGTGTGTGTGTGCCTGCGTGTGTGTGTGTGTGTGTTTGTCCGTGTGTGTGTGTGTGTATGTGCGTGAATGTGTCTGGGCAGCACTCCAGTCTGTCATCTCAATCTGATCTCTATCACCCACGGCTGTCTGGCAGGGGTTATCTAGCATGAGGACCACCCCTGCTGAGGGAAGAGGAGTGCAACACAGGAGCACCACTCGTCCTGCCCATATTTTAACATCCTCTTTCCCACTTCCTCGTTCACTCCTTCTCTTTTGCGAGTCATTCATTAACACCTGCCCCGTTCGCCTCGGCTCTCACTTGTTATTCTGTCGTTAGCGCTGTTTTTGATCATCGCACCTTGACTCCTTCTTCTTAAATCATACACTGGCTTTTTCTTTTAGACCTTTTGATTCCTAATCGCCATCACACCCCACAACTTCCTTTGTCATACTATGAGTGCATACAAACAGCAAGTTACTGCAAACTAACAAACTTTTAATGGTAAAAAAGAGTGTAATGAACAGTTTGGGAAACTGGGAAGAGGCTGATGAGAAGATACCACTCTCATATCTGTCCATGAAATATGAAAACACAGCCGGGACATGATTAGCTTTGCTTAGCATTCTCAGAGCATACGACACCTTATCTTGTTTGTTGAATTTGTGTAAAAACACCTACCTGTAGTTTTCTATTTTCCGTTAAGCACTTACCCTTGGTAAGAACCACTTACAGCCAGCCTGGGGCTAGCCTGGAAAGAACCAGGCTAGCTGGTTATCCTCCATCTCCCATCTCTGGCTTTAGATCTAAAGGATAGAAATGAAATCATCTCACTCTAAATCTCAAACTCAATATGTGGATGAGCATATTTTCTTACAATGTCAAACAAATACTTTCAAGGAGCAATTTGTAAAATATGGATATTCAAAAATGTAAAATATATTTTGTTTAAAGCATAAAAAAATAAAATTACATTATCAACAGTGCAAATTAACAACAGCATTGACGTTAGGTCCGTTAGGACGTTAGGACATTAAGTTATTATGCTAACCAGCTAGCCTGTCCTGGCTTGCAATACCACTTTGAACCGCAAGAGGCGATAGTGTGATAGCCCCCATAGCTTCAGCTTGCAGATATAAGCCAGCTGTTAGCATAATAAATTATGTCTGAATTCAAGTTTCTTTCTTTTACCAAATGAAAACAAGTATAACTGTTATGTTTAAAGCGAAACTCTCGCCAAAATGCAACCTAAGCTTTTTCTCTGAATGTCCCCGGGTCAAACCTTCATCTAAACGCATAATTAGAATTTATAATCATATAAGAAACAATACTAAAATAAAAAGGCGGAAAAAGTCACGTGAGATATCGCATGGATCGTTGTTGCCGGAAGACAGTAGCGTTCCACCTTAACTCTCCTCAAAGTCACGTTGCATTCTGAGATCAATACTTCTCGGCTGCCATGACAGCGGCTAGCGGAACAAGCTACTGCTAACGTGAGTTGTTCAAAAACGTTTTTTTTAGTAAACTCTGTGTACACAAACAGTGTTCTCAATGCTCGAGTTCATGTAGACCCTGGTGATACTACGAGCAAAGTTTCATGTTGAGCCTTCTTAGTGTTTTAAAAATAGCAATTTTGATGCTAGCGTAACTCCCATTGAAAATGAGTTTGATCTGAAAACGATAAATACGGTAAATCTCAAAAGTACCTCTTTTGTTGTAATTATGCTTTTACACGAAGGTTTGACTCGGGTACATCCACAAAAAAAGCCTAGGTTGCATTTTGGCGAGAGTTTTGCTTTAACTCATCGTAAAACACACAGCATTCAAACTTGACAAAAACTAAATAAAACTCACCAGTATGAGTCTTACACCTCTGGTTTGGTCGCAAGAAAAAACTCAAATCACAGAGCAAGATGTGAAAATATACCCCACCTCTACGAGCTGTTTTCACTGGCCAGCCACTGGCTCTGAGGTTAACTGAACCATACGCTAATTAGGAAACCGGGCGCTAGCTACAGCCCAGGATAGCTGGCAAAAAGCAGCAGTCGTTGGTAAGGCGCCTGCACTGGTGATCTGCTGCCCCCTGTTTTTGGAGCTACCTTCAAGTTCTGGCAATGTTCTATAAATGAGAAGGGGGCAACTTTAACAGTCAGTCAAAGATTACTTGAACATAAGTAACATTTGCACTGAGGTCATACAGTATCTCTTTAATATCATGTACAAGCTTACATACTTTACGTCACAAATAAATGTGAGTGAGCTGCACCGTGAAACACAAAAGAAGGTAGAATAACTTTTTTCCACATGTGCAGCATTCATACATGCACATACAACAGGTCTACTGTGTGCTGATGCAGATGCAGAATTCACAGGCATACTTTTGTTTTTTGTTTGGTGTTCATGTGTGCAGTGTAGTGTTGAAGCCTGATCAGGAAATAGTGTTCACAGCTTTCGTTGTGTGGTCCGTGCACGTAGCATCTCTCTCACCACCGTCTTTGTATCCATGTTGTAATGCTCAGTTTCAACATAAAAAACAAAAAACAAAAAAACCCAAAACAAAATAAAATAAAGTCCTCAGAGTCTGGGCAGCCTCACGGCCATTAGAATAGGGTAAATTCTAGACACACCAGCTAATGGAAAACAGCGTAAATCCAAACACAGCCGACTCACATCGCGAGCGGCCCACCCTTTGTGTCAGCGTTGATGGTTCCTTCCTCACTTCCTTGCAGTGAGATAAGGAGTTGGTCCGGCCCTTTGGAGGGGTGTGTGTCTTAATCAAGATCACTCTGCAGAAACACAAGCAACAGTGAACAAATTAGACTTGGCAGAGACCAGGGGGAGTTTATTAGGATTGGGATCTTGGAGGGCGTACAGGGATATGGCCGTATATACAAAGATATCCAATTTAATTTCGCTACTCGTATTGTTTTGTCTGTTATTGACTCTGGTGGGGCTGCCAACACTCAGCCGTAGCATTTCCTTTCTTAACATAGTGTGGAAAAAACAGAGAAGGGGGTAAAAGACAAATTGCCCTCCTTGTAAGCAAATAGGTTCAGTGTTGAGTTACGGCACATCTTGCAGTTTCACTGTATTTGCCCCCCTATACCTGCCTAATCCCTTCTTTTGCTGTTAATATCTGGCAAATTAATCCTTAATTCATCCCAGGCTGTGATCCAACATCAGATTATAATCGTTTGATCATTAAATCTGCCGGTGAAAGCTGAACTTAACCGTGTCAGTCTGATCTTTTGCATGGCTAAGCAAGGTGTTTGCATTAGAGCTGTCCCAGATCCATTTTCCCCTCGGTAATGCTCGCTGTATAACGTACTTAATTAACACAAACAGCCAGACACACAGAAGAAAAAAGCTGACATATGCACACATACACAGATGTGAGCACAGGCTTTCAGATACACACGCAAAAAAACCCTAAGCCATGAAAGCTTTCTCTGTACCAGAAAGTGCACATTAACACATCTTTAAAACCTGACATTTACATCACTCCTTCTCTCCGCTCCCCCTCTCAAAATTGTTTGCTATATTGGCTGTGGTGTTGTTGGCTCCATTTGAATCCCCAGCTACTAATTAGGCATTTGTTTTGAATTTTTCTCTTGATTTTTCCTGGTTGTTACTTTTCCCACATTTGCATGTGAAGCGCGGGCACGCCCAGCCATTAAAACTATCTCACGGAGGGACGACTCATGAATGGCACATGAGAAAAGCAGAAAGGAGGCTGAGGATTATCAAAGCCATGTTTTTTGGAGGTTAAGAGGAGGAGCAACATAACGATGGATGTCTTGTTATTGAGAATGGAGAGCACTGCTGGGAAGAAAAAGCTCACAGGCATTCAGAGAACTAATAGGAAACAATATCAATATGAATTCTATTTCTGGTGTAACATCGGACACGCTGCTCTAATGCATCATTTCCGAAGTCTGTGTTAAAGTAGGACACTAGTCGTGAGACTAAAGATACAGCGCTGTATAAATAAAGCTTGTGACGCGCTGCCAACTTTAGATTCCCACTCATCAGCTGAAGTCGTGAAAGGTTCCTCAGCTCCAGCCTACAAACACTAACTCACGCAGCAAGCAGAACTACGGTGACGTATTCACCACACAATGTCTGAGCGTGTGCGCACATGGAAAACTACACATATCACCTGTGAGTGTGTGTTTGTGTGTGTGTGTGTGCGTGTGTATGTGTGTGTGGCTCCCGTGTTGCCTTGACAACCCGCTGCCGTTCCTGTTTTTGTTTGCCCTTGGAGCCGAGAGCAGACTCACACCAACGCAGGAGCAGAAATCGGAACAGAGGGAGGATGGAGAATGACACCGTACTGGGCTTTTCATCTCACCCCGCGAGTGAACGACACCCACGGCTCTCCCACCTGCTTTCACCTGTCAAGCAGCAAATGTAGGCTGATCGTGCTGATAGGACTACAGGCCAGGGGAGAGAGAGAAAAACGTGTCTCATCTGTGAGCGCTGTGTTCTCAGGAAGTGGTTGAACTGCTAAACTGCGTGCGGTACTAGGGTCCAGGTTTGAGGGCCAGCTCTTGGGTCTTGACAGAGCAAAAAGTAATAATGTGTTTGTGAATACGTATGTTTTTTGCTTTAGATAAGACTGTAGACAACACTCTTATATGCAAATACAGCTGGTGCACATGCTGAACTGGCCCCAAAACACAGAAGCGATGTGGAAGATTAGGGTTAGTTTATACCCCAGAAGAACTTTTTTTGGCTTCATGAATGTAGCCACAGCTACGACTCTGTATCCAGTTTCTCCTTCATACATCCAAAAGGTAAACAACTGGCCTGGTTCTGTCTAACGATGACAAAATCCACCAGTCAGCACCTCTACAAACTCAATAAATAACACATTTTGCCTTGTTTGTTTAACCCTACAAAAACTGGACCGTAGAGGTGATACGCTGCAGGTTGATGCAGTATTATGTACACAGACCATCTTTTGGCAGGGAGCAGTAACTTCCCGAAGTCTTGAGGGAATAAATGGTTAATGTATTGTAACTCAATCGTGAAAACCCAATTTTACCTTTAATATTTCAAAAAGGACTGTACTCAGTGTCACATATTTGACTAGCTATGTACATCAACCTTAAAAACACACATCAAAATAGCAAAAATAAAGTCCCACAAAAGCAAAGTCTCATCAGCAGTCATTACAGTGCTTTATTCTGCCATAAGCGACAAACAGGCTGCTGGGCGATGAAAATGTATATCGGGCCCTTCATGCTGCTTTCCACTGCCCCCCACAATCTCCGTCTTACCGAGCAGCTGTGTTTGGCAGTAAACATCAGTTGGCTAGTGAGTACAGACAGCTTAAGACTGAGTCAGTGAAAATGACCTGAATCAGCCTCGGTCCTCCACAACAGAGGTGCCCTGAGAGTTTAGAATAGAAACAGAGCAGAGCAGGTAGACCTGCCCCCCAGTGAATACAAGGATCTGTTCCTCCAGTTCTGCTCTTTCTCTCTCTCCATCTCCCTTGTTTAGGGCGTGTGTGGGATATTTACCAGACACTGTAGCCCTGAGCCCACCAATATCCTGTAAACCCCCTCTAGCACCTTGTCAAACTACGGTGTGTGTGTGTGTGTGTGTGTGTGTGTGTGTGTGTGGTGTGTGTGTGTGTGCAGTTCAATCAGAGGAGACATCGTGACTGCTAAAACAATATCAGATGATTGGGGACCACGATGCACCCGAGGCTTGTTGCCAAGGTTACAAGAGCAAAGAAATAACAACAAATAGTCACTATACACACCACAGACAAGTGAAAGGTCCAGGCTGTCCATTCATCACCGCCCTTGTTTTAAAGCTAACAATGATGCAGTCAGTAACAAAGTCCTGTGCTACTTTTAGAGCATTTAGAAGTTGGACAGGAAGTGTTCGGTCATGTGGTCAGGGCACATTTCCAACAAATGTTTAAAACATGTTTAGGAGGAAACGTGAATCCTGAATGTGCCATGTTCATTGGCAACTTTTTTCAGGATCAGACTGACATGAAATGTGACTTTCAAATGCCAAAAGAAAGGCCTTGATGATAGATAATCATAGGTACCCGACTTTGAGATTTCCAGGGTTTTTTTTCAAGGTGTTGCCTGCTCATGTAACTAAAACACTGGGTCCTGTCTTATCACGTGTTAAATACTCAATTCTTTTTCATTATTCAACAAAGCCCATAATGTTTTCTGAACCCTAACCGAGCGCTCTGACCCTACTGAACACAACCATGAAGACATTAAACATACTGTGTTGGAGAAAATACTTTAACATGTAGGAAATCGATTCAACCATATGTTTTATATGAAACATAACCATCTAGGCACAAAACCACTTGGTTAGGCTTAGGAAAATATCCTATTTTTGACCACAAACATGGCTGGAGATTGTCCTAAGGTCTCCTTAAAAACATCCTCTAGATTCGCTCAAATGTTTAAACGCAGTCTCAAACAGCGGTCAGTGGCTTGGCAGCCTTCTTGTCTGTAAATCAGCCACCTACCAAAGAGACTGTGAGAGGACCCTCATCACAAGTACAGCAAGTTTTGTTCTCTTAGAAAACCTTTTCCTTACTTCAGGTGGGAGTTAGGTGGAACATTGGGCAAGTCTGCTAAATAATTGTTGACATTTTTGTAACTCTTTAGAGAAGATCAGAGCTCTGACATAAATGATATTGATCAAAACAACAACTGCCGCCTGGACGGATGCTATTCTGTCCTCCTGTCTGCATGTGAATAAAGAGAATCTGCAAAAGGTAAAAGTCAAGCGGGAGTCAAAAAGTCTGAGTGGAGACTGACAGCCAGGGAAAATATAGAATGTGTTTTAATTATCATCCTGCATCTCATCCTCCTCACAATATTTCAGTGAGTGGGGTTCACCCACGTGGGAGCCCTTTACACTAAATCTGATGTCATTCATATGAGACGTAGACACACGAGTCATACAGTGAGTCACATTGTAAACGAGTACATGGATCGTCATTGTTTAGAGGCTGACTTTCCAAACCCTGTCTTTTCTGGAGAAATACAATGAATCGTCTTTAAATCTGAAAAACACGAGCAGTGTTATTATCAACAGACAGACACTTACCAGGATTACGTGTTTTCTTCTCTACATTGCTCGTTACTGCCTCGCATATCATTGGAAGGCTTTGAGGAGCTGACTACTGATGTGCACCGCAACAATTTTCACGCTACATTATAGTGCTATATCATAGTCAATATTAAATCAAAGCTATTTATATGTATAAGAGAGATGAATTTGTTGAATAAACCATTTAAGAAACAAAACAAATAATGACAGACACAATTCATTTTACAATAGCTTTTTTACATACAGCATTAAGTTGGTTTTGAATAGAATGAGACTGTTATGCGGCAGACACTGCAATGTTTGTTCTGAAAAAGACTGGCACATGTTTTCATATCACACTTCCTGGTCAGTGGTGGAGAAAACAACACATGCTGTCATCGGGTGACTGCATCCTTGAAGGGAGCAAGGCTTGTACACTAACGCTTCACTAGCATCTCCTTTACCCATTTACCCACAATTGTTGAGGTCAGTAGTTAGTTTCGCTAAAAAACAACCATCCAGCTCATCACACCAGTGAATGGATACATAAAAAAAAGCCTTTTATTAAATGCACAATATGTAACTTCTGCTGGGGGGTTCGCTATCAAAACATCCAAAAAAAATGAAAGCCATTTGACAAGTATTGTGTTATGAAGTATAATACATCAGATTCACATCAGATTTTGCTCTGATCCAAAGTGGGAGGGAAGACAGGAGGAGAGCTCAGAGATTAAATTGAAACTTTTGGGATTAAAAATGTACCCTCATTCCTGTTTAACGACCTGAGTGCAGCTGTGATCCACGGGGGTGACCTCCGTTGTTCTTTAAGGACATCACATAGGGGAGAGGGGAAAGAAAAGAGATAACCGGATTCTCTGGTGAGTGCTGAATTCAGCGAGAGTTGACCCGAATTCTAACACACAGATACGCAAACCGTTGGTGTGTGCTGATGTTTGCTACCTTACTGCTAATGTATAATCTGGCTACAATTACAATTATCAATAGAATGTGAAGAAATAGCTGTTTTGATGTTTTGACATGTATGTATTGCTACTAAAAGCTAGTTACTCTGGTGATGTGCTGGCCCCAAATTGGTGTATGAATTTGATCATTCCTGGTTCAACCGCATAAAGAATGTTGTAACTTTGTTTTGAAAAGTGCTGTCTCAAAATGTGTGTTATTATTATTTTTATTATTACTAGTGCATTGCCCGTATGTATTCCAATAGAAAAGTGGGAGATTAGGTAGCTTTTTCATGGATGGCCAAATGAGGCTGTGTTTAAAGGTGGGACGTCAGGGATATTTAGGTTTGTTGTGAAATTCAATATTCCAAGGAATAATTGGCCGTTTTTGACTTTCTTTGATTTTACCATTATATTTTACCTTAAAAACTATTTACCTTGCCTTGCCTGGTATCATTAATTTCAGCACAACCTCACATGTGTGACTGTACAGTTATTTTTTTCATTTTGACACACTGTAATAACACAATGGACCTAAAATCACAAAAAAACATAAAATCCGAGTAGGAAAAAGTTAGATTTTTTACTGTCAAAACCACAAATATGTTTAACGAACCATTTGTATCACTTATAATGCAAATAAAAATTGTTGTTTGCTAAATTTGTGCATAAGTGTTTGAAATTTATAAAGTTATATGTAACAATTTACATTTAAATGCAGGCAATGCCTCAGGCTCAGGCCTCCCTCAGCTCCTTCCAGCTTAATGAAGAGCTGCACTGCCTGCTCCACATTCAGCCGTCTCCTCATTGTTTTGACTCATTAAACAAAAAAACGACTCCACTACACACTAAACACACTACGCCAAACACTACATAACACACTAACTATACATTCCAAACACGCTAAATGTCACAAATCTCTCAACTCTCGCTGTCTCTATCACTTTCTCTATCACCGTCACTGTCGCAGTCACTCCTCCCACAAGTTCCCCCTGTCCCTCAGCAACCAAATCACATGGTTTGCCATATAATTTTGTTATTGGTTGGTGTGGTGCCTTTTTCCACCAGTAGGAAAGGGAGTAGCGCAGGTGTTTTTTGCTTGCAAACACTTCCTGCTTGCGGACAGTTCCTTGAGAGGAGCCTGTTTTGACTGTTTTTTTCCTGCACCAAACACGCAGCAAACGTGACGGCAATGTTAGCGAAAAAGCGTACAGACATTATTTATCATAAGTCCGGATTTACTTGGCCTATCAACACGATTTAAAAACTGGTATATAGTTCGAAGGCCACACCAACACATATGTCAGAACCGAGACTCACAGAGGCTGCGACTTGCTGCTATGTCATCTTAAATTGGTTACGTGATTTGGACGCCCCGGCGCGTCGGTCGACTCAGGAGGTGGGGTGTGGGTGTGGGCTCTGCAGTGATTGGTTCTGGTGCGCACGTGACTATGGTGGCTATGGTTGACAATGCTAGCGGAGTTGTTAAATCATTCATGAAATCATTTATTAACGGTATCATTGTAGTCCAAACAAATCCGATGTTGCACACCCTTAAACCACGCAGCAACCATGTTGAAAATCTCAGGTCAGTCTGATCCTGATCTGCAGAGATATTTTAGGCACACACACACACAGACACACAGACAGACAGAGATTCCTTGCTTTTATAGAGAGATTATTATTATTATTATTATTATTATTATTATTATTATTATAAAAACTGAGTTACTTTAGCTACAAATTAGCTACAAAGCTACAAAGCTACAAGTCCTGTATAGAGTGTGCAGGCTGACTGCAGAAGGCTGGAATGCAGGCCTGCTGTGGCTAGTTAGCCAGCCAGGAGCTAAGGCAGCATGCGGCACAATAAATAAAGTGCAGTCTGTGCTGTTCTGTTACATGGTCTGTTCTGTTCTGTTCTCCAGGATAATCAGGATGAATGGAGAGCAGCTGTTTTTTTGAAGGGGGGGGGCTGCAGGGACGGAAGGAGGGGGGGGGTGGGGGGAGTTGGGGGAGTCGGGGGAGTCGGGGGGTGCGAGAGCGAAAGGCAGCGTTTTTTTACATGAGAAAAGAATGTGGCTGAAATGAATGGGAAGGGAACATGCCCAAGGCTACTTGTCAAAAAACATAAGATCCGGCCTGATGCGTACCAGGGCTGCAGAGATGCAGGAGGTAAAAGTGCAGGTGTAATGTCAACGATTGCAATTAGGAGTCAGATGAGAGACTTCCCAACTTCTAGAGATTCTTCGGAGACAGAGTGACGGCAGCATGTGACACAAAGGTCAACAAGGCAACCCTTGTAGTCGTGAGCGGCAAGCTGTAGCCACTCGCGGGGCTCCCCTGGGATCCCTAGGTGACTCATGCTACGGCAGCAAGATGTGACGCACTGCACTGAAGTTTGGGGGGTTTTGGAGGGCGCAAAGTGATAATAGTATCGTGTGCTGGCGTCCCGTTCGCTGCAGTCGTTTCAATCTCACTCTCTCTTCTAAAGCAATCTCTCTGACTTTTTTTTTTAATATCCCTCACGCTCATCCCTCCTCCTGTAATTCCCCTCACTATCTCCGTTTACAGATCTCCCTCTTGCTCGCCCGTGTGACTGCCGTGCTGTCTCACAGAGAGAGAGAGAAAAGGGACAGCAGAGAGGAGATGGAGGGAGAAAGGAAAAAGAGGTGCAGGCTCGCGGAGGGAGGGATGAGTTTCACAGACGTGCCACCAGGCTGTACGCATTCCTCAAGGGCTGTGCATCCTGTTCTTTTTCGTCCCCTCCTCCGCCGAAGCTCACACACCACACGGCACGTACGCACGCCTCACACACTCTCAAACATGCACTCCTCCTCCTCCTCCTCCCACAATGGTGCCCACTCTTCCTCCAGCATGCTCCCTATAGGACAGGAAGTGGTGACTTTTTTCTTTCTTTTTTCTTTTCTTTCTGCCAGCTCATTACTGTTTTCCCCTCGCACGCCGCTTCCTGCGAGCACCAGTGTTTTCCCTCTGACTGGGAAAGCTGTTTTCCATTTCACCTGGACGATGGGGAACAAAATGTTTCTGATAAGCTGAGTTTCCTCCCTCCTGCTTGTCATCCTCCTTCATGCCCATCTCTCCCTGTAACCTATTATCGCATCATTTGGCTTTAGGGTTTAGCAGCATGGCAGGGGACATGTGGGGAGAGAGACAAACAGAGAGAGAAATGAAAGGAAAGAAGCTAGAAAGAAGGTAGCTGGGCAAACATTGGTTGGATGGTGACCTGACTAAAAATGGCTCTGTTTGGTTGGCATTGTAACATTAACAAGAAAATTATGTAAATCAAGAAAAATGCAATTTAACATACAAAACATCATATGTATAATATCAGGTTTGCTTTCTGGTTTAGTCAGACGTGTGTGCACGACAAACTGGAAACACTGGTCAGGTTTTTTTTGCTGTGGGACATGAGCAGCCCAGCCGCCAGAATACAATATCGGCTTTTTATGATTCTGCAAACCATGGATATTTTTGTATGTATCTTTGTGAATGTTATACGTACCACAACAACGTATCACAGTTACAAGCATATGAGCTGACTTTCAGGTCTAAAGGATGGATTTTTGACGAGATGTCGGGATATCCTCAGCCGTGTCTGTGGCGACAAAAAACAGGATTATTTTTATCCAAGATATAATGTTTTCCTAACCCTAACCAAGTGTTTTTTATGCTAAAACTAACCAGACCTAAGCATGTGACCTACATTTTTCACAACATTATTATCAAAACTGGATATTTTTGACGAGACGTAGAGATCATTTCCAGCCATGTATGTGGTGACAGAACCAGGTAAGCCAAGACATGATTCTTTCCTAACCCTGACCGAGTGTCTTTTGTGCGTAAACCTAACCAGCCCATGAGCACAGCGTCATCACATCACTGACCAGAAAATTTACTCTGGCGATTGGATTGATATGTGCATATTTGAACGGGTTTTTCAACGTGAAATGTTCGTAGCAGTGTAGATTTCTGTGAGAAGGCATTGTTCTACACAAACAAAAAATATGTATGTGCTTTTATATCAAACCTGAACCGAACCTGGACATCATTTCTTAACCTTTTCAACTCCCGGGGGACGCCGGCGTCCCTAAGCCCCTCCCCTTCTGCAGTCTCAGCTTGCTCAGGTTTACTACAACACTAAACATGACATTTTTGGTATCAGTAGCTTCATTAGGTTATTTTTTTTTAAATTAAGCATCTATTTATTTTATTTCTTATTTATTTTGTACAAGAATATATGAAATATCCACAGTCCAAACGCGTAATCGTCGTTATAAATCGTTTTTTTTCTCTCTCTCCTTCTTCGTTTCAACCGAGTGAGACGGTCCCTCGGTTTTCATTTTAAAATTACAGGAAGACACGGATGTTTATGTTGCCAGCTTCCGGGGCTGTATGTGTTGATATTATTATAATGGAGGACCGTGTGAATAATCGTAAATGTGTACAAGAAGAAGAAGAAGAAGAAGAAGAAGAAGAGTATGTAAGAGCGCGAAACCACCGCGGTGTTGTCGAACGTCACAATGGCAAAAGACAATAGAAAACGTTTCTCGAGAGAAGAAGTTTTACAAAAGATATTTGAAGATTCATCTGACAGCGATGAGGATTATATCTCAGAGGAGGAAGAACTTTTTCAACACGGGATCGATCCGGAAATTGACGAGTGAGTTCATCATCGTATTATATTGAATGTCCTGTATATTTACTGTCTCTATTGCCGTTTGCAGTCGTAAACCTGAACTTCCACGACAATCTACAGTGCCGCATACTGACGAAAATCCCACTTTTCATGCAGTCTCTCTCTCTCTCTCTCACTCTCTCACTCACACACACACACACGCCACTGTGTTGATATTTTAAGCATTTTTGTACATAGTTTATTTATGTCTTTTATTGAATGTTTTCTGAATGATTTGGTTGAATAAATTGCTGGACTTGGAGTCAGATATACAGTATTTCTGTATTGTTTGGTTATTGCACAGAGTTATACACATTGGTAAAAGGTTAGCAATACCCAAAAATAATTGAACAGTTCAACATTGCAAATTTGTGTGATAAAATTTGGTGTCTCAGTATACCATTTGTTTATCATGTGTCCATTTGGATTGTAATCTCCGCCTGGATCTTATCATGAAAAAAACTCTGCAGAATGGTCATACTTTGTGCTATCTTCTTCAAATTTGAACCAGGTGTTCATTGATAGTGTGCTTACAGGCCCATACTGTCATTTACCTATATGGATAAAGGCACACTGACCATTTTTTATTATTATTAGTTAATTTACTTTCAGGCGGACAAAAAATCTTAATTTCTGGCTCACTTACTGGCCCACTGCTCTGGTCCAGTAATACTTGAAAACTTTCTGACACTTTCACAAGAGACTTTATAGTGTCCCCTTTCTGGCAAGCCATCATTCATGCATATAGTCAAAGTGGTTCAGAAGCTACAGCCATTATAATTTGAGCATGGAATTTTAAGCGTTTTTGCTTCAAAATATGGTGGAAGTGGAAGAGGTTAATTGTTACCGGAACTTGTAAACTGTGAATCATGTAAATCCTTTAATCAAACTTTTAAACTGATCGTTAACTGTAATCAGGCCTGTAATCATTTCCCCACGTCGTGACACAAAACAACTTGACATAAACCCTGTATGAACCCCCAGAGTTTACTTGTTTAAAATAATATGAAGAGTATGGACGCAGCAGTTCTTCCATGAACCCATTTGGGGACAAAAATCTGCTCCAACACATTTAGCCTTGGTTGACTCGGACGGATGGAACAAGACACACAAGTTTATTCATCATGTCGGGAGCGGCCAGACGCGCTTTGAGTCTCAGCCCATTATGTTAAGAAACACTGCGGCACAGAGCGTGAAAATAGGACGAATGCTCTGATTCATAGCCAGTTGTCATTTGGCAACTGCTGGAATTTAGTCACGTACAGTCCGATTGTTAAAGACGTACAAACACACACACACACACACACACACACACACACACACACACACACACACACACGTCTGAGTAAATAAGGAGTGGAAAGGATTTATAATGTTCTGGGCGTGACTGATGCAAAACCGAGTGTCTGTGAGAACGAGATCGTCCATTTCAGAGAAAAACTGAGTAACGATTAGATGTGCAAGACTGAGCGAGTATTTGTGAAAAGTGTGTGTATGTCTGTGTGGTGTGTGTGTGTGTGTGTGTGTGTGTGTGTGCACGAGCTATAATCCTTGAGGCCTTAGGGAGGTGTGCGCACATTCAGGCTTTTCCTGTTGCTTCCCATTAATTCCACCTGTATACACTGGGAATGAGCCCCTGCTGGCCCTCACCCTTCCTGCCTCCTCCCTCCTTCTACTCCTCCCTGGCTCTAAATCCCCAGATGTAGGCTTACTGAACACCCAGAGAGACCGGGCTGTGCTCTTCTGTTGCACGCTGTTCCTCACTGCACACTGTGTTCTCCAGCGACGGCTCTGCAAATTACAATTTGAATGGATGGGAAGAGCATGTTTATTCAAATCCACATTTGAATGACCATTTCGCTGGAACACGTAAGACTGCTGCCACATGGCTGCTCAACGCTTGATAATGTTGCCATGGGGATGGGCACAGGCCTCAGAGGGCTGAGGTGTTGCCAGCTGTGCTGAGCATTTACATTGTGTGCGCCTGTCAGCGCAACACCGACACTCAAAGTAGTGGCAACATAATATACATGTAAATGACAACCAGGGTGGGGGAGGTAGAGTTACATTAGCTAAACTGATCTTCCTTCAGTTTTCTTTGTCAGATTTCACTTTAAAAAGTTTAGGCAAGGATGAATTAAAGCTTTCTTTCAGACTACAGGCCAGCCACAAATGAAAGACAACAGACAATAACTAGAATGGCACTCAGTGAGGGCATACATCCGCTAAGGCCCAACATCCAACGTCAAACTTGATGATCCTTTCTTTACCACTTTAAATTTTAAATCACCTGCAATACAATGATTCTGTTTTATTGATCCAGTTTATTTCTCAGGGACAGCGCAGATCAATCACCATTACTGTAAATATTCCAGAATTAGCCAAGAGACCATAGTCCCTAGCCAGGTGTGAAGTCATAAAGGTGTAAAGTTGGCAACCTTATTCAAGCTCACCAGATCTAGGATCTGCATCAAATTGTACTCACTCATAGATTTTGATCAAAATCTTTTTTTTGTTCCCTCAGAACTTAACGAAAATGATCTACAGTGCAGTACTTCATAATGTTAAAGAAAGCAAGAAAAATCAGTCTCCTCAGTCCTGGATCAGTCCCCTTATCTACATCCACACAGAAAGTTACTGAGGTCGATATTATATTAATAATAATCTTTATTAATGTAGCACTTTACTTAACAAAGTCACAAGGTGTTTACAGGGAAATAAAATAAAATTCTGTACAGATAAGTTAAAAGGCAAGTAAAACAACATAATGCAAAAACACAACACAAAAGATTGATAAAATTGCAAACTTCAGAGCAATGAAACCAGGACAATGACAGAAAACATTTAAAACAAGCATTAGACCTAGAAAAAAGAAATTGCACTCAGACCAACCAGCCCACTTAAGAATAATAAAAATAAAAACCTTTCATAAAAATGAGTTTTTAAAAGCGAAGCTAATCCTCCATCCAAGTATAGTGGAAATCCGTTCAGTAGTTCTTGTGTAATCCTGCTGACAAACCAGCCAACTAACTAACAAACAAATGGACATGGGTGAAAACATAAACAAACTAACTTATTGTTACTTATTACTTATATAATGTTTTTTTGCCTGAATGTTTTCACATTCACTTATAACAAGACCATTTAGCTCAAGTAATAAGAATGCATTTTTATCAATTTCATTAAACATAATAAAGCATGGTTGTTGTTTTCTTTTTATATTCAAAAGATGTAAATCATGAGATGTGTTCGTGTACCAGACAATGCAAAGTCCAGTTACTTCAATTAGATATCAAATACAGCAATATCAAAATAATCTAAAAAGTGATAACTGTCGTTTTCTGTTTGGATGTATTCATTTATTTGTTTATTTTTTCTTTATTTATGCGGTGGAGCCTGCCTCCATAATATCTTACAAACAATGTGTCATGTGTTCCAGTACCCTGGAAAACCATAAAATATGTATGCCATGTACCGAGCCTGTCAAATAGAAATGGAAATTAGAAACTGGCGAGTGTACGCAGTTACACACACACACACACACACACGTCAGCCTGATGATTCCAAGTAATGTCAGTCAGTATACAAAATACATTGAGCCACACAGCACACGGTCCCTGCTCACTGTGTTATCCAGCATGTAAAGCAGATACCGTTTCCTAAAAGAGGAACCGGACAGAGATCCGAAATTATATTACTAATTCCCTTAGAATCTCAGAAATGTCCTGCTGGTTTATGTCTGAATGTTAAACACACAACACAGGGCTCAATGTTAGATTTCTGTTGCGGTAAAAAAAAAAAAAAAAGTGTGGATTCATACTATGAAAAAAAAAAAAAAACCTCATATGAGGATCCAGGTTTTTTAGCATGGCGGAAAGAAAAATCACACCTTCCCTGTGAGGGAGATTGATGGTGTTTTCACTGGTGACTAATAGGTGAGTGGGCAGGTGTGTTCCTCCTACTGCACATCGCAACATTTGAAATGTGTGAAGAGCTCAAGAGCAAAAGGATTTACAAAACCATTATGTAAAAAATACCCTAAATTCCCCAGTGATAAAAGATGAAACTTTCCAGGTGCGTATAAGAAAAGAGATTGGGTTCACACAGAGCACATGAGCTGGTGAATAATTGAGTTTGAGACAAACAAGCTGTTTTTGCTGCTCTCATGTCTGAGCCATGACTGAGTGAGAGAGGGGGGATCATGATGTTTTAACATGTGCTTGTTAAGCCTCAATTATTAAGGCAGGATCCGCGGCTCCGTGGCACGTCTAACCTTTTGAACTCGGCAAAGAGGAGCTCGGTTCGCATGCATACTGGCATACATGCGCCTGCATGCACGCACGCTCCATATGGCACAATTAACCTTTTGAACTTCAAACAGACACACAGTCAGACGGATGCACATGAACATACATGGATACGCACACATTATAGAGTTTTACACGCAACCTTGTGCGAGTGCGTTGAAGGCTCTGGAATAAATCCTTGATTAGAAGCCATCTTTCCGGTCTTTCTTTTTCTTGAAAGGCCGCATTACACATGGTTCGACTGATGTGTGCAGAAGCTACCTGATTCTCACGCGTTCGAATGAGAGCACTGTGCTGGAGAGAGAACGGAGTGCTTCGTTATTGGGAGCGACAAAGAACCATTTTCTCTGCTTTTAGCTGCCTCTTCAAAGTAAAGCAGCAAACAGGATGTCTTTTGGGGATTCATCTTATATGATGGGCTGGGTGAGCTGAATATCCCTGCAGACTTGTCGCAGCTTTATTCGACTGTTTTTCCTAATTCACACCATCAATTGGATGCTTTACATTTAAAATGTAAAAATTTGCCTCATTGTACAGCTTTACATACTTTTGGTTGTCAAGTAGGGCTCATGCAAACTCCAACCGTCGCATCTAATTGTCAAAAAGACAAACACTGAAGTTTCAGACTATGAATCATAGGTCCCTCTTATGAAATATGTGTTAGGTTAAAATTAGAATCTCAACGTTAAAGAGGCAATTCAAACTCAGAAATATAAATTATTTTTTCATACCCGAATACACAAGCTGTACAAGAGCAAGAAAAGGTGGCAGGGTCCGCCAAATATAAACAAAGTAAAACGGTGTGAGATGTGTTGTCCTTTAAAGTGAGTTTGTTTATTCAGTTTATTCAGTTATGACATTGAAGAGAGTTTGTTCATTTAGTTCATTTCTCATAAAGGCATAAAAAAATGAAGATCTTTCCCAAAACTACATAGTGCACCTTTAACCTGTTTAATGAAAGTGCTGAAATTGGAACTTAAATGGATCTTCTGATGGTCTAATCCAGTACATGACAGAGCCATACCATTATTCCGCTTCATTATTTCCCATCTGTATTTCATGATGCCCTGCTCCTCCTCTGGCTTTGGTTGGCTCTGATCCTGACATTTGTTTTTCTAACACTAACCACAACAAAGCAACAAACAGGCTAATCGAAGGGACAGTGGGCGGGTGTTTCTGGACATTTCTGGACTATTGGGGTCGGAATGATGGGCAGTCCTTTACACTCCCTTCAATCCCCCCCCCCCCAGGGACAAATATTTTTTTTTCCACTGAATTGAATCCATTTATCAAAACAGTATTCCATCCATATTGAAGCAACATGTCGCTAATTGGAATTTGCTCTTTGGTAAGAGCACAATAAGATATTAACTAATGTTGCAACATGAACATTTTACACTAAGCTGTTGTTTATGTCGAGTTACGGCACATTGAGCGAGCAGAATAGCCTCAAAATGACTCCCTCTGGGGTTGTTTCTGATGGGCGAACAACATCAGTTGTAAATCCCTTGTTCTTAAGATAAAGTCTTGCAGCAAATATGATCTAACAACACAGAGCTACTTGCCAGGATTATAACAAACTAAAGAAATTACAAAATATATTTTCACCGGCAGCAGCAGGGTTCACGTTTTAAGAGCAGGTTGAAATCGGAGCCACAAATGAGCCAGAGAGATTACCCCGCTCGTGCAGTTTTTTCACTTAATCCGCACCATATATTTTAGCTGTTTTTTCCACTACCAATCCCTCAGTGGCTTTAACACCGCAGACCGTCCTCCAACCTCCGAGCTCCCTGACGGTGCAGACCAGCACTCCAAACAGATTAGTTCAATTCGATTTGAATCTTCCCGCCTGCTCAGACTCCTAATAGGCCTGTTCCCGAAGTCTCTTTGTCCCTCCACCTCCTCCTCCTAATCTCCGTCTCCTGTCCCCCTCCCTGCCAGACTCAAGTCCTCTGAACCCCAATTATATAAACAGGAGATGACAGCAGGACTGGTGGAGCACAGCCAGAGAGAGAGATAGAGAGATAGAGAGATAGATAGATAGATAGATAGATAGATAGATAGATAGATAGATAGATAGATAGATAGATAGATAGATAGATAGATAGATAGATAGATAGATAGATAGAAACAGAAGGCCTTAATTTTGCTTGGATTGAGCATGGTGACTGGCGGGGACGTAGTATTTCTCCGGTCACAGGTGGACTTTTACGCCCTCATGTGATTGGTTCTTCCATGCCTCATTGTGACATTGCTTTGGCACACTCTGAGAGGGGGTTGCACTAGAGGGAAATGTCAATAAAGCGGTGGCAGTTCAGAGGAATTTTGGCATCATTATGTTTTCTTCCTCTTCCTCACCCTGGCACAAGAACCAGTGTCACCTGCTGTTTTCTGTGGTTTCAGGTGGCAAAAAAACCATTAAAGGGATATTTTAAAGCTCCACGATCACCTTTCACAGAAATGAGCTCCAGTGTGGGAACCAATTCACACCACTTATCGTGAAAGAAGACAAGTTATTATAAGGTGATTCTGTTGTGGAGATCGAATGTAACTAAGTACATTTACTCAACTATCGCACTTAAGTACAATTTTGAGGTCCTTGTACTTACTTGAGTACTTGATATTCTGCTCTACACATACTTCTACAATTCAGAGGTAAATAATTTTCCCTTTACTCCTCGAAATTTACACGACAACTTTAGTTAGTTGTTACTATGCAGATTTAGTTTAAAGGAACAGTTCACTCACTACTGAAAATTCAGTCGTTATATAATCACCATCATGCTGATGGAAAGACAGGTGAAGTTTTTTAGCATTCTCCTAAACAACTGAAGTAGATTGGGACATGTTTTAAAATGTAAAAAAAAAAAAAAAAAAAAAAAAAAAAAAAACAAAATCTCCATACAGCTTGTATGGCCTAATCCAAATTTCCAGAAGCCCAGAGAGTCCAAACTGATTGAAAAAAATGTATCATCATCATCATCATTTAGTTATTTAAACCTTTTCACACGGAAATCTTCACTGTGGCTGCTGAGTTAAAAGTGTTAGCACGTAGCCAATCTGAAGTGAGTACACAAGCTGGACCGCTGGTTGAGGGTGTGGGCTCCACAGACTAAGATGACATCAGACAAGCTGTATGGAGCCATTTGAATCTCCAGAAACGCCTTGTTGAGTATGATGCTTCATCCGACTTTCCACTAGCATGGGGAAGAGTAGATAATGACAGAATCAGAATCATTCTTGGGTGAATGTATCATTAAATAAAACAAAATCTGATCACCAAATAATCTATGATTGATGTAATAGAAAAGGTTCGGATGTAACTTTTTCGATCCCCGAGGGGTAAATTCCCAAGCCGTCAACGTTTATGCAAAAAATGGACCCAAATGCAAGACACACATAGAGGCAGGTAGGTAAAGGGACAAAAGGCGAGCGTTAATGCTGATGACCAAAGTCGAAAAATCCAACTGAGAAAAAGGCAGGCAAAGAAAATACCAAAGTAACACAAAAATTAGAAACTAACCAGAAAACCACCAGAACAAATCAGAAACACACACAAGGACTGGGGAGCAGACACAGGAGATGCTTCGACGAGAACAGACGAACCAACAAAGAGAGAGGGAACAGCACGGGCTTAAATACAAACCAAACTAACGAGGGGATGAGCTGAAGGTGGAGAGACACCAGGAACAGGGCGGTGCTGATGACGCTGATGTGAGACAGGTGTGGGGGGGGAATCAGGCTGGGGAAGAGCACAGGAACACAGGAGAGAAATAGAACACTGAGAACGCAATAAAGCGCTATTTGCACGGGACTAGTATTACCTGGGGACCTCATGTGATTTAGAAAGGACCCCACCACGTCTGTGTTTCGTGCGGTGCATTTCACCTTTTCACGGGATAAGCGAAGTCTGTGTTTTAACTCGAATTTACTGATATTATCCATCTAATCATCTTTCGAGATTTCGCTCTTCTGATGGATTTGAGCTAGCTCTTTCTGCGAATGGGTCTCCATGCTGTGTACATACATGAGCCTCCTGAATTTGCACCGAAAAATGCTAACCCTTTAAAAAAACAAAAAATGACCCCAAATCACAGAAATGCCGATTCGCACAGGACTTATATTATCACATGACCTCTGTGTTTGGCGAAATATGGTAGGTAATTTGCGGTGGAATTTTTACTTTACAAATTACGGACATGGCAGATTCGCACAGGATTAAGATCACAGACGACCTCCGCAATTATTACAAATTACTAGAGTTCCCAGGTAATACTAGTCCCGTGCGAATAGGGCTTAAGAAGTAGCTAAACCACATTTGCCAAGTAATGAACACATAAATACATCAACAACATCAAAGTGTGACATTTGTGTCAATAATTGTCAAACACAGGTCACCACGCGGTGGTGGGAGGGGGGCTCCAAATCAAATTCTGCTTCGGGCCCCCAAAAGGCTTGGGCCGGCACTGGCAACTATGTCATTCTGCACAGTGAGTACTTTTATTTTCATGCTGATCCTTTCGTGCATTTGCTTGAGTAAATATTTAAATGTATGACTTTTAAGGACTTGAGTACGAGATCCAAGTTCTTCCTCTATCTCTGGTCACAGAAATAAAACTGACTGGCTGGAGGGACTTGCCACTTCATACTCCAAACTTCTGTTTCCTAAATCTTTTTATTAAGAGGAAGAAATAAAATCGCAGAGAACATAAAAATGAGTGCTGTAGATAATTAGGCTGCCATAAATCGAGGATGCAGGGACAGTAAAATGAGACATTAAACGCTCACAAGTATTCAGTACGTCACGGGTCGTGAACTCTTCCCTTGGACTAGCCCGCCGCTGCCTGCATACATGCACATGCACATCGGACTTCTCTCCGTGGTCATGCCAAGCGGTGCCTAAAGCTCAGCCTCAGGCAGGGTCTTAAAGGTCACGATCTCTATGCCGGTTTAGAAGGTCGCGCAAAGTTCATGACACAAGGCTGACCATATTTGGCTGCTGGCTCTCTTAAAGGCTTAGAGCTGAAATTTGAAATGATAGCGAGGGAGGGAAGAAGAAAAAAAAACAGTAACTGGAATGTTCATTGGTTGCAGCTGGGCATCGTTGGAGCAATATGGACCTGGGCTTAATGCAGGAAGTGTGTGTGTGTGTGTGTGTGTGTGTGTGTGTGTGTGTGTGTGTGTGTGTGTGTGTGTGTGTGTGTGTGTGCGTACATATGTGCATGCACGTCAGTGTGTTTACACGGCCATGCGTGTGAGAGGAGGGGAACGAGATATTGGGTTAATACGGACCAAAGCTTAGACATTTCCAGATACATGTGTGTGCGTGTGTGTGTGAGTGTGTGTGTATGTGAAAGGAGTATACACACACGTATGCAAGCCCCGGCGTGCGTGTCTGCTTGCATGCCGGCATGTGTGTGTGTGAGTGACAGAGATATTAGAGCAATATGAGAAAGCTTAAGCCGGAAGCATGGGGATGGAGAGGTTTTTGGCTGAGCTGAGCTGAGCAGAGCAGCAGAGGAGAGGAGAGGAGAGGAGAACGTCTTAGAAAGCTACAGAAAAAATAAGAAAAGACCCTGTTAAAGAGTCTTTTACATCATTTGTGTCCAAAGAGACATTTCAAATCGTGTCTTCTGCAATGTATAAGCACTGAATGACTCACTGAAATGAACTGACTTCTAGTTCTACACAGGGTTAACTTCCTGAGCGACTCTCCATGTAACTGTATCTCATGTGGAGCAATAATGTGTCGCGGCGCACGGCAGATTAACGCGAGGCAATGTTCTGCTGCTTTTCTTGGTAACGGTGTCATCTATTAGGGCTTCAAACGGCACCACGAGTCTATTACAAGGCCTGATTGAAAAATCAGCAGAGGCAATTTCGCGCACGCTCAATCATCGCAGAAACTGCCTGTAACAAATCAGTGTGGGAGTGTTTAACTGTCTCGTTTCCTTTTTTTACACACTGAACAATTTGGATTGAAAAGGTTTTTTTTAATAAGCTAGATTCAAAATCGATGTACATGTTTGTATTTGTGGGTGCACATTTAAAATCTAATGTATCAGGTGAATGACTCCCAGATTATTTGTAGGGGCCCGCTCCTCATTCAGAGCCTTGCTTCAGCTGAGCAGGTGGCGGCGGTGTACGGCGTGGATACACGGCTGCTGTGGGACTGCATCAAACATCACACACAACAATCTTGACTCCTTTGAATAATTCAAAGTTCTGTCGTTGCTCTCATGGAGGCAATCCTTCAGTCTCCGAATGCCTTCATCTTCCCCGCACAGACACATAGTCCTCCTTTTTCTGCAACCTCATCCCTCCTCTGTCCCCCTTTTCTACCCCCCCTCCCCCTGTCTCTCTCTCATCTCTCCTCTCCTCTCACTCCCTCCATCCTCCCCTCCACACCTTCCCCCTGCACTCCCTCCGCCGACTCTCCTTTCTAACCCCGGCCAGCAGGTCTACAAAGTGGTGCTTTCTGTGCCGCCAGCAGCAATTCCTGGAGGGCAGTCAGGCAAACAAACCCAGCCAGTGCCCGCTGCATGACTCACAGAGAGACAGAGACCGAGAGAGACAGAGAGAGAGAGAGAGAGAGAGAGAGAGAGAGAGAGAGAGGAGGAAGAGGAGGAAGAGGAGGTAGAATTATTAAGATGAGAGGGCAAAAGGATTTTAGGATGTTAAGAGCTGATGAGGGCGGGGGCAGGTTGGGGAAAGAAAAAAAAAGTAGAGAGAGAACGAAAGGCTGTGAGAGAGATTAAGAGGGGGAGGCCAGGAAAGACTGGGAGATAGAGAGCGAGATGGGGGCAAATGGAGGGCAACCTGCGCGATCTCGCATGCACACGAGAGGAGCAGACAGGCACGCAGCTCAGCGAGGAGGCACGAAGAGAGCAAAATAACTCGTCCTCCCCCCTCTCTATCCCTTTCTATCTCCCCCACCACTCCCTCCCTTCCCTCTATCTCTCCCGTTCCCCTTGCTCCAGTGCCAAAAAAGCGAAGCTCGGCACGACAGTCTTATGCGACACGGTGACCCGGAGCCGATCAGAGAGCAGGGTCGAGACGGAGACCGAGAGGCACTTGCAGAGGAAACGACTGAAATGGGAGTAAAGGGTAGAATGTGCTGATGGATGAGGGTTCCCCGCATGAGGATTATTTCCTCAAGTACTTACTTACATTTAGGGTGGCAATCATTATCATTATGTGTTTGTTTACATTTGTTTGTGAAATGATTTTTTCATATGGTTGTTTGTAGTCAATTTCACTGTTATTTTTTTTATTATTATTATAAAATGTGCCACATACCAAACCTGCTTCAAACTGAGTTCATCATTTTCATCAGAATTCTAGAATATTGTTTTCGTGATATTTTGTTTTAAACCATCGTTATTTATTCATAGATTTATTTTTTTTTTCACATTAAATTGTATCTTCTGATAGGATTATTTCTACCCCAAAATTTGGGGGTTAAATGCAGAAGATCATTTTGCTTATCTTTTATTTGGTTGGTCTAAATTTAAACAGCAACAGACTCTACAAATACTGAAATCAGCAAATGAAATAACCACCATGTGCAGGTTCAAAGGAATAGTTCAATGGGCTGGAGGTATTTCTTCTAGGGGTTTCGTCATCACTGTGATGTTGCCATGTAATATTGGAAGTCACCAAGCCTGGCCAAAATATAGTTCTGCACATAACCCACTGTAAAACCACGGCTTGTTTTAACACTTCAGATTTTGCACTAACAAGCGATAACCTGTGCTTTGGAGGAGCCGATGCATTTTGTAACCTTTGCACAGAGCTAGGCAATCTTTTTCCACCAGCATCCAGTCTTTGTACCAAGCTAAGCTAATCACCTGCTAGCTATAGCTTCATGATTGGTGTAGAGTTGTGTTATTTTTGTACCCAAGTCTCACCAAAAAGTCAAACTACTCCATTAACCTGCAGGTTCCCTGGAAAAAAAAAAAACGAATAGTGAGGACGTGACCTCATTGTCCACGGTGGTTCAGGAAACAAATCAAACCTGCAACAAGAACACGCCAGATTGAAAGAAAGGAAGCTTAGATAAAAGGATTAGACACAGAAAGATAAGAGATGAGGTGAGAGATACGACAGCACGGAAAAGTTTTCCTGAGAAACGAGATGTGCATGAGCTGTGGAGGAGGAGGGGAGGAGGAGAGGAGGAGGAGCTCTGCTGCACCCCATGTGAGCCGTCTCCAGGCTGGGTAGACTGCTACCTTCGCCAGCCTCCCTCTGGACCGCATTAGACATGGCGCTCAGATAATACGCTGCTGGGGATGGGGGAGGGGGGTATAGACAGGGGGAAGGCTGAGCACGGGAGAATTCCTTTCAGATTTTAATACACAACGGGCCAAGAAGGCAAAAACAAATAATCAGATAAACAAAACTCTCCTTGGTATGACCGACAGTTGAGAGCCACCTCTCTTTCTGTGTATCGTGTAGGTCAGATGTTCTTTAAAGTCACTGTTTGAAATACAACACTTAGAGAAGATTGAAACTACTCTCACATTTGTATTGTAAACATAAAGCACAGCCAGTTAGCTTAGCCTAGCATAAAGACTCTAAACTGGAGGAAAGAGCCTGGTTCTGTGTTAACACATACAAGCATCTCTAAAGCTAACTAATAAACACTGTATGTCCCATTTGACGCACACAAACACAAAAAACAAGTGTAAGAGCAACAATATGAATATCTGAATTAGTGAGTTTAAGAGGTGGATTTTGCTGGCTAGCTTTGCAAGCTAGTTATTTACTAATTTCCAGGCTTTACTGTTAGCGAAGCTAACCATGTCCTGCCTCAAGTCTCATATATTTGGCGTGCGGACGTAAGAGTGGTGTCACTCTTTCCAAAAATGTCAAAATATTTTATTACTTTCTAATGGTTTGTGTACGCAGAGTTTACTAAAAGAAAGTTTTTGAACTACTCACCTTAGGAGCTGCATCTCCGGTGCGCTGCCGTCATGGCAGGCAAAAAGTGTCGATCCCCGAGTGAGACCTAACAGGTAGGAATTCCACCATTACTCTCCTGCCTGTTAGGTCGCACTCGGGGATCTACACTTTTTGTCTGCCATGATGGCAGAGCATGGGAGGTGCAGCAGCAACAGTGAGTCGTTCAAAAACGTTCTTTTTAGTAAACTCTGTGTACACAAACAATGTTCTCAATGCTCGTGTTCATGTGTAGAGACCCTGGTGATACTACGAGCAAAGTTTCATCAGTGTCAAGCCTTCTTAGTGTTTGAAAAATAGCGATTTTGATGCTAGCGCTAAATTGCCCCTGCACAACCCGAAAACGAAACTACAGTAAATGCCTCTTTCATCGTAATTCTGCTTTTACACGAAGGTTTGACTCATATTCAATCACAAATAAAGCCTTGGTTGCTTTTTGGCGAGAGTTTCACTTTAAGATACACAACTAAGTTTAGCTTACATATACAGCTTCTAAAGATTATCTCAATTAGTTAAAGGGGCGATACATAGGAATTTGAGTGTAAAACACTCAAAAATATACTTAAAATATCGAGAGAATGTGACGTCGTGATGTCTATCATGCAGCAGAGAAATCTACTGAAGCTAGCAAGCTAACCAGCGAGCACTGGCCAATCCCGGTCCAAAGCTCCTGTGCTACGAGTGTTAACACCAACACTTCCCCGTCCCCAAGCTCCCAGTCTGGAATAACTGTATGGCTAACTGAGCTAACTAGCTAACAGCAGCTACAATTAGCAGCAGTTAACGGTCACTTTGGGGATATGCTGCCCCTTATTTGTAGGTATGAATTTGACAAGTGGCCAGTTCTTACATATTGGACCTTTTAATTAATCATGTCTAACTGATAAAATGCTAATTTTGCTGTGACCCAATTAAACCTCATCCAATTCTGAGGCCTTTGGTGAACACTACTTGCTGTAATGTTTACCTGGACGTTCAGGAGGGAGGTTTTACCATCATTACCACAACATTGCTTCTACATCTGAATCGACATGATTCAAATAAAACACAAGTTCGCCATTAAGTCATTTTTTTCTTTTAGATTCTTTATTTAATCAATGTTACATTAAACTAACATAAATAAAATTTTTATGAACAAAAGGCACACAGTTCAAATATAAACAAAGAGAACGTCTGTACAGTTTGTCACATGTCAACTGTCTCAGAGAGAGAGAGAGCGGTCCAATAGAGATGAGTTTCAGGGGGGGGGGGTTCGTTGACGAAATGCTACAGCGCTGCCGCCGCACTGCTGCAGCACATAGTCTCAGAAACTGTACACTCTTCAATCCACCCCGCGAGGAACTTAAGCGGTGGGCGCAAAGGCAAAAACGCCAACCGGAAACAGCACCGGCTTTCATGTGAAACTTCTGCATGGGGGGCTTTACAATATGTGGATGTCCATTTGTAAAAGGTCCCACTGAAACTCATGTCCGTTGTCTGTTTGAAGAGGCCACAAGATTCATGTCCACTAAAGTAAAAGATTCAAACACGCAGCACATAGACTTGGAAAAATAAAAACGAATGGGTCGGAGGCCGGGTAAACACTCACTATTATGATTTTTGTAAGAGACCGACAGGAGTCAGTGTCGCCGTGGTTTCTCTATGGAAGCGTTCGATTGGTTGCTTGCTGCTTCCTCATAATAATAACATGGCCAGCTAGTCATTCACAGTACTTTGTCCTGATGTAAAGTTCATATACAGCCATACGACTAAATGATAAGAGGACTGGGTTTGGTTTTTCCTGCATCTGCTCCAGATCAATAAGGTAGATAAATCCTTGTGTGTCCCGTGATCGCCACTGCAGGCTCCTGTTCATGCTAGATAACAAAGCGCGGTATATGAGTCCAGTCAAGTCTGTTGTTATCCCAGCTGTTGTCTGCTGTTATCCACCTCTGAACGCTGGATGAAACAGTCCTCTGCTAGTCCAGTTCTTTCCAGTTTAATCCGGTCTGGACCAGTCCTTACTGCAGTCCAGTCTGGTTGGATCCAGTTGACTTGCAGACCTAAACCACTGAGTATTTGCAAACATGTCTGAAACGGTTTTAACCTGTTTAGCGCAGCAGATGGGTTAAGTTCAGTTGGTTGAAGCAACAGTCCCGATCTAAATTTCCGTTCCTTTTCGTCGGAAGTGGAAAACTCCACCCATCTCGCACGTCGACAGACTACGTGAGCAAAGTATGTGCAAATACAGACAGATCCAGGTCTGATCCAGGGCTTAGATGGCAACAGTGCTGGGTACCTCCTCATAGTGAATGATAAAGTAAGGGTAGCTCTGGTCGTCGTTGAAGATGACGTAGATCTGGGGGTCCACCCAGTTGTCCACACAGGAGTCGAAAAGGTCACTGGAGGGGTCACGAGGGTTGATGGGTGGAGGTCGCCGCATGGATGGGTTTCCTACAGTTAACCTGCATAAACACAGAGGAGAGGAACAGGGTTAGGACTTTAACAGTGAAGACACTACACTTGAATATAAATCACCATCAAATGAGGCTGTCTGCACTGATTTGTATAAATATCCAGAAGAAAAATCAGAACTAAAACACCTGATTAACACTTAAATGTGCATTTTGTTCACTTCGAACAATTTGCTTTCAAGCAATTTGACAAAAGACATGTTACGGAAGTCAAACAGCACAAAATCTCAAACTTTAATCAAACGTCCATTCAGCTCTGAGACCTTCGAACCACACAAGAATGAATCTAAAAGAAGCCTCTTCTTAATGTAATGCTTACAATCAAGCTGCACCTTTATGTGTTTTAGGGAACTCTAAATGATATAAGCATATGCTGTAAGTGCATGGGATGAATGTGCTGTGTGTGTATGAAATGAACCAGTGCATTGTAACCGGCTTATTTTTCTTCTGTTAAATATTCCCCGTCAAGCTCTTAAGACCAGTAATCCATCAATCTTTGTTCCATTTCCTCTGGGGTCATAAATAAAACATATTAAAATAAGGATCTTTACAGAGAAAGGCAGTGACATTGAAGAGTCTGCGTGCTGGATGTGGTTTCAGACAAGAGAGTTGACCACACTGTACAGATATCTTCTTCATATGTCTGTTTCCCTGCTCAGGTCTGGAGGTCTGTGCCGCAGAACAGATTAAACACAGGTTTGGTGTTGGGGGGGAGGGGGGAGAGTATGTATGGTGTCTATCCAAACCACGACACCATCCTCTGGGCACACAGGCTCCCTGCCGCAGCCTAACAAAGCCTGTGATGAATGATGGAATCAGCCAAATCAGCTGTTTTACATGAGTGGCTCTCGATTTGACTTGGCATTTTAAGGAATGGGGGCAGTATGGTGTACAGCATGGCTGAACAATGGTTTATGGAAAAGAACCTCAACATTTCCATGACCCAAATTAATGCTTGTGTGCGCTGGAAAGTTTGTTTGACAGAGCAAGATAGTGATAGGATCAGAAGCAGAGGGATGTGCTCGATGGAACATACTGGTAAAGACTGGGGAGGGGGGGGACATGATAGCCCCATGTTCGAAGAAACACCGGCAAAAGTGCCTTCTTGGGTGCCCCTATTGTAGCTAAAGCATGATTGAATGCCCACTGATGTGCCCTTCCAGTGCCCTTTCTGCAAACAGGTGCCCTACCACATACAGCTGGTGGAGTTTTTGTTTTCCACCACTGTTTTCAGACAGGAAACCCTGATAAAAACTAGATACACAAAACCTCAATTTTGCATCCACCAAACTGTGTCACTCCCTGCAAACACATCAAACCCAAGCACCCAAGATTAAGGCTGCGACTGATGAATACTTTCATTATGAATTCATCTGCTGATTATTTTCCACATTAATCGCTTAGTGGTTTCATGCATAAAATGTCAAAGAATTGTTAAAAAAAATGTTCAAGTGACGTCCTCACATTGCTTAATTGGTCCAACAAACAGTCAAAAACCCAAAGACTCTTCATTTACTATCATAAATGACTAAAAAACGTAGCATATCCTTACATTTAAAAAGCTGGAAGCAGAACATGTTTGCATTTATGCTTTAAAAAAAAAAGACTAAAAGAATTAATTAGTTTTTAAATAATTGGAAATCCATTAATCAACTTATTGTTGCAGCTCTAGCTGAGACATACGACTGAAACAAAGATTTAAAGAGCTTACGCCACCAGTAAATGCAAGAGGCAATAGAACACAGTACTCCTTGATATCTCTGCTTGCATTAGGTTACTGCTGGCAATGTAGTAAATAAAGGGAGTGGACTGCTTTATGGCAATATTGTATTTATGAGATTTTGCGATGAATTACCTTGGTTTATCAAATATTAAGCCAAAACCAGACATTCCCACCTGGTTTCTCAGTTTTAACCCACTTAAAATATTCTGTATTCTCACATTCAGTCCCTCATATAGTGTGTTTTTTCTGCAGAGTTCAAGTTTCAAGTAGCAAGAGCTGTGAAAAATCCCATCCATCACCACAGAGATGATAAATGTTCCCACTGTCAACTTGTTAAATGCGGCACCCACACACACCTGCCAGTGAGGACTTTGGCCAGGAACATGCAGTGGACTCCTTTGGGCGAGCGCTTGGAGAAGTTGTGGGAGTAGACGGCCTTGCGGGCGAAGTAGGAGCCCTGGCCGAACATGGTGGCGTGTTTGCCGCAGACTCGGGGGTCGAAGTTGTGCTTGCAGATGCCCTCCACCACGTCGGCCGAGGTGCCGTGGAAGAGGTGGCGCTCGCTCAGCAGCCGGTCCATCTCCGACATACGCCGGGACATGTACTCCTTCTTCCTGTTAGAGCAGAGAGAGGCGGGAGGTCAGATGGGATTTGCTGATGAAATTAACTGCTTCAGTGCGTTTCTTTTCCTTAACTTTATTTGCCAAAATATAAAAGAATGAACAAAAGACCCCTCTGTGCAGTTCATCGTTTATGTGAATATGCTGATACACTAAGACAGATCATCTCTAAGGTAATAAATTAGTAAACAGCTGCTGTTTCTATTCAAAGGCTGTGATCGCAGCCGCACTTGCTCTGAACCTTGGTAAGAACATCGGGCTTAATCCGTTTTCTTGAGCAACACACACACACACACACACACTCCCAGCTCGTTTGATGGACTGAGCGGATCAATCAGGCATGCAGAGGCGAAAGCGTTTCAGAGACAGAGAGGCTGTGACCCAGCCATGACCTCCCGTGACCCTGCAGCTTGTGACCTGACACAGGCTTACATTCACTGTATGCTTTCAAGCACACACACACACATACACACACACACATACATACATGCAAACACACACCTCAATTTTCTTGCCATACAATTTGCTCAAACACTTTAAGATGGAGCTGCTCAACACACAAACACGCAAACAAGTACTTATGGTTACCCTGTCACGCCCCGAGAGTGGGAAGAGGAAAAACAACTGACATTCACAGGGGGCATCACTTTTAGAGTCAGCGACACACACGTACACAACACACACAGTGTCAGTCATTGTGAAACTGTGCGGTACCAGTCAATGTGTGAGAGTTTAACTGTCACAGCAGATAGGACCTGCCTTGCTCTAACCACAGCGGTTAGCCCGCTGTGTGTTCGCGAGAGGAACATCCTCATCACCAAACAGCTCTCCATCCTCCGTGTTCTCACACCACCGCCGTCCCACACAGCTGGTACCATTTGGCCTATTTTGCTCTTTTTTCTTCCTCCTTTAATGTTGTTCCGCACCCACCCTGCGTTTGTTAAAAACAATGTTCTTATTCGTGTTTATGTCTGCAACAAAATGTGCAGCTGTGTCGTCTGAAATGCCCTTGGGTTCAGCGACAGAAATGCAGATAAAGAGGTGAATTTTGTGCCACCACAGCAAAATATGGAAAACTATGACAAAAGAGGATTGAAGACAAGAGACACTGCACCACTTTGTGTCCATCATGTTATCTAAACAAATTAATGTAAATATATATATATGAAAGACTTACTTCTGTGCTTCTAATCTAATTAGGTCCCCAAGTGCGATCAGATCTCTAGACTGTGGGAACAAATTGCTATCAACCGTGCTACATCCACCACTTAAACTCATAACACTCTCGTGACATAGTAGCTGCTGATCATTTCAGCAGATTTATGTTCAATTAAACAACCACGAGTGCGTCAAAGTTAAATGCCGCAGCAGCACCACACAGCATGCAAAGAAAAAAAACTGAAGACACTGAAACCTGTTGAGAGACAACTTTCTGACCCCGAAAAAAATGTTTCTGTTTCCTTAAAAACACTTGGTTGCGTTTACTGGAAATGACTCGTTAGGTTAGATTTGAGGTCTGATTGATAGATGATATCTCCAGCAGAGAGGAAGTGCTTTAAGAAAGTCTCAAATGAAATGTTTGCGCTTCTCGGCTCACCTCTTGTACTTCTCCCAAAGGAAGGGGTTCTGCACACGCTGGATCTTGATGATTCTGAACTTGGTCTCCGAAACTGTCTTGTGGAAAAGGCTGTAAACCGTCCGGTAGCTGCGGTCTTCACGTGAGACCGGTACCTGCAGGAAGTCCTGGCTCATCGTCATGGGCAACCACGTTTCCGGAAAGAGGCTGGGTGGGTTGGTGGTCGTCGGCGAGAGGGGATGTGACGCAGAGAGCTCCATGGAGGAAGAGGAGGAAGAGGTGGAGGAACAGGGGAGGGGAGATGAAGAGAGGCCGCCCAAAGTCCTAAAAGGAGAAATCAGATATTTGGTTAGAAAATTACAACTTTTTTTTTTTGACTTTGTACTTCTAGATAGCTGATAACTGAATTACATACACACACTCGCAAAGTACAGTTACTTTATATAACAAAGTAAACCTGTTGCTTACAGCTCTATCCTTGTAGTTCTAGTTCTTTTATCTAAATGTGGTAGTGCTTTATTTTACGGGGCCCATAGTTTCCTTCAATTTCCTAAACAGGAAATGACATAGAACTGTAAATTCAAAGGAAAGTTCCGGCAGGAACTATTTAATGCAGTGCTAATGAAAGGGAAAGGTCTTAAGTGACTGCTCAACAGGACAGCCGACAGGCTAAAATGTGAAATGTGTCTGCTGACAAAGATCCAGCACAACATATACAGCGGGGTCCAAAAGTCTGAGGCCAAACTGAAAATGTACCGCTAACTCTTTTTACGGTAGCACGTAAAAATAATACTTCGAGAAAATACCTCAAAGGATAAATAAATAATAAATGAAAACTTTGAAGATACATAAACAACAACAACAACAAACAAGATCCAGGACACAACCGTCAATCTGTCTTCAGGTGAACTACATATCAAAATGTAGTCTTTGAGCATATAGCCAATTAAACAGAACAACTCAAAAACAAATGGGGGACAGCATATCATTAGGTAGTTAGCTCAGTTAGCTGTGCAGCTAGCGGCCTGAACAGGGCCCCTGGGAAGTGTTGTTGTTTATGTCACTAGCACATTTGGGATAATGATACCAGGAGCACACGTTTATGGCAGGAGCTTGATAATAAGGCAAACGAAAGCATGTGTTTCCAAAGTGTTTCCACTCAACGCCGCATCCCAACGTCAAACAAACCCGCTGCGATGAACCTTTCCGAAACCGTCAGCTCTCCAACTGTCAACAATGACATCACAGCACTGCTGAGCGGTGCGGAGAAGCTCCACAGCAGCCGACAGCCATCAGCAACCAAACAAAACAGCAGGGCTGCACGACAATGAAACCCAGACACCAAACAAGACGACAGGGGAGGCAGAGCGAGGGAGACACAGGAATGAGAACAAGAGAGAGGAGGATGAAAATGCCAATTGCTGAGCTGTCATGGAAGTGACAAAAAAAACTATTGTGTCTGGCATCTAAGTCAGTAACAGTAGTTGGGCTGTCAAGTTAGCGCTCTGTAAGTGTAAATGCTGTTAGCCCTTTCAGACATAACCGAGTGTGTGTGTGTGTGTATGTGTGTGTGTGTGTGTGTGTGTGTGTGTGTGTGTGTGTGTGCTGTCAAGAGACTGTGATCAGTGTGACACTTTTTTTTTTCTTCTTTCTCATCTCTTTTCTCTCTCTCTTATCTTGTCTCTACGGTCTCGATCTCTCCCCGCAATCGATGTCTCTATTTCCCCCGTGCGCTTTGAAGAGATCACAGACAGCCTGCTGCAGAAAACAAGTGTCATATGAAAAGGGACAGATAACAAGAGAGTGACGGAGTCGAGGAGAGGAAGAGTGAAAAGGGGGAGAAAAGATTGGGACGGATAACAAGGGACGGAGGGAGGAGACGCCTGAAAATAGCATCATGGGGATAGAGAGAAGAGAGAGGGAGAGGGAGTGCCAATCAAGCTAATGACCCCAAACTCTAAGCCTAGCACAGATTGTTCCCGACACACACACACAAACACACACACTGAGGACACTCATTGACTTGCTTTCAAAACACTAAATTCAGCGCAAAAAAAACAAGCGTTAACACACAACATTTTAACACTCCTCCTGCTTTCTCTCATCATAATGTGACTGTGTGATCATATTCTTGTGATTCACTGAAGCGCGCACACAACAAACGGATGAAAAAAGTCCCAGGAACAAATCCCTCGATCCAAATTCCAGCTCCCCACAGTCACATTTCACACTCCTTCATTCACCAGCTCCACTCTGCTGTGCAGCCAGTCTGGAAGCCATTTAGCCCTCTCTCACTTCCTCCCCGGCTCGCTTGTCTTCTTTTCTCTCCTCCGTCTCCCTCTCCCTCCATCTAATTTTCTCTTTCTCTCGCTTCCTCTCCTCCGTCCCCTGCTCTCCATTTTGTCCTCTCATGACTGTCAGAGCCCCCGGTGCAGGAACAGCCCGTGCTAGCGTTCTGTCTGTGCGGGACACTGGCAGGACACCGCAGCGGCAGCCTGCTCAGCAAAGGAAGTGAAATATTCTGCAAATGGGGTGAGATGACTCCACTTGTTTCCAATCTGGTATCACTTGTTTCAGGGATATCACTGAGGCGAGTGCAGCGGAGGCCAATCGCTTCACTGCTTTGAATAAAATAGCAGCTGAAAAATGAGAAGTCCTTAAATTATGTTCTTTCTTCTAGAAAGAAGTGGACATATCTCATCATTTTCTCCCTAGTTATGAGAAGAAATTTGATTTAAGACCAAATTCAATCACTTCAGTGGATATTTCTTGAGTTGTGGGACCTCGCTGAATGGATTTTGTCCTTTGTCCTCTGTCTCATCTGTCCTCATTTGCCTCATTATCTCATTTTCCGTCTGTCTGGCTCAAGCCCACTTCGCCCTGCACATGACAGCTCCTGTGTCCCGGTGACTCTGTCTGATTTGCCAAAAAATCTGCAGTATTAATTTGGGCTTCAAGTTCAGCTGAGGCTGCCAGTGTGGAACGGATTAAAGGTGACTGTGGCGTTCAGAGGCTTTTGAGTATTCAGCCCTGACTGCGACATTAGCATTGTGTACGGACCTCTGTGTGCCTGCCAGTCTTCAAACAGGGACCCGGGGAACACAGAGAGCCATGAGAGACAGTGCATCACATACTGAAGAGCCAACTTTGTGTTTGTGTGCGTGTTTCCAGGCACTTTAAGTTGAGGACTTTGTTCTAATAGTCAACGAAGCTTCATTTCCGAAATACACAATGTTCTCTAACAAGGTTGAGATCGGAGCGCTGAACAATCTGCGAGGCTCTGCCAGAGAGAACAACAGGAACCAGAGGAGGGAGCAAAAGACAAAGAGTGACTATCAATCAAGTGAATGACTTTAACCTCTCAGCTGGGCACTGACTGTTCCTGACACTTTGCCTTACTGGTAATTAGCTGCAATTACTGTTGATCAGAATGTTCTGTTATTCTTCATAGAGAGTCCCTGTCAAACATGCAACGCATGTCACAAAATGTCCAAATCAGTTGGTTCGGTCCAGCCTGCGTAATGTTCCGATTAAACCCATGTGTAGAGCTGAGCGATATGGCCTTCAAATAATGCACTCTAAAGTTAGGTATACGAGGGAAAGAGCTGTTTATATAAATCTACTGCTGAGGATAACATACTGCTCAGAAACAATAGTTTTGGCGACAACACCAACACAATTAGCTTATTGGTCAGCTCGTCCTTTATTTGCTAGGATTATTGGCAGAAACAAGAGACTACGGCCCAACGTCAGCACACTCACAAGCTCCCAACAACAATGGTAGATGTGTAGTAAATAAAATGTTTACCATGTTCATCATCTTAGCCTGTTGGAATGCCATTTTTTTTTTACTAATTAGCACAAAACACAAAATGCAGTTAAGTTTTTCACGCATTCACTCATAAACCAGAGAACTGAAAAATCAAAACTTTGTACTTCAAATCAAAATTCAGAAAAAAACACCAGAGATTACAGTTTATCCTGAGGGGGATGCGAACATCGATCCAAAATTTCAAAGCAATTCATCCAAAAACAAACAATTACTGTCCCGAGAGCCGCTAAAACAACAGAAACAACTCAGGATCAGTAACATCCATGCTGGGGGGGCTATATGTCCGGTCACCTCAAGAGCAGAGGGGAACAAGAATGTCTTGATTGTCTTTACTTACTGTAGGTGGGGTGTTAGCATCACGGAGGACATGAACATGGGCCGCTTCTTGATCTGGCGCCTGAACCCGAAGACGGCGTTCTGCTGGAAGCCCTCCCTGATGTTGAGGATATACTGGTTCTGGAGCGTAATGAATCGCACCTCCTTAAGACCCCTTGAACTCGCCTCCTCTATGAGCTTCACCACCGGCTGTGGAGGAGCAGAAAGGTAGAAAAAAGCAGGGGGTGGACAAAGACACGTAGAAGAGTTTAGACTCAACATCCGACTGTTTCTGCATTTCCATTCATCAGAGGAAGGAGGAAATGTCTGAGGTGTGGTGCAATCTATTGATAACACAAAGCCAAGCTTGGTAGTGAGTTTCATCGTGAGACACAAACTCACACGGACAGAAACAAGTCAGTCTTTACTGATTTGGTGAAATAAATTGCAGTGGTGTTTAGGGGTGTTTAGGTGTTTACAAGCGTGTGTGTGTGTGTCTAAATCGATCCTATCACAGTGGCGAGACAATCGATTGGTGTGGGCAGAGTTAATGTGTCTGGCCTCATGTTCATAGAGCGTGCACGCAAACAAACACACACACACACACACACACACATACGTGCACCGACAGGCTCACCTCGGAGTATTCCCTCCAGCCAAAGTTGTCTCTGCAGTAGTACTTCCACACTGTGTGACAGCTGGGGTTGGGGTGTGGGTTTGTGGTTGGGATGGGCAGAGGGCTGGCGGGGGTGGTCAGTCGTCGGACGCGGTCGAACTCCAGGTCACACACTCGCATCGCCCCAAAGTCTAGGGAAAACACTCGACCCCTGGAACACAGGTTGAAAAATCATTGTGAATATAACAACTAACCACTGCAGCCAGCATGAAATAACAATGTAACAAATAACAAATACACAGTTAGAAGGTCGATCAAAACAGTATATCTACCCTAGGGCTTGGATTTACAAGTATTTTCATTGTTGATAAATCTGTCTTTCTGACTTAACCTACTGGTGGTTTGGTCAATACAGAGTTAATATGTGAGTGTGCGAGCTTCTTGTAGTGATTTTTAATTCCCTCTGGGGAGAGCCAGGCTAGCTTGTTCCCCCTGTTTCCAGCTGTCTTATGCTAAGCTAAGCTTATCAGGTTCTGGTTGTAGCTTAAAATTTAGCGTCGGACATGAGAGTGGTATCAACCTTCTCATGTAACTCCCGGCAAAAAAAGTGAACAAGCACATTTCTCAAAATGTCGAACTCTTTCATTTTTGTGGTATTGACATTTGGGCTCAATATCACTGATTCTGTAACATGTCGTGTTAACATCTGCTAAATATTAGCCTCCGCTAAGCAAATAAATGGTGTAAAAATAGTCTAATCATGTACATACAACCTCCTTTAACCCCTCTCTGTCTCGACAAGCGGGGTCAAAACCCCATTGTCTGTGTGTGTGCGTGTGTGTGTATTCGAGTGTGTGTGTGTGTGTGTGTGTGTGTGTGCATCAGTCTCTCTACATTAGCCCTCCATAGGGCCTCTGGCAAATCCTTTCTGGGTCAGACATACCACTCAGATAAATGTGGGCATCATACAATGGCACGCTATGCCATGGACTGCAGATAGACAGAGAGGGTGACACACACACACACACACACACACACACACACACACACACACACACACACACACACACACACACACACACATTCACACCAAATACACATGGAGAGACAAGCAAACTTTGCAAGACAGCCACATGGCCAAATCACACAAAAACATGCACCCAGCCTGACGGTGTTAATGGGTTCATTGATTTTCGCAGGGAAACTAATTGGATGTAATGTCAAAGGTTAGACATGGGGGAGTGTGTGTCTGTCTGGAAACATGTGTGTGTGTAAAGCAGGGGTTGTGTTCTGCCTCAGGTTTGTTTCGAAATAAAGCACATTCAATTAAAGCCTTTAGATGTTTCCCATTTGAAAACAATGACAAACCGAGAGGAAGTGCGATGAATTATTAGTTCAGCAGCCTCGAGAAGCGAAAACCTCATATCAAGTATTCAGTTTCATCTACTATGATTACAATTACCGGTCACTGGGGTTATAGGCACATGCACACACGTCAGTTTCGGTCAGGAAGGTGCTAATGAGAGCTGCTGAGTCATTTTTCAACATATACATAGAAACATATACTCACATGGATACAGATGCTAATTATAAACAGTATATTTAAAGACAGTGATTCTGCCAAGTCATGGGGTGACTGCATTTGTGCAAGAGGAAGTGAAATAGGAATTCATTCAGTAAGCACATGCAGGAAACAAAACTAAGCAACTAAGGAATGAGTCAGTCATTATCAGATCACCAGGTTATCAGTGAAACGGGGCAGATACATAACACAAATTTAGGTTTCCTGAACTGTGATTGGGCATTCATTCTTATTTCAGTGACAGATCACAACCTATGAAAGATTTAACAGTTCTCTAAACTGCATTCAGGCATTCGGTTAACAATAAAAGTGTGTGTCCATGTCATACAAAAGAAACAGAGAATTAAATTTGAATACAAAGGCAGAGACACAGGAGAGAACGGATGATGGCAGCGGAAACAAATTAACCGCGGAGACATTACCGCTTTTATTTCACCTCTGGTCAGCCCTGTTCTTCGCTGCTCTCTTTGTTTTCTTAGTTTCTCCTCACTTTGTTCTCTCGTCTCCCTGCTCTGTTCTCTGTTTCACTGCTCCTTTATGTCTCTCCACTGATCTCTGTTCTCTGTATTTTGTCTGAGGCAGAAGGCTGGTTGCACCTGCATGGCCCGCTCTCTCTTTCACTGTCCCCGTCTCAGAGTACAGAACGCTTTCTGCCTGCAACAGTATGTTATGATGTCTGGGGCATCTGCGTGTGTGAGCTTGAGAGCATTGTACGACGTACAAACACACATTCTGGTTTTATTATGAGGAAGTTAAGTTTAACTGTGTCACATTTACAGGCAGCCTCTGAGCCTCTCCCTCTGACACACTCAGATGAAGACGGGTCTCCAGAGAGGTCAGTCCTTTTTTCCCCTACCCTCGCTCCCAGACTAGTTTGTGCCGTTCTAAAAATAAAATTCCGTCGGTTAAATTAAGTGCACTGAGATGCTGTGCTTCCACAGCGAGGCCAATCAAAAGTTGGAAAGAGACGCGAGGCACACCCACCCTGGCACGGTCAACAACTTTTCAAGACAGTGCTTGAAAATGTTGGACCGCTCCGAGCTTGTGCGAAGGTTCACACATGCAACGGAAAATGCAAATCTAAAGAGAAGGTTTTCGAAGCTGTGTATTTTAGTCTTCCAGGAAAAAAAAAAGACGACAAAGTGCTGACTAGGGAGGGGTGTCTGTATGCTAAAGGTGAAAGAGGAAGGCCCTTGAGCGAAGCACGTGGCGCTGAAAATGCACCAAAACCTGCTCTGTTCTTGTAGCGGGCAGCTCCCAGGTGTGAATGTGTGGATCAGAGCAGGGAAAGAAGAAAAAAAAAGAGAGAGAGACATTATGTTCAGCAAAACATTCCCCTGGATAAATAAAGGTTAAGAAAACTCCCCGCACTTTCAAAATGGCTGTTAATCCCTTACACTGCCTTGAGCGCACACACACAAACACATGCACAACTTTGAACTTTCTCACGGCTGCACACACAAGGACCCGCATACCAGCATCAGTCATGCTATTGTGAACGTCACAGGCTAGGAAAAAAAAAAAAAAAAAACATGTACGCACGCAAACATTCGATCGACAAATTAACTCACACACACGCACGCACACACACGTGCAATCTTCGACCGGTCACGCCTTGATAAGACAGTCAGTCAACCAAGTCTGCTGATGAAGGCTTCTCTCTCTCTCTCACACACACACACAGACACACACACCACGTTGATGTAATGGGTAAGTGTCATTTCCTCATGTTCAGTAGCTATTCACTTCTCTAGCTATCTGTTCAAATGTGCTTCATTTTGATTTTTTGTTTTTTGGCTCCGAGCAAATTACATGAAGCCAACCACACACACACACACACACACACACACACGGCGCGAGAACAGGAAGAAATGTACTCCGTCATCTCCTGCACGTCCTGGACTGTTCCTGTTAAGAGTGTGTCTCTGTGCTCCTCTGTAGCAGGTCATTAAGCTCACAGTTCAGAGTGTCCTCGCTCTCAGTCCTCTGAACCGCTCTTTGAATCTCTAAGACTCTCTCCCCGGGCAGGGAGCGTGAAATAAACAGGGCCGAGGGAAGATATAAATGAGTTTGACATTAAAAATAACACGGAAGAGCTGATCGGTAAAACAGAGGACAAAAACACACACACACACATTTCCACATCTCTCACACCGATTTAGGGACAATTGGGGAATGAACGAGAGATACACAGAGAGAGAAAGGGAGCGAAAGAGGAGTGAGAAAAGGAAAGGTGGAGGTAAAGGCAGACTCTGAGTAACAGAGGCAGAGCGACCCTGACCTCGCCCCGCTGATTCATGGCATGGGCTGTCTGACACACACACACACACACACACACACACACACACACACACACACACACACACACACACCCACACACTGCCAAGAGTGAACACACGCGATCTGATTATCTCTACACCACCTCTCCTTTCACACACGCACAATCACCGCATGCAAAAAAAAAGCCCTCAAAGACACAACCATCCTTGATTTTCTTTGATTGGTGACACAATAAGGGGGCGGTGCTGGCATCCCCCCACGCCGCACACACCAATGACTCTGCTCACACACACGCACCTTGGTGTCAGGTCGCTCTGCCCTTGGTGTCCGGTGACTTTTTATGTCAGTTAATGACAAGCGAGGCTTTTATCACCTGGCCGACAAAAGAGTCTCTCTCTCTCTCTCTCGCTCTCTCACACACACACACATGAAAAATTGGTGCTCTGTCTTGGTTACGCAGATGTTTTTCTTACGCAGATATTACCGGAGGTAGGCCTGGCTATAGGAGATTTGGTTTTCCTGTAAATAACAGACATCACGTAATAGTCTTTTAAGCTGAGGGGCATTAGATGTTTTCTCATATGTTCTCTCTTTCTCCCACACTCACAACAGCACGGCATGAATAAATCTGTAAGCAAGCAAGTGTACAGCCGAAGATTATCACGGTATAACTTTTAGAAGCGATGACTGCGACATTCCTTCTTACTGCTGAGTTCATGACTAAGGCGGATTAGCTCGACTTCCATTCCTGCTTATCATATGGATGGGATTAACCTGTGCTATGGATCATACACACATGGGAACAGCTCGACACGGAACACACACTCACATATGTATTACAAAAGGCCATGCAGGACATAGTCAGATGCACACACAGAGAAAAAAATCCCATCCACTCCCTTTCTTCTGCACATACACACACACACAGGGCAGGAGGCAAAACAGGCCTGTGTTGCCATACCGACAGAAGAGCTTGTTAAGTCATCTGCTGCTCTTTAGATTACTAACGATGTTATCATTTGGCTATGGTTACCACAGTGATGCCTGCGCCCAGTTGGTGTGTACTTGCGCGCATGAAAAGACGGGCTGGGTTCTCTAAAGAAAAGTATCAAAAGAGCTCACACACACACACACACACACACACCCTGCGCAACACAAAGCTTCGGGTAAATGACTGAACTGAGCACTGAATAGCCAGAACACTGTGAGCACGGCGCAGTTTACTGACTTTGGGGTTTGTCATCTCATCACTGGCCACTCGGCTCGAAGAGCGCTGAAAACCAACAGTGAGTTTACCCAGCGTCAACATGTCAACGAAACAAACAATTTAATCACATTCATGTCCACTAGAGCCAGGTCACCACCATACTGCAGTTGTAGACTGTGGTGCTGGATTAGACGAGGGCAACAATAGAATAAAGCTCTTTTTCAAACCAGGAATTAGCCTGTGTTTACTTCCTGCAGATGAATGGCTACAATCCTGCCCATGTGTGTCGGGACTGGAGATGTTATACGTCTTGTTAAATGTTTTACATTGTGTATTCACTTCACCGTTCCCAAACAGTCGAACCTGTTTTTAGGGTCAGGGTTACAAAAACGTATATAGACATTCTTGGGTTGAGTGCTACGCCTCGAGCGCTTTGCAAAAATGTTGCTCCAGAAGAGGCAAACGGGGAGGATTATGATAAAGAACAGTCACGGTGAGAATGTATTTCAGAGCTACGTCCTCATAGGTGACATTTAAAATCAGGTGACGGTGCCTGGGATGATATAATTAAGTGATTATCTAGCTTGTGAGAAAAGTTGGCCGTGTGTCAAGAGGCTTCAAAAGCTAATTATCAGATCAAATGTGAGTCAGACTCAACTTGTAGGAAATCAAAAGACAGATCTCGAATGGCTCGTGGGCTAGTCAAGCCAAGAACAAATACAGCTCACATCTGCGCTGTGCAAAATGTTCAGTGCACATAACCAACTAAATTGCTTTCGCACAATACTGTCACGGCCGCAACAAGCGATTTCGTTGTGGATGAATCCGTTTCTTGATTAATTGATTGGTTGTTTGGTCTATAAAACGTGTCCAAGATTTCATTTGACGATGCAATATGTAAGAACTGGCATCCTAATGAATTCAAAACTAATATGGAGCAAAATATGACCAGAATAACAAATGGCTGCTTACTGTATCTACCATTAGCTAGTTAGCTCAGTTAGCTGTGCATCTAGCAGGCCAGCCTAGAAGATTTGAGCACCAGGGGAGTGTTGGTGCCCCTGCCCCCCCCCCCCCCCCCCCCACTACCACAGGAGAACTGGCCGGAAAAAAGTTGGCGGTTAATTAAAGAGGTAACAACTAATCGAATGATTGTTGCAGCTCTATTCAACACAAAGGAATATAATGATTTGAATTATAACAGTGGCAATGAATGCATCTCAAACATACTGGTGAAATAACTGCGGTGTTTCTAGTTTCTACTGGAGTTTCAGGCAAGCGAGCCAGATGGTCCTGTCTGACTGTGTGAGAGCGTAACACACTTGGAAGGTGTCTGAAGAATTTGGGTTGACACCACCAGGTGCATATCCTGTTTGTGGAGCAATATGCACTTTGCATACAGTTTCAGTTGAAAACATGAGTCAACAAGTCAAACGCGAGGACACACAAAAGTCTCTGAGCACACAAGCAAAACTGTGTGTGCATGACACACATACATATAAACAAAGACAAAAGACGTGTGGTCCCAAAGGGCTCGGTTAATCACGAACGGCCAGTTGATGTGAAGGATGTGGTAGATAGTTCGGGATGATGACGCTGTGTCATTGACGTGCCTATGAGAGCATTCACATCTCCTGATTAACACATTATGAGAACATGCTTGGAGTAAACACAGATAGTTAACGTGCTGCATTTTAAAACTTTGATTGCATTAAAGATATGTCTGACAGCTGAAACAGAGAGTTGATTAAAGGTGAAATATGTAAGAATTACCCACTTCTACAATTCATACTCCCATGAATACGAAGCAGCTTACTACCAGAGAAATTGCTAACTGCTGCTAACTGAAACTGCTGTTAGCTAGTTAGCTCAGTTAGCCACACAGTAAGCGGTCCAGACTGGAAGCTTGGAGAGGTTTAATGAGAAAAATGTCTCATATATCATAAAATCTGTCATTTCTTCACATTCTGTTGGTAGTTTTAGTTAATAATTTTGAACTAATATTAGAACTTCAAGTTTCTGCAAGTATTTTGATAGACAATTGATCAAAAGATGCTAAACATGCCTAGTTCCAGCTTCTCAATTGTGACAATTTCCCTGTTTGTCTTTAACTTATGTGAGGCGTACTAAATATTTTTGGGTTTTGGACTGCTGGCCAGACGAAACGAGACTGAAGGCCTGAAGAAGCCACGGTAGGCTGTAAGATATAGTAAAAAAAATAATTATAAGTCGAGACAAAACAAAAAAATAGCCTACATAAAAAGCAGTATGCTGGCAATATTTTGCAAAATCTCCATTAATATGCAGAGATGGGTTTAGAGCTGCAACCAATGATTATTTTAATTTGCATGAATAATCATTTCAATCATCACCAGTTCAAAATCCAAACATACTTCATTTATTGTCATAAAAGACAAAGAAAAGCAGCAAGTCATTACTTTTAAGTATCTGGAACCAGAAAATGAATGACATTGTGCTTGAAAACCGACTGAAATTTGTTGGAGCTCTTTGTGGGACACTGCAAGTGATCATGTAACAAGACATGAGGTCCAGGCTAAAGGAAGGTGGGACTTGGGCTTTGCCATATGGGCCACCATGGAGGGAACGTCTTCAGTCATGTCGTTAACAGGAATAAACCTCGATCAACCTGTGTTTCCAATAAAGTCGGTGTAGTCCGCACAGACGCGCTCGCTGCGTGTGAATGTGCGTGCATACAGTACGGTTTCACAGGAAGCGCTGCGTGCTCCTTTTTGTCACCCCACCGGGGCCTGCCAAGTGCTCGCATGTGTGTGTATCTATGTGGGCGTGTGTGAGAGATTGAAAGAGAGGTTTATCTGCTGTCTGCTAAAAGGCGTGCGTGTGAGCGCTGCGAGCCACTGAGCTCCTCTCTGTGCGGCCCGTTCGTGTGAGCGTCTGCGTGCCAAGCAGCGTGAGATTGCGTGTGTGCGTGTGTGTACACAGCGGTGCGCATGTTTATGACCGAGGGAGGGAGAGGAGCTGCCAAGTGCGTCTGTGTCAGTGACCGCACAAGGCAACCGAGGGTCATTGAAGTTCACAGTTTTTGTGCCGTGAGTGCCGTAAAAAAAAAAAAAAAGTCTGGGTTTTGAAATGGAGCTCTGGCCAATCAAGAGTTTGGGTGCAGGGAAATACAGGAACTAGATAACCAATATCAGGGGCCGGGTGGTGGAGCGCCATGTGTAACACAAGGGCACCATAGCCGGTACATGATACAGATTAACTAGAAGACATGTGAAGGCCAAAATCACACACACGACAATACATAACACACACTTTCACACAGTAACACTCGGACAGGCACATTGACTTGGCTGCAGTCCACCGGCCTGCACATGCACGGGACAGCTGTGGAGTCATCGTGGTGAAACCAAAGAGGAAGCTCGGCCCGACGTCTACTGTTTCAGACACGCCACACCAGAAGTGCTTATCATTCATGGGCAGCCTATCAGCTTACTGTGCCATTGTTGCCATGTCACAAGTGTCAAATATTTGTTAATTCATAGGTACTTGTGACATGACAACAATGCGCCTATCGGTTTACCACACAGTGGCCTTTACAGCAGGAACTTACAGCGTGCTGCACCTTGCAACCTGTTCAATCCACTGAGAGGACTTCTGTCAGAATGTTTTTCAACTTGTGTCTTGAGGGATTACCATAAATATCATGTGCGTGTTGTTATCCAGAATAAACAAGTCACGATAGAAACCGAAGCTCCTCTGCGAGTGCGCATATCACACTTTCGGTTCCCATTCTGAAATGATTGAACCGAAAAGAGTTCAAAGATACAGAACAGAAATACAGAAACACTCTGTAACTGCTTCCCCCAGCAGCAGGTACCTGTATCTAACCAGAGGACGTACACACACACACACACACACACAGTACAGGATAACACAGCCTGCAGATTGCAGCACACACTGCAGAGGGACACTTACTGAAACTTGAGCCTGACTTGCTCATTGTCCGGGTTGCAGTACAATCTCTCCAGCTGTTCCTGGGAGTCGTCTGCTACGCTCTGCCACGTCTGACTACTGCTCCTGCGGATCTGCCAGTGGAAGGGCAGCACGGTGTGGTGGTGGGCACAGTCGTTGCCATAAACACACTGTCCTTGGAGGAAATCCACACAAATGTCCACCGAGTCCGACTGATGTGTGTGATACTGGAGCTGGGTGAGCAGCTCGAAAACCAGGTCGAGGGAGGCCTCCTCACTTTTATCCTGAAATAGCACTCCTTTGTCGGGCTGCAGGATGAGGGGATGGGGGTCCTGGAGGCCTGAGCAGTCTTTGACTGGAGGGTTCTTAGACCCAGAGGTCAAGAGGTCATTGCTTTTGATGCCCCCCTCCTGGAGGGGAGCCTGGGGTGCCACCACGGGGGGTATATCCCTGCTGGGGGGCGTTATTGTCACGGGGCTCCCAGCCGCCCTGAGGCCAGGTTTCGGCTGAAAGCAGCGGCTGTCGGGGGTGGGATCCGTGATCTTGGGTCGCTCTCCTCGCCGCTCGGTCTCCTCCAGCTCCGCAGTAGTATCGGCTAATTCCACATCACCGTCCCGGGTCATCAACCCCGGTACTCCAGCTCCAGCTGTGGCATCGTCGGCGGCTCCTGGGTCTTTGAGACACACCTGGCCCATACAGTTCTGTTTTACCACGGCCGCCGCGCACAAGGTGCCCGGAGTCCGGCCCGGCTGGTTCCGGGGGACAAACACCCCGTCCCCGGAGACCAGCGTGTCCGTGCTCAGTAAAGTGGTCAGTATAGGATCCTCCAGGGCGCGGTGGAGGCATTTGGCGTCCAGTTTCCTCTGCTTCTTCTTGAAATAAGGTTTCACCAGAGGTATTTTGTCCGGGAGCCCCACGATCTGCTGCTCGGTGAAATCCTCCCCTTCGTCCATGTTCAGACTCATATCCAGCGAGATCCCAGTCGGCACACCGTCTGCGGATTTCTGGAGAATGTGCAAAGTTTTATCCATGGTCGGCTACCACAGCCCGACAGTCCTGAGGGGAAAGAGAAAGAAAGAAAGGGGTAGTCATCAAACTTAACACCTATAATCCCCCAATCTTAGTTTCCCAAGGTGAAGTCATCCTGGCGCACGGAGAAATGATTAATAGGCTGCTCGGACGCGCAATTATGCCATAAAAATAACCGTGAAAACTCATCTTTCCTTTCCTGGAAAGGAAAAGGAAAAAGAAAGCCCTCGCTCTGTGTGCCGAAACGAAACCTGTCTAACCTCTCCGACAACAACCACAGACTGGGTCTGATCCCGTAATGACCCTGCAGATAGAACAGGAATAACGCAGCAGCAGCATCCACCATAATGATCTGCTGACACAGGCACATTATCAGATGAGCCCGTACAGGAGTGTTACAGGATTGTAGCCTGTTAGAGTCGCTCCGGTCTCAGAGAGGAGAGACGGGTTCACGCTCGCAGCCAGAAGAGCTGAAGCGGAAAAATATTACCTAATCCCGAGCACGGAGTCAGCAGCCTCAGATTAATCATATGAAAGGAGGAGGGAGAGAAAAAACACAAAAAAAACCCACGGGGATACACAGATAATCAGTGTATTTGTTGCTCTTTATTCTGCGGTCTTTGGTCTCTTTGCTAACGTCATGCCTGCAATTACAGCTGCGTCTCCGAGCAGGAGCGATAAAATCAGCACTGTAACAAAACCCCTCTCTCCCGGGACCATATATTTTGATCACGGGAGTCCGATACGCGGCCCCTGCCGTCTACGTGCCGCTTACACATCGCTGCCCGAGCAAGTTTGCACGTAGGCTACAGTCGAAACACACACACACACACACACATACACACATATACACACACACACACACACACTTAAGGCACTGCGGCGGAGCAGCGACAAAAGCTACATCGGGCTCCCGGGTTCCACCAGCAGCTCTTCCCGGCTTCACGAACACTCCCTCCGGCCGACCCGGAGCTGTATGGGACTTCTCAAGAGCCGAACACTGGAGCACTGCAGTAGTCGGCCGGGGTGATTTTTTTTTAGTGATCGCGCAGCTCTCCCGGAGCGAATTTCAAGCTTCACGCAAAAAGACGAACAACCCTCGGACCGCAATTCTCCAACAAACAAAAAAACCCTACCTGCGCGATAAAGTCCGCCCCTCTCCCCCCGGTCTCGACACTCTTTGGTGGGAGAAATCCAGTGCGTACATCGGCGGAGCTCCGTATCCAGTCCGGAGATAATAGTATCCGTGTGTGGACTAGACTGTAGTCCGGCTGGGTTTGTCGCGTCCCTCTGCTGCCCCCGCCGCTCTCATGCTCCGTCTCTATTTCATGCTGTCCGCCTCTCTCTTTGTATCCTTCTGCCAGATAGAGAAGCGCAGGAGAAAGCAGCAGACACCGACAAAGAGTGGGGTAGCACAGCTGTGCCGAGAGGACGCTCTGGCTGCCTCCAGGCTCCGTACAGCCAGGCCCCGCCCACCGTAACCTGGTCAGGGGCGGAGCTTCGCTCCAGAGACGGAGGGGGGGCGGGGGACAGCGAGAGGGAGGGGGAGGAGGGAGAGACGGGTTAGGGTTAACCCTATCCCTCACCCTAACATTTAGGGGAGAGGAGAAGGCATACACCTGACAGTCTGCCAGCACAGCTATTTCATTTCTTTGTGTGCCTCGGCCTGAAGAAGACCCACAGTGGTTGAAGCGTATTAATAGTTTCAAATACAAATTGAAAGCATACATCATCATGCCTCAACAGCAGGATGAGAGAGGGGAGAGATTTCGGGTGGAAGGACCGTGCACCTCCTGTCTCCCCCGTTTTTACAGAAGACAGGGCCCCTTCCCCTGTCCTCAACCTTGGGGAAGGGTGAAAGAGAGAGAGAGAGAATAGTCTGGTTAAAGAAGCTTCATGGGGGTGTGGGGACCCTCAGGGGCCCTGGAGGTAATAAAAAGCAACAAAAAAATGTCATTACTTCACATATCCGTGACAGGCAGTCACTTCAGTAAAAGTAGTTATACTTCAACATGCAAAAACGCCACTACAAGTCAAACCCATGTTTTAAAATTGTTTTTAGGTCAGTAGAGTACACATGTGTCATTATATAATTCATAATGCGCTTTTAGATGTGCTGGATTTACCTGTAAGAGCCCCAGGGCTGCTGTTTTGGCTTTGGTCACAAGTTCTGTCAAGTGAGGTCGAGCCACTATGAGTCCTTAGTTACTGCAAGACAAGCCACTTTTTTTTACCCTCTAATATTCTGCAGTCTTACCTGCAGTATTTAATCATTTTAAAGAGAAAGGACACAGTGTTAGTGTCTGTCTAACTATGATGTTATTGGCCAACCTTTCTAACCTGCTCAAACACTATGACAGTTACTTCAGTTTGTATTGTAATCATTGATATTGAGGTCAATACATGTCATGTAACCAAAAAGAAAACACTTTATAAAAGCTAATTTATTTCTAAATGTCTTCTCAATCAAAATAATCCCTCCTATCACTCTAAAACAGAGAAATACTGACAGCCAGACCAAAAAAGCACAAGGAAAACTAATCAAAAACCTAACTTGAACACAGACAAGTCGTTCAAGTAGTCGTGTCTCAAGTCAGGTTCTGTCACCAGTGTTTAACTTCCAGGTCCAAGTCCACTCTCAAGTAATCTATTTTCTATTAGGTCAAGTTTCAAGCCATCAAAGCGATGAATCCAGTCCACACCTCTGCTATTGACCCACCCGGTGCTTTGTGTACCCTGTCACCAAGCTCTCATTAACTACGCTGCACACAAATAAGCAAAAAAGAAACAGTCCAATACTAGACCAATACTACTCAGCTTCAGGTTTTCCATTTGTGAATCAGTTTAAACACATTATTTATTAGGGAACATGCATCACATGAACACAATATAAAGGTTCTTAAAACGAGATGCTACAACAACAAGATCCCCCCACAAGACAGTTTCATATCAGGTAATAATGCCAGACCCTTCTTAATGTTTGACTCCAGTGGTGCACATTCCTGAACAAATTGACTTGCAGTGAAGTGGGGTTTAAGAGACCCTGCGGGTATGAAGCCCCCCAGGGCAGTTGCCTATGTTTTTTCCTGGTTGTTATTCCGACTTCAGAACAAAGCACTGTGAGGATTGGTTCATTACAAAGGCGTATTCACCCACCAAATGGATTTTTCTACATGGCACGGAAATGATCAGCCTATTATTTATCAATAATGCGCTATAATAATTAACGTCATGAAGGTTAACAAAGGCATTAGTTATCAATTATTAACCCTTTATATGTTTCATTAGAAATTTGTAACTAGCATTTAATGTTAATCAACAATCGAAACTGTATATAAAGACGGTACTTGAGCAAATGTATTCGTCTCAAGCGAAAGGTCATGTGTGCTGACAGGAAGTGTGTTAAAAATTTGTTTCCAAAGTCTTGCTTGAAGATGATTTTGTCACTCCTCTCATGACATTTCTTGCAAAGAGGTGAAACTACAGTCCATGAGGAACATGATGTTTAATCGCACCAGATCATTTCACATGAGACTAAACATGAAACTTGTTGAGACATAATTATAATTCAACCAAAGAGAATGAGTCACCTCCATAAGCTTCTCTGGCGTTTATTGGTTTCTAAAAGTAATTAGGAAGGCAGACTCTGTCCTGCGCAGCTGATCTGTCACATTTCCATAAAGGAGTGTAGTGTTTACTGACTGTGCGTTGAGTCAGCTTCCCTCTCCTCCCTGTTTTACCAGAAGTAGGTTTTTAGGAACCTGACGTGCCGCACCGCCTTCCGCTGTAAGTTTCGTTGTTTGCAGACAAGCCAGCTCAACCAAACAGTTTCTAGTTTCTTAAGAGTGGATTTCTGGAACGGGGCTGGTCTCTGCGCTCAAAAAAATGCAATTTACCACGTAGTTGTTTACGTCAGATCATAAAAGCAGCAACTCAGGGGTTCTCGGATGTTACGCAACATCCTGCATGTGGCGACAGTTATCATTCAATGTGATTGAGTTTCGACTAACACTGCCTATGTGATATTAGATGAGTGGTTTTTAAGGCAAACCTGCTGTGGCAGTCACAAGCTGTGCTCTATTATTCCCTTTTAACAGGAATTAGAGGCACATTTTACAACTAGGTTATATCAAGACATCTAAATACTCAATCAAGCATTCAAAACCTGTTTGTGTTTGGTGTTTGTCTCTGTATGGAGGGGAGATAACAGTGGGATGAAACCTGCAGTCTTGTACTTTTTTCCTATTGTTCTAGAAAGTGAAATAACAGGAAATTAAAGCAACCCTCATTTCCCCCTCAGGATCCTTGTGGGAGCCACTATGGAGGAAATTGAATATGTTATTCATAAGATTAATTGCCCCCTTTTAACATCTCGCGTCATTAACCCCCTGAGCTTTAATGACAAGGGGTCAAAAGGGCAAAAGCCTCCTGACGTTGTGCCACAGCAATTTACATGCAAACCATCTTACACCATAACACCCACAAACCACCAATGGACCTCTGTGCAGTTTTACATTTTTCCATGTCCAGGCCGCAAGCTGCGGTTCAAGAGGTCAGAGATAACAGAAATGTGTACAACCATCTCTCAGACAAACACCGAAAGCGTCAAAGCAGCTCCAATGAGGGTTAGTAATTGGGAAATTACAGGCTTGCCTCGGAAGACATGGGAGAGCTGACGTATATGAGAGTAATTGCCTGGTTGCATACCGACGGATCTCGAGCATTCCTCCTCGGCTGACATGCATAACGACGTCCTATTGTTCAAGCTCTGGCTTGTCTCAGAGGACGCCCTATAAAAGAGATACCTGCCTGCCAACTCCTGCTCGCTTGTTGTTTTACAAAAGCCAGCGAGTGATCTTAACACATGAAACAACAAGTACTGCGATGATCCTTTAATACATCTGCGAAGGAGTGCTGCTATGAAGTGTAATAACCCTAAAGAAACCATAGTCAGATCAGATTAAAAATAACATAATATACCATATAGTGTATCTGTACTGGGAGCGTTATTAGAGTATTGACTTTAACTCAGATACACTGACAAATACAGGATCAAATGTACTGATTCCTCATTAGTCCCTGTGGCAAAATCTTTGTCTACAAGTAGTCAGGTCTTGTACTCACAAGGAACTTTTAACTGGTTATAAAACAGTCTCAGTGTAATACTGAAGCCTCTGTATGACCTACATAAGCAAACGAGACCATCAGCGAGAAGATAGGCTATTTCTGTATAATTATTATGGATATCCACGTATCTGGGTCGGGTATTTCATAATATCAAAACTTTTTTTTCTTTTGGCAGAGTTCTTCGGAGGAATTAAGGGGTCTAACAACCTTAGGGAAGGCGCTGCTCTGTAGCCTGGCGGTACTGGACAGCGTTAAAACTAAAGGTCACTTTGTTTCACCATCGCCAGAATCAACAAAAAGTGAAACTTCCTTTCATTAAAAGTAACAATACCACAGTGTAGAAATACTCTTCTAGAAGTAAAAGTCATGCATGTATATAAGTAAAGTACAAACATTTTTATCTTCAAAATACACTCAGAGGTGCAATATGTAAGAATTGACCATCAGCAAGGGGGGGCTAACACCGGGGTGCTGGCTAACTGCTGCTAATTGTAGCTACTGTTAGCTAGCTAGCTCAGTTAACTGGCAGCTAGCGGTATGGACTTGGAGTTTACAGTGGTATGAGAAGAGGGAGCAAGCCGGGGCTAGCTAGTGAGCATGCTGGCTTTAGAAGATATCTCTTCAACACAATTTAAAGATGTGTTTGACATGGCATCAAAACTCGTATATCTTCACATTCTATAATTAATTAATTTATTCTTTCAATCTTTCCAGCTCTAACATTAAACATACTCATTATGTAGAATGGCATATTTCAGAATCAAGTGTATCATATCATTGTTATCACTGCTCTTTTTGAGATTTTCTGCTGCATGGTTTATGATTTTCCTCTTGGAGCCAATAAAGATTTCTCTTTTTTCTCTTTAGTCGGTTACATTTTGTATTATTAAACTAAATCTGTCAAGTGGAATAAAAACACAATATTTGCCTAGTCGTGGACTAGGAGTATAAGGTGGCAGAAAAGTAAATACTTAAGTACGAGTTGAAATTGCCTTTAAGTACATTGAGTTAATGCACTCACTCACTTTCCTCCACTGCTAAAACGTTGTGGTTAAAGGTCAGCTCTCAGTGTGAGGAACGTAAACCCAGGTGTGCTTTTTAAGCCTATGCTTAGTCCCGAATAAAACGGACAACAGATTCTAGGAACCAAAACCACATGAAACGATATTAGGCGGGTCTTTGTGAGTGTCAGCAAAAAGGTGCCGTGTTTCAGCCCCCACCTTCTGAATCTTATCTGTTCACATGCCTGCACACAACGCAATTACTGGGGGCAGATCAGTTAACACGGTGACAGGCCTGCAGCCTCGACACGCCTGTTTTACGCACAAAACATTTCCACGGCATGGAAACATAAAAATACATTTTATTGTGGTAATTGGCGTTGGATTGGCAGCGGGTGCCATAAACACTGATGAAAGTCTATCCATATAATTATTGTCATTATGGCCAGTAATTTAGTTTCTTTCATGTCAATCGCATTGGGAATATTTCTGGATTTTATACAACTGTAAAGAAAGTGAGATTTCATGGTGGAAACTCATTATCTCATACATTTAACGTTCGGCATGTTGAGTACTTTGCTGCTAAACCTTCTTCTCGTCACTCAAGTAAACTTCTAATTTAGGAAGTGACAGGAAGTGAGGGTTCTGCATACCTCCCCCAGCACATATCAAGCTTCACTGATATAAAGGCAGCGTGAGTGACCTGACACTGTTGGCTTGATATGACTAAAGATTCAGATACGTGTAACTCCCAACGCCCATATAGCAGGTGCCTCATTTTGTGAGTCAGCGACACAGCTTGTTCCATCACATTGAAACTGGTTCCCTGTTTGTCACATACAAGCTTTTGAGCTGTGCCAAAACCTCTTTTTTATGACTAATTGTTTTGTGTGAGAGACGAAACATAATGAAAATGGACGAGGTCATTGGCTGCGTGAAATTGCCAAATGAAGACTGGAAAAATCCTGTCGATAATGGCAAATAAGGGGTAGTTATGTGTTGTTTTATGATTCAATTTCCACCTCTTTTAATCCAGCCGCAGAGAGAACGTGGCACATGGAACATCGAGTGGAGCACCAACAAGAGGAGAAGAGACATGCATAAGTGGAAGTAGCAGTAAGATAAGAAGAGTACAGCTAAACAGAACATTAAAACACGCCTACCTGCACATACTTGTCTCACAGTGGCTGCTTCAGATCATTTGTAGGTCACTGGTTTGATGAAATCCAAACACCTGCTTTGTGTTGATTTCAGCATGAACCGTATCTACATCTACACAGTCAACAAGAAGACAAACATGCCTGAATAGAGGACTTCGTGACCCAAAACTTATTTTACAGAGACACGGGCAGTATCAGTAGTAATGGAATATATCCAAGCAGCTACGTTTACTGAAATACTGTACTGTAAGTATAATGTTTTACTTTACTTGAGTAATTACATTTTTTCCTACATACTTCCATTCCATTACATTCTGAAGTCACATAGTATATTTGACTCCATTACATTTATTTGACAACTTTAGTTCCTGGTAACTTTGCCGATTGTGTGCTGCATCAGAGCCAAAGTAGAGCATTTTCAAATCAAAGCTGCAGTAGGTGATATATTTTTATTAGTGTAGCTCTTTATTCCAACAGTAATCACTGTTATAGAGTGTTGGGTCAGTTAACCATGTCTCTTCTCCCTCTGCTAACGCAGTAGAAGAGTTAACAAATGTACTGGCATCCCTGCACACTTTATCCAATCAGGACAGAGAACTCCACTGAGAGGCGGTCCTGTCTGCTTGCGAAAGCGCAGAGAGCAATATCCTCCTGTTTGCTGCTATGTCTGGTCATTACTGCTCTGCGTTAATGTGGTGAAGTAGAGAGGAGGGAGGGGATTTCTAACTGTGATGCGGACAGGAAGTTAGTTAAAAGGATGACAAAGCTTAGATACATTTGAATTCATTCGATTTATTTAAAATCAGAAAATACTGGATATTATATGTATTTTTAGGCCAGGCTGATTATCAGCTGATCTTTAGTATATAACATATACAAATACAATTGCAACACACATAAAAACTAAGACTGGACAAAGAATATGTTTTGTCTGTTGGAGATGTGTGTGTTAGTGAGTAGCAAAATCTACCTCTGAGGGACCAGAGTCAAAAGGTACAAAGGGGTTTTCATTGAAAAAGCAGTGAGATGATGTAACCAGGTAACTAACATGGTTGAACGGGATGTTAATGGGCCACAGTGCTGGAGGGAACACTCTGTGGTGGTGGTAACCCATGATGCTTTCTCTACTGCATCCTCTTTCAACACATCTCAAGCTCACCCTGCACACTCTGGCTATTCTCTTGCTCTGAAATATAAAACACACAGACACAACTCTCTGTCAGGCTACCTGTAATTTCTCTTTCTCTAACAACAGCATACACCCAGAAATAACCTGAAGAGCTATCACAAGCACGCTACTTTAAGTAGAATGACTGGAATCCAAAGACACTGAGTAGTTTTAGTCTGTGTGTGTGTGTGTGTGTGTGTGTGTGTGTGTGTGTGTGTGTGTGTGTGTTTTTGCACTGCCTGTGTTGTCTGCACATGTGCCAGTGCATCAGTTGGCAGACATTAACTTTCTTACACAGTGAGCTATGTGCCCTGGTACACTCCTTCAGCCGAGTCACATGTAGTAGCATGTGCGTTCAAACCGTTGATGCAGTGGAGGCTGAAATCATACCAAATATCATCTTTGCCTTTTTGTATCATCTATTTCACCTTCCCTTTTAGCTGGGTATCTGTGATTACATAGGATACATTATAGTAAATAGATTGACGTGTGTGTAAGCAGCATAAATGCAGCCTCAGTATTAAATATATTAATTAAAGGTGCAAAATTGGCAAAATTATAATCAAAACACATAGGGGTCAGCATGTCACTAGAGTAGGCTAACTGCTAAATGCTGCTAACTGCAGCTGTTTTAAGCTAGCTAGGTCATGCAGCTAGTGTTGGGAACTCTGGGAAAACTTCCATTTGTAATGATTGACTAAACTGAATACACAAACTCACCTTACAGGTCAACACAGTTTCATACTCTTTTGCTTTGTTCATATTTGGCAGACCCTACCACCTTTCTAGCTTCAAATGGTGTTCAGAGCACCTTATTTTCCTCTGAGAACATCTTGTTTCACTAAGGAGACACAGTCTGGACACCAAGGACATTTAAACCAAATTTTGTCCTGCTGAGCAGAATCACCGTCCCATAAGCAGAGGCACCAGTGTGGTAAAAAAAAAAAGACACGTCCATTCGGTCTTCTTACAGCGCTGACCATCAGCTAGTTAATTCACCTTCTTCTTGATACGTCACTGTGAATAATGCATCTTAGCTTTTCTTAAGACTTTTTCAAGCTTCTACACAGGCATTAACCTTTAGTACGACCTGTCTCAGTGTCACATCGGATCCGTTTGAATGGACCGGAAAGGTGAGAATGAATTACTCGCATACAGTTTCAAAGCGTACTATCAGGGATCTGTGCTGCTATGGCAACATAACAGGAATGCATGTGTGTGTGAGCGTGTGTTTGTGTGAGCTTGTGCTCTGGTGGTCTCTTTGATGATCAATTCCAAGAGTTTGGCATTAGTGTATGTTTGAGGTTCAAGGAGAGAAGCAAGAAAGGTCAAGAAGAAAGAAAGAGGGGGAGAGGGAGACGGGGAGGGGCCGGGGAGAGGTTGAGGGTCAGCTAAACAAAAGGCTCTTTGGCCGTGGTTCCCCGGGTCAGGGCTTAGAGGGCAGGAAGCAGCGCAACAATATCCGGCACTTCAGGTTGGGACCTCCCACCCCCACCAAACCTCTGTGTCTCTGCCTCCCTCACACAGACAGACAGACAGACACACACACACACACACACACACACACACACACACACACACACAGAGGTCACCCAGTGTGCCTTGACAATGTATGCTGATCAAAGGCAGGCTCTGGCTCTTGGGTAGGGGGCCAAGAATAGGAGATTAGCCTGGGAGGGAGTGTGTGTGGGTGTTCGTGTGTGCTGTGGGTCAGCAGGTCTTGTGCTATTTCCCCAAAGCCTGCCATTGGTCAGTGTTTCTCCAGAGAGCAGTTCCTATGATTACAGAAGGAGGTTTTTTATCTCTTTAACTGTCACAGAAAGTATTAGACTGCCGTTGTGTATCAACAAGTGGTGCCATTGGTTGTAATGCAAATAATAGTTGTCATTAATGAGTCACGTCTTAGACATTTTTACAAAGAATTCTGATCTGAAAAATAAAGCTTTATGACTTTCTGAGTTAACTGACTCATATGGTACACATAGGATATTTGCTCTTTGCGTCACTGGTCACATTACTCATATACCACAAAAGGACTGGCACCAGAACTGTCCCCGTGAGTCAAACACACTGTATTATGTGTAGGATTTAGAAGGATGTATTGGCAGTTATGGAATATAATATTCACAATTATGTTTTCTTTAGTGCATGGTCTCCAAAAGATTCAAAAACGATGAGCTCTAGCCCAGAGGACAGACAGACCAAACACTGACACTGACGCTCTTATGTGCCACCGTAGGGGAGGGTGAGCTGAGGGGTGTTTCCCTGGTTGCAATCTGCAACCACTCTGACAGAGTCCACTTCACCTTACATGACAGACCCGTGAGCGAATTCAGAAGTAGCAGAGTCAGATATCCTCACTTCTATTCTCCTAAAACAGTGGATCCTACATTTCCCATGATGCATCTTTAAGTGTGGCCCTCCCTGCCTACTAAATGCTCACATTTTCCAATCTCTTTGGAAACTCCACTTTGTAACACAGGATTCTGGTGGTAAATTTAAATCAGCCACAGGGACGCTTTCATCTTGTGTTGATTCTGGCACCACAGCCTCCTGTCTCAGAGATTTGTTTTGAAAGCTAGTAAGAGACGGATGCAACATATTTTTTTTTAAAAATGTTTTTACCAAAGCTGCGTGTAAGAGGCACGGTGAGGTCACATATCTGGTCACCAGTAATGTTAGTCACTATACATTCAGTAACATCATGATTGGGTCACACACTGGCCTAATTCATGCCCAGTAGTCCTCTCTGTATGTCTAGCACCAGTGTTTTCTGACAAAGAACAGATGATCTCCTGTTTGTTTTGTCATGTGGATGCTTCACATATCTTGCGTGCAGTCAGAAATAAACGAGTCATACGTGACGTACAGTACATCATGTTTAATGAGTGTAGGCGGCTAGGACTTGGCATGCGGAGAGACTCTGACGTGTTGTTGTTTGTTAGCCTTTATGGTTTAAGATTGTAGCAGTTAAATGGAGCCATTGTATTGATACCAGTAAATACCTCATATTGTGTCACATGGATGAACGGTAATCGTTCGTCATCTGCTCATCAGCTACTCAAAGATGTGATATGCATCTTCGGCAGAGCCCTGACTGTATTACACTACTTGTTGTTGTTGTTTTCTCTGTTGTGTGGGTGACATTTGGAAGTGCTTGGAAGCTCACGTTGCCTGTACATATTTTAGTCGGGTCATGCCTGTATTTGTTGTGGTTGTGACTGTGGTTGTTGTTGTTGTTGGCAGGGGGTGGCTGAACAAGTGGTAAGGAGTCCGGGCAGGTTTGACGTTTACTTTGTTTGCTTCATCATCTCAGATTTAAGCAGAAGTGACACCCCAGAGAATACCGCCTTACACGCCTCGGTGGAGAGAGGGGGAGGCAGACGCTGAGGAAAGGAAGGCGGGTTGACGAAAAAAAGTCAGGAGGGCATGAAAGCAAAGAAAAACGAGGGATGACTGTCTCGATACGTCAAAGACAATTCAATGCGATCGCATCTGGATGTAGAAAAGAAAGAAGGGAGAGGCTGGTGACAGAGAGGGAAACACATGGCGGCAAGAAAGACAAAACTTCTAGGGAAATTTGTCTTCCTGACTCACGGAGAAAGGAGTGTGCTCCTGCAGCAGGGAGATAACAGAGAGAAAGAGACGGTGGAGGAGAGGAGGCAAGACCGAGCAGGTGGACAAGAGCCAACATGTCGCTTGGGGCATAAACTGTGGCTTCAGAGGGGAGAAGTGAGGAGAAGAGGAATTTTAATGACCCAGAAACCAGCCCGGCAGGTTTGGAGGGGTGGAATGCCACAGATACCTCCCTCGTCCTCTGACAATCGTAGAGAGGGAGGACCGCTCCCCCCCGGTCGAGTTAAATATTAGAGGTATTGTTTACAAGGATCATCCTCACCATCAGCTTTCTATCTTGCCTTGTCATGCTATCAAGATCCTTCACGTCAGAGTGTGTCATTGTGTGTTTTGAATCCCAGAGGCCTGTTTCCATTCATGTAGAAAGTTAGTTAATGATTCCTTTAAGTTTCTGTTTACCAGAGCTTACGTGTCGCCTTTCCTTTCCCAGCCGGAGCTGATGTCCCAAGCTCAACTTTGACCTGAGCGTGACGTGTCGATCACAGAGTGGTGTGATCTGCTGTTTTCCTTTCTCTGTCAGGCAGTCTCTCTCTCTCTCTCTCTCTCTCTCTCTCTCTCTCTCTCTCTCTCTCTCTCTCTCTCTCTGTTCTTCCTATCAGTTTTGGAGCAGATGACTCCACTGTCCTGCTGTAGATTGGCTGGCGTTGCTGAATGACTACGGGCCTCTCGCCTGTGTGTGACGTCTAGGTGTGTGCTCAGAGGGAGGGGGCAGTTTTGGTTTTCATTCTCCCTCCCTGTTTTGGTCCCATGTCTGGTTGCCAGACAAGTTATACAAGCTCATTGTGCAATGATTTAATGTTATTTATAGACCACTTTAATACAACATGATCACTCAACATGAACTCTGAATAATTTTATTTTTTTAAAGACTGAGGTATTGATTAAATTATACACATTATATTTTAATTATATCCCAAACCCTCTTATTTGGCCCATTCATTGATGAGTCATATGCAGTGTTGTAAAAAAGTACCCAACAGTCATATGACTTGGTAAAACTGAAAGTCACCCGTAGAAATAGTACCTGAAATCTTAAAGAAGCAGAAAAATAAGTGTTGTTAAGTATCAAAAGTGTTTACATGTATATATAAACTATATGGAAGATTAATGCTTCCAAAATCAAGTAATAAATACATAAACAAATGGCGTAATGAATAAGTGAATATCCCAGTAAATGCACTAAAATTATATTGAAAATAAATGTATGCATTAATTAATTTATAAAACATGACATAAACTGATATTTCTGTTCTAAATAGCTTGTGTATTTATTTCCTTTGTATTCATTCCTCTATTTATTTACTTTCCCATTTGTAGGTATTTATTCATTTTTAAATCTGTTTATTTACGTATTGACTTCTGTATTCTTCTCCTGTGGCATTTTGGGAGATAATACAAGAGGAACTACATAATTAAATCTGAACAAAAATGAATACGTGAATAAATAAAATGGTGGAAACAAAAAACACAGTCAATAAAAATATTGAAGCAAAATTTAAAAACTGAAGTTAATCAGTGCATACATTTATTATTTTTGGTGCATTCTACGGAATCTAATTATTTAATACTTTTTGAATCATTTCTTCTGATTATCATAATCAGTGCTGTCATTGCTTTTTGCAGATTGCAGGTAAAATAAATTGATTAAAAAATATGCTGCTTTGGCTCTGATGCAGCAAGTACTCTGCAAAGTAACTAGTTGCCTAACTAAAGTTATCAATTATGTAATAAAGTTATGTAATAATGTAGTGGTGTAAAAATGTCAATATTTGCTTCCTGAATGTAGTGGAGAGGAAGTATGCAGTGGCAGAAAATGGAAATACTTTAAGCACCTAGTTTAAACACCTCAGAATTGTACTTAATTACCGTACTTAGTAAACCTACTTTTCTTTTCTAGTTTAAAAAAATCCCCACAAATGAACTGATATAATTTCGTCCTCTTTTCCTACATTACATTTTCATGCTCAGGTTACAGGAATCTAATGAGCATGAGACAATTATCATCATTCTGTTGTTGTTGTAATTAGCCTCTCCGCTAAACAGCTCATTATGTAAAAGGCAACGATGAATATCAGTATTAGAAAATACATCTGAGAACATTTGTCTGAAGTCAGCTGTAGAGTCGGCAGCCTGAAACCCACTGCGACCGCCCCGTGTCTGAGGCACAAGATGTGGGTTGACCAGTGAATGAACTGCCATCATTGCCATGGTGATCAGCGCTGCCCCTGGCGTGCAGGTTTTAGCCACAGAAACTTGAGGTCCCAGGAAACAGACAGAAAAGAGGACATAAAGGATCTCTTTTTGTTCAGGAAGTGGTGAAGGTTGCTTCGCTTGCATCTCTATAAATGGTGTGAATGGTGGCATTTGACAGGATGCGGGGATGTCTGTTTAACTGTGTAATCAGCCACATACAGTATCAGTCAGTGTGTGACTGAAGTAACAGACTGGAGACATGCAGTCTGAGTCCCTTAGTGAGATGTTTAATCCAGTTTGGAAAGAGGAACTTGAATATAACTCTAATTCTTATATTTTATTTGTCAGATTATTACTTTGGTGTACATTAAATGTCCAATTGTGAAAACTAACTAATGAACTGCAGAAAAAAAACCTAATTGGTCTTGTTTTCTTCTTCAAACATATTCCTAACTCTCTACAGGGCCCTAATATTGATCAGTATGATCGTGAGCAGTTGGCCTGGAGGTTTCAGTGTCAATCGTTCACTCCATCTGCCCGAAGTTTTAAACCAGAGCAAGATCTCCATGAAACACATGCAGAATCCCCGGTCCCCAAAGAATGACTCCCAATGATTTTGCTGACCTATTGACCCCTCATCTGTCCTGATCAATACTTCAGTCTCTGGGAAACTATCAAAGAATGTGACGTCCTATCAGATTTGCTGTGGTTATTCATGGTCTCCTGCCGACGAAGGCCGATCATCCTGAACATTTCAGAACACACTCATTCTGCTGTGAATCTTTCTCTACTTTGGACATTTAGAGAAACATTATGTGGAAAGTTTTCTGTTTGTTCTGTCTGTAACTTTCACCCTATAGGATGCGATGAATGTTTGATTTCCAACCAGGAGCAGTTTCGCCATATCGTTAACATATTGTACCAGTATAAAAACATAAGTTCTTGCCTCCAAATCTGGTTTGCAGCCTTTTCTATTACTTTGTCATATCCGTCTGCTTCCTCTCTGCCTTTTCCCATTTCCCAAAATCTGTCTGGTAACGTCTCCTCCTCTTGTCTGACTTGTCCATCTCTCCCTCTCCTTACTGATCTGCGATACCTCTTTCTTCTACTTATCCTGTCATATTATGTTTCCTCATCCTCCTCCCTCACTGACCATCCATCACTCCAAATGACAAGCACACAAAGACATCAGACGAACAGAAAGAAAACAACAACTAGAAAGAGAGCCAGCTCGTTGGCTCGCATTAAGATTTCAAGTATATTGACTGAAGGAGTGGTGGAGGATGATAGAAAGAATGACACCCAGCTGTTTCCTGACTGGAAAAACAGTTTGGCAGAATGGTCGCTCACACACACACACACACTCATGCACAGAAACAGCAATGTTGACAGGAAAACAGCTTGTTGCCAGGACGGAGTATTCATTTATTGCTTCCCCTCGGTCTCTGTGCATGCACCATAGGGTACGACAAACACACACGCACGCATTGTTCTGTACATTGTTCTGTATGTGTTCCTGCTTGCATGGCAACCGCAGCCTGCACGTTACGCAATAAAACCGCAATAAGTGCCAGAGTTGAACTATGAGTAATGGAGCTTAAGGTGAACAGTTTGTGTGTGTTTGTGAGTGCAGGTTTTTGTAAGGGGGGTGGTGTGTGGATGCTCAATACACATGTATACCCACCGGTGTGTTTGTGTGTGGGGCTCTAGGACAGCTGACTCACACAGAGGGTGAACTCTATCCCCTGTGCGTTCTCCACAGGAAGCATGTGTACAGCGGCTGCCTTTGTGCTGCAGCGCGGTTTGAAAGGGAGTCAGTCACCTCATTTCCTGCCGAAAAGGGCACAGGAGAGGAGAGGAGCGTAGGCAGCAGGGTGGTATAATGAACAACAAGTCTTCCTCGATCCACAGTTCACGACCTTTTGGGGATAAACACACTCCCTGCTGAAGTGTCCTTGAGCAAGGCGCTCTCTAGAGGAGCTGTCCCTGCATCTGACCCTGATCTCCTCTTGAATAGGAAGCAAAGCAATACACAGTTTCTCCACGGGGAGCCACAGGCTATCATATTCATTTAATTAATAATAACACTTAATACTTGGTGCTGCTCATAGACAAATATGTAGACTTTAGCTCCACCTCCTGGCCTGCTGCTTTCATACACCCGCTGCATGGGAGAGACAGATTATGTCAAAAAACTAAAGATTTGAGCGTTTGAGAGTTGGTTCCTATAAAGGAAGGATAAGAACATCACACACACATATGCACACTGTCCTGTATTCTGTAGTCTAAACATGTGTGTATCAGCCTATTAAGTTTTTCAACTGATCATGAACAAGGACACATGAATTGCAGGAATAGTTCAACGTTTTTGGGAAATACGCCTATCAGCTATCCTGCCAAGCTAGCTGACATGATTGATACGACGCACATATCTGTCAATTGAATATGAATCTGGAGCCAAGACATGGTAAGGTTATCTTAATCAAAAGAACTGTGGTGAGATGGGGATTTATATGCAGGATTTGGTCGGTTGCATTGACCTCTTGTCGTCATCGTTAGGTTCAGTGGCTCCAGTGGAGGCACAGGGAGGTAAAGACGTACTGTAGTCCCGGACATAAAGCACTTTAAATAAACGCAATATAACATGTAAGTAGATTTGTCACGTTCAGTCAGAGCAAGGCAAGCTGTTTCCCCCTGTTTTCAGTCTTTGTGTTAAGCCAAGCTAACTGGCTGCTGGCTTCGCGAATGGCGCGTTGCAGGTGATGGCGTGAAGAATTGCTTCGAGCGAGCATTCCTGTGAGTTGAAAACATTGAACTCACTTATTGGTGTTGGTTGTCCCAATGACATCATGACATTGCTGATGTCCGGACATCCATGAACATCTTCTCGTACCGAGACAGGCCAAATAAGGAGCTGCCTCGGAAGGAAGTGAGCGCGAAGGTCAGGCTACCTGGTAAGTTTTGGAAATATGTCTCAGGGCGGCACAGCATTGCTCTTATCGATCCAAACTCCATTCAGGGAACAAGCAATTTTAAAACATCTTCTCATCAACTCTCAGCACAAAACCAAATAAGTATATTTTTGCCAAATATCACACAATGACTTGAGACATCAAAATAAAAAGAAAATTGGAGGACACGATGCTGGAAAGAGAAGCACCATCACGGACACAGGGAGATTGAGTAAACCCCAGAGGACACAATAATAGAAAGCAGAGAAGGTGGGATAGGGAAAATATTTAACAGTGGAGCGGATAGAGGAGAGTAAACGTGAGAGAGGGAAACTGAAATAGAGACAGGGGTGGGAGTTGACACAGCAGTAGGGAGGAGGTGGTAATATGGAAAATGTGCTGCTTGCTACCGGCTTTGTGCAACAGTTAAGTCATAGAGATTGTATGATTCACTAGAGGACTGTTGACCCATCTGGATCGCAGCTGCAAGTGTGCTGCTTGTGTGTGTGTGTGTGTGTGTGTGTGTGTGTGTGTGTGTGTGTGTGTGTGTGTGTGTGTGTGTGTGTGTGTGTATGTGTGACCTTGTCTCTGTACACACATTGGTGTCTTTGCTGCCTACATGTGGGAGATAAAGCTGCCATGTGTAAAAACGTTGAGGCTTTCTTGAGAACTGAAGGGTTTATCCCACCCCCATCCTCCCACACAAGTCTTCCAGAAGCAGTAAATACACACACACACACGCACACACACACACACACACACACACACACTCACACACACACTATCTCTCTCTGTTGTACTGGTTGGCCCCCGGATCTCAGCACAGTCATTCACAAAATTTCCGGAAATATCGCAGAACGTCCTGGGAACATTCAGTGGGGGATGCCAGGAGACCCATTGTGATCGATTTAAAAGAATCCCTCCACAGTAAGTATAAAGGACAGAAATATCTCCCATTGGACCCAAAGGCCCAATGCTCTGAAAGTACACCCTCTCCCAGCAGTTGATGACCGCCGGCTCTTTCCATGCTTTTGGTCTGAGAGCATTTATTACTAACAGGGCTCATGACCAATTATTCAAAATGACACTTTGCTGGCAAGCTTTCCATTCTCGCACAAAGAAGTGCGCTTGATTTCAGATGGAAGAGGCTTTTCAATGCTAGCTGGTCATCCACTAGCAGATTCTATCAGCTATAGTTAGCTAGCTTATTAAGCTAATGTTTCTCTTATGAGTTGGCTAATGTTTAAGATAAGAACCTGTAAAATGGTATCTTAAGTTTGCACTTGATGACCAGATACATAACACTAAAAGACAGTTACTTTTTGTGCCTTTGCGTTTCCTACTTTACCAGCTCATTGGCTTCTTAAATTATTAGCCTCAGTGACGTCTGGATGCTGTGGCCAAGCAGGGGCTTTCTCACAACTCAACCACTCGAATGGCAAACACATGTGTACAAAACTTCCCATGTCTGTTAGCTCATGAGTTCCATTTGAAGGCAGCATGAGGCTAAGGTGACATGTTTTGAGGTAAAAAGTCACCATCTTCAGAATCTATGAAAACAGCTGTCTTGTATGGCGTATGTGTAATAATCCAGAATATTAAATCAACATTTTCTTAAAGAAACGTCGGCACGGTGGCCTCTTTGGTGTTTTCTTATACTTTCACACATACGCAATCTGGAGCATGCTGTTACAGTATTGCCTGGATCTAAACACGCAACTAAACACAGACACACAAACTCCTACACACAGTCACACACACCATGAAACACGCCATTGTTATCCTGATAATGCTCTCCGGTGCATGTGAAGCTGTCTGCTTTTCTGGTGTCAGACCCGTCTATCCTTCACGCCAGCGGCTTCATGACCTACTGCCTAGCGTGCCTCTGTCTGCATGCATGTGTGTGTGAGTGTGTGTCTGGAGGCTCCCTGACTGCCAGCTGTTCACTCAACATACCCAGAGAGAGTCTCGCCTGGCAGGATAGGGAAGACACAGAGAAGACCTCTTTCCACACTAACACTTCCATGTTAACACGAGCCGTGCACACACAACTGTTTGTGTGTGAAGGAGGGAATCGGAGAGGGAATGGACCTGTGCGTGTGTGTGTGGGAGAGGCAGACGCGATGCAATACAGCGGGGGGAGGGCAGAGGTGACTCGGAGGGCTTTCACATTTCATTAGGACAGCAGTTCACACATGTAAACACACACACTAGCACTCACACACTTCCTGCCCAACTCGTCCACTCCTCATTTAGCATCCGATCCCCTAACGCGCTTTTTCCCTTCTTCCCACGTACAAACACGCACAGCACTCATCTCATGAGACCATGGCCCTTGCCTCAACCAGTAATGCACACACACACACACACACACACACACACACACACACACACACACACACTTTTACACTCTCTCATGCAAATATGTCAACCTTTCGCAGGGAATTGGACATTAACTCCCGATTCACACATGCACCTTGAGCATATGATCAAAGTGGCATGCACACCGGCAAACAAAGTACTTCTATATTCACAGTCTTACGTGCGTACATGTGGGGTATCATGCAAATCTGTTTTTTATTACCATGCCATCAGTGGCCTCAGCACACAACTCCTTCTTGACACGTCAGTGCACATGCAAAGAGTGCATGCCAGCTGAATGTCATCAGGCCAGAACGATGTTTGGAGGGAATGTCTTTGAACTTGTACTGACTACAGCCACAGCTAACAATTATTTTCCCTATCGATCATCTATGGCCAAACAGCTTTCTTTTGTTCCAAGCAACAGTGCAAAACCCAACGGCTCTTCATTTACTATCATAAGTGATAAACAAAAAGTAGCAAATTCTTACTTTTATGACACAGGAACCAAGAAATGTTGGACATTTTTGCTTTAAAAATTAACTAATCGATTGCTTGATTATCAAAATAGCTGGTAATCGATTAACTGGCAAACAGCCAAATGCAGAACTAAGCAACAACCAAAGCAAGGGCAGAAAGGCAGAGGAGGAAAAAGAAAAATCATATTCCTCTGGTTTAGTTTTTATTCAGAACATTTACAAAGGTTCGCTTCCCTTTTTGAAAAAAAGAAAATGCTGCATGAAATTGATTAATGCATCCAGTGACCTAATCTGGTGACATAATCTTTGATAAGATCTGAGCTGGAGGTGACTCATAACCAGTTCAAGCTGATGTAATTCAATATCCCTGTAAACAGGGATGATTATCACACTGTGTCATAAAAGTCTTAATTCTGTGAAATCACATGCTTGTAACACGGTCCAAAATGTCTTTATTATTCATCCATTCATGTAGCTTTCTTTAAAACACTGCTTTGTTCTGAAACAATTAGCAGGAAGCAATTTGCAATAGTCTGTCTCGCTGATTGTCCTCTCCTAGAGTTTGCCTGTATCAACAGCTGTCACAAAGATAGCATTAGCAACATGGCTAGCACTAGCAGCCTGGCTACTTTCCAGAGCAAAACAAAAGTAGTAGTAGCAGAGTAAAACACAAGTTTGAATTAATACATAGGTACGTTTTGTACCCATTTTTGAACCGCCTCATGACCCAATGGTAAGACGAGACGCATATCAGATAGCACAGACTTTGACATAACACCGGCGCTCTACATAGAGTATTGCCCGTCTGTTCACTCTTGTTTTACCTCGGTTTCTATCGCTCTCCCTCTTCACCGCCTCCTCCATCAGCGGGGTTCTTTCCCACAGTTATTCCACTTGTTCCACCATTACCTGATAGCGACCGGGGAAAACAAGGCCTCTTCCTGTTTTGGATGGGCAATGGAAGCTGGTCTCCTTTGTGCCGTAATTTGACCATCATTTTCCTGGGAAAATTCGAACACTTTTGTTTATTTTATCAGTCAGGCACAGAGCACATGATTCTGATTCTGAGCACACAATTAAACAATGTGCATGCTGTCGAGATGCTGTGAGACATCTGATTTCGCAAATACATAACATATGCAAAAAGTAACAAATGGATATGAGACGCAAATGAGACTGAAACTAAAATGGAAATGATGGTCTTTCTACAGGATCTAAATTTGGTGATATCTGCAGTAGACCCCAGACAGTCTGCAGCAGCAACTTTGATCCTGTTTTTTATAAGGAGTAGGTCAGACACGCAGAGTATCCAAGACGAATTCACATATGTTCTCCAACCACACCGTCTGATCGCGCACGCTCCCCATATGGTGCGCTGTGCACATCCAAAGACATCACAGCGGCATGTTTGTGTATACACATGTGCGGGATGTGTGCAGCCGAACAGCTGTGTGTACAGACGATCAAACAATCCCTCCACATTTACCCCTCAGCTGACATTTGATACACTAGCTGGGTTCCTTTTGCTCGAAATTATCGAAAATTCTAACCAAATTCTTCAAGAAAATCGTCAAAAGAGAACGCAAATTAATGCATGTTAATGTTTCCATGCAATACTGTAATAATCATGTGTGATTGTTAGGAGTTTGTTCATTAGAATAAGCAGTAAGTAATGTTAGTTCTCCAAATGGAAAACTACTGCACCATAACAGAGGAAAAGGGCACAACGGTTGAAAACAACAAGATTACAGTTTTAATCGTCCTCTGTTTCTCGTCTCCGCTGAAGCTCCAGCCCGAGCAAAAACAGCTGATCAGTCATGTGAGATAAATATTTACTCCTTTAACTCTTTTTCTTACTCTTAACTTTTTCTGACTTCTGTCATTTCCATAATCCTTATTCAATGTGATACTTCAAAATGCACATGAATATATTCTGATGGAAGCACACTTAATAATATGCTTATCCTTTTGGGGTTTTCCAGACGCCTCACTACCATTCAGTCCTTTGGTGCCTTTCAGCACTGCTCACTCATTTTGGATAAGCTCCACCTGAATGGGACCTTTAGGGAATCACCAGACGCTCCTCTTTCAAATCTCGTGTTTGAAAACAGCCACACTAAAAGTTCCAACGAGACCAAAAAGACGATATCATCTGCAAACAACAGCGGAGCCGCTGTAATGTCACTGAACTGGACACATTCCAGACCTTTTCTGGCATCTTGATATCTCATCCACAAACATCACAAACAGCACATCTGACACCCAGCTTTGAAAGAGCTTGACTTAATGCCAAGAATGCAAACCTAGCTCTCACACCGAGTGTGTAAAGACTGGCTAAACTCTTGGCTCTCCACACTCCACACATACTTCTCTCAGGATGTCTTCGCCTTTTACATATCCATAAAACGTGCTGACACAATTAGCTAAGCTCTCATTATTCATGTAGTATCTCTGAGACTGTGAACAGCCGGTCTGCGGTTACATGACCAGGATGGAATCTGTGTTGTTCTTCATGAATCTGAGGCTCAGCATTGGGTCTGGATCACGTGCGCCCTGTAACCACCAGGCCGTGCGGTACTAGACACCGGGCCAGTCAGACTGCTTTCATGACAGGCACTGGACATGTTTTGGCCACAGCACCTCGCAGCTGCTGCCACAACAGCGCATAAACTGCCAAACCTTCGAGTCAACATCCTCAGGCACACTAGAGGAATTTCTCAGAGGTGACAGTTGAAGCACATTATTTTGAAAGTGAGCAGTGCCAGCACATCTTTACAGCAGGTTTGTAACTCTTACTTCTTCTCTCTTCTTCGGTACAGCTCACCAACAGCTGCCCTCGCAATGGTCATCACAAATGTCTCCGTTTCAGACTCCAGTGCAAAGAGTTAAAGCTTTTTTTTTTTAATCAATAGTTGACGTAAATATGTTAGGTAATATTTCTCCATGTATGCTGGATGTGTAAATATAGACAACTGTTGGCTAACATTGTCAACATAACAACAAAACTATGTTTGCAGCGTGTCCTAAAAGCAAGCTAACCTTTGACTATCATGTAGCATTGGAAGCTCCCTGTCCACACTGCACCTGTTGAATATACACATCTGTTTTTTCAGCTGTGCACTGGAGATCAGGGGACAGAACCAACCAAATAATACGTTTTCTAAACAGAAAACACAAGTTTAATTTCTTTACTAGAAATAAAACTTACAACACAGCTAACAACATCATTTCTGTGACTTAATCGTCACATGAAAACATCGAAACCGTAGCGAAGCACTGACACGATGTGGATATGACAATCCGCAGATTATCTTCAAGTGGATTTTCACAGAGACCCCGATGTGTGACTGAAAACATTGGTGAGATCCCGAATTATAAACTGCTGCAGCCCATGTGACACCCATCTGAGCCCAGGCGATGCAGACGCCGCTCTCACAGGTAACGTGGCTAATAGTGGCCTACTTTTCAGTTTCGCTGAAAGTTAGCAGTTCGCAGTATTTGTGCTACGCTAGGCTCAACATGTCAGCTTTCTTCGCAAAGGTTAAACTGATTGAATAACTGTATTTGACTTGACTGGAAAAACTGAATTTCTTGAAAGGTTTGATTATTCCATTAGCTGATGTTTTCATGTCTAATGTTTGCCGCTAGTCTGCTCCAACACATAAACATCTTCAAAGCAAGAATGTGTGTGTATGAATGTGTTTGACTCTGTGTGTGTGTGTGTGTGTGTGTGTGTGTGTGAGAGAGAGAGAGAGGTGGGACATGGATTCCTACTATTCTGTTTGTGCTTTGCCCAACACTTCCAGCGTCTTTGTTTATAGCTCTCCTCTGCTCTTTTCACACAGAATTGATGAGAAAGACACACACATTAAACAACATTGCTTTTGGCAGGCACTGGGGCACACACACGCACACGCGCACACACGCACACACGCACGCACACACGCACACACGTACGCATCGTCACACACATACTGTGCTCCAAAACCCACCGCAGTGACCTTTCAGATGCAGATGGAACAGCGGCTTCTCTCCGCTGCCAAAATGTCAACATCTTCTGCTCTCTCTCTGCGTCTGAGACAAGCCGAGTTGGCAGCAGGTTAGCCTTCATGTCTCTGCTCATTGGCTAAACATGCACACACACACATACACACACACACACACACACACAAGCACAGTGTACAGTTCCCTCATAATTAGATCTCTTAAAGGATATAAACTTAATTCATTCAACAGCAAACGGCCCAGTTAACAGACAGCCGGGCCACAGTGCGCTCTGTCTGGTATCCACGCATTCAAACAGAGCAGTGCGGTCTTATCTGTTTGTTTCTCTAGTACACAGCGAAATCTGGGGTCTACTGAAGTGAAGGAATGAGCCACGTGAGCGTTTGTTTTGGGACAGAGCTCTGCCTGGAGGGTCACCATAACTCTGGCAGGGGAAGCTGAGCCCGTGTTATCGCAGCCTGGATAGTTATGAATCTCTACGGCAGGGTCTGGCTGACCTGATAAATAATGTCTATCTGACCACAGCCGCATCTCCACACTTACACACATGACTCACAGACCATCGCCTTCGTCATCAGCAGGGAAAAGCATACACAGTGTTTTCGTTTTAAAATGCTACCCACCTTTAGCTTCCTGTGACGCATCACTCTCTAGGAAATTTCCTGAAATATGCTAAATCTTACAGACCCTTCTTACGATTACGATCTCCTTTAAAAAAAGTCAATTTGATGATTATGGATGCATAATCACAAAAAATAAAATAAAATAACGAGCATGTGATCTTGGTTTTAAGCATGTATAAAGTGGCACGCACACATTTTTTTTTGCCTGTATGTAATTTCTGCCACTAGGGGTCTCTCAACCAAAACAAAACAAAACAAAACAAAACACGCAAGTTGCACTGGATTCTTGGGAGTTATTGTCTACATGGTTGAAAAGCCATTGCCGTTGAAAATCTACCCACATAATATCAGTCACATCAAAAATATTTACTGACGTCGGTCGACTTCCTCCGTCAGTCTCTGATGTTCCACCAAGTAATAAAGACGGGTGACCACAACCTCCACAGTCAGGTGATTATTCGTAGTCCACAAGAAATGTTCTGGAGCCTCACAGCAACACAGTGTTACAGCATCCTCCTGAACAGCTGAAGTAGATGGAGGAAGAAAAATATAAAATGGCTCCATACAGCTCGTCCAGTGTAATCCTACTGTGGTGCTATGAAGCTCCAGAATGGTTTTGTGGACTACCTACTTTAAATTACTTAGTGGGTGAGTAGATAGTGATTAAATGGTCATTTTGGGTAAACTTATCCTTTATATAACATCTAGTCGTTTGTAGACACTGTCGTGCAGAAATGTTTCATGTCATATCTTGAACACCAACACATTTTTCTACCAATCATGAGGAAAGAGAAAGGAAGAAAATAGATCAAAGTCTAGTTTGGTCTCCATCTATCTCCCTCACACACACACACACACACACACACACACACACACACACACACACACACACACACACACAGTCTTATGCTTACATGCAGGTTCACATGCAAGCGCGCAACCCCGAGGGTGAGGAAACTATTTATGGTGAAAGTGGGCAGAAAGTGTAAACACATGTCTGGCATCCGTTGAAAAGACGAAGCTTCACTCCTCTTTCTCCCTTCATCTCTCTGAGGGACCCCCACCCTTCACTTCCACCTCTCACCTCCACCTCTACCATATCACATTCTGCTTCGTGCCTTCAAGCCGGAGGGGGAACATAAATCACAGGACACGAAGGAGATAGGAGTGGTGGAGCGCACGCAACCATTTCAGCAAATGTCTGTGAAAGGGAGAGACGTTATGGGCGCAGGGGTGGAGGGGCCGGGTGTGTTACGTGCGGCTAGGAGGGTGAACACAATCCTTTCCCTAACAAAAGCAGGATATGACAGAAGAAGTGTCACCAGACCCCGAAACAGTTGTGCGGCGCCTCCAGTGCCATCACACAGGTGCTTCTGTCAGTCTGCTCTCTCCTTTCTAACCTGCTCATTTTACAGCCTCCTCTATCTCCACTCATCTCTCACCCTGAGTCAAAGATACTGTTTGTTGTCGCTGTATCACAATCTGTGGCCCGACAGGTGATGGTGAGTGGTAAAAAAAGGTCATGCAACCTCCTCACGTGCTGTATATCCTTCTTCACGCCTACTTATTCAGAGATCTAACTTAATTTGTGTAATTCTTCTTTCCCATGTGAGAAAATTGAGATAAGCCTTTTTTGAGCAGTCTAAAGTTTGTATTCCAGAGGTGGGTAACTGCTGTACAAACAAAGTGACATTGACATTGAGCTGAAGCCAGAGGGTTTAACGTTGCCGGGCAGCTAGAAATGGTGACTTCCTTATGTAAAGAAAGACTCAAAACTGTTGATAAAGACTAATCACAGCAAGTGACCTACTACTGCTTGTGGGCCAACACGCTGGGGGCTAGTTTCCATTTTTCTTTTATGTTTACTTTGCAAGTAAGGTAAAGCTGACATTGATGAAAACGATTCATGTTTTTACCACTCATGAACGCATCCTGCCTCCATGCCTCCTTTCTATGGCACTCTGATAAAGGAGATAGATAAAAATGGCCGGTGCAGTACTGTTACCAGCAGCTTCCTCTTCTGCTCGCTGGTCAACACTGTCACAGTGGTCGACTTTTGGTCCACCATTTCAATTCACCTGTCAACCATTGAACTTGACACAAAACAATTCGGCTGGGTTAAGGCTGCAGGGTGATAAGTTGGGTAGGTTTGATCTAACATCAAGTTAAAAATGGCGACCCAGCACATTGGGTTGTAACTGCGCCCTGAAATTGAGGCTCATCCTTTGCACACGGCCAATTTATGCAGACGGCGGACTGAACTGATTGGACCTGACCTTCAACCTGACCTTCGACCCTCTTTGCTCCAGGATAATGAGAAACAGCTAAGATGGTTAAACTGAACCAAAATATAGAAGCTGTGTAATAATACCCAATGTTATGCTATCTTAATAACTAATTTTCACTGTGAGCGTGCACTGATGAGCTCACATTAGCTTGTTAACTGTTAGCGTCAGCAAGCTAGATCAAGCATTGTGTAAAATTCATGTGGTGCGACATAGGCCTTTGTTATGTTGTCAATATGGGCGAGCTATGGTCATGGTCATTAGCATGCTGGCGATATAGTACCAACAATATCCTGTCTGTGGAAATTTTATTAAGTTAGCTAGCTCACTCTTCAACTTTCCCAGGTGTTGTAAGCTAGTAGGTTATACAATTGTTGCCGTAACATGCTAGGCAGCTTAGCCAGGTTAGCTGAGCTCACTAGTGTTGCTACACTCCCTGCAGTAAACACAATTAAGTGTCTAGTTTCGGGAGCATTACAGTTTCTCAACACTGTTCAGCTGAAGTGGGGTATGTCATTTACAACCACATCATCAAGTGTATGGTGTGACAGGTACTCGACTTGACTGAAGATTTCTTGTGGTGGTGAGTGTTCATGAAAAGTGCTTGCCTTGTGTTTCGTGTGTTTTCCGCATCATGCGTTTTGTTTCCGTTTATTGCTAACTCTGCAGAGCACATATCAGATCTGCTGTGTTCCAAGTGCAGTGTTAGGCTGACTTGCCTTAAATGTACTTGATTGGTTTTGGTTTGAGTAAAAATAGAAGATTTTATTGGATAAGCAGTGTTTGAAAAAGAAACCAGTGAATACATTTTGTATGTAACGACCTCACAGTCGTCATGAGCTCAAACATCAGCTCCATTTCAGCTCTAGCTAGCAGAATGAAGGCATCCGTTTCTTTGGAATCAGCTCAGCTCAGAGAGAAGCCAACAGTTTTGAGGACCAGGAAAAAATCAATAAACTTGCTCCATGAACCCTCCAAGTGAAGAATCCATTCCACATGTCAGTGATAAAAGATTAATAAATGTTGTTCCTCTTTTAAACATCAGAAGGATGTTGTGTGACCACGTGCCTGCTCAGTCATACTTTTTTTTACCATTTTGTGAATTATTTTTGCAGCGACTGGGGACTTCCATATTATTTTCCAACACCGTGTAAAATGGCTTGGCTCTGTTACCACTTATGTTTTAGAAACCTTTTAAAATCCAATAAGCCTGGGCTCATTTAAATGAATGTCACACTCGCCTCGTGAGATTCTTGTTCATCTTCTCTCGTGCTTCTCTTGATGCAACTGTGTGCGGCTGTAGAAGTCATCAGTTGCAAACACAGCTCAGTAGTACGTGCTAGGAGACTCATGTTGATCTCAAAGCCTTGGAGGGCTGATGGCACAATAGCGCTATTTTTACACGGTATCATTATCACACACACACAAACACACACACGATGTTGTGGTATGCAGATGTAAGAGATGTAGGGCTCCTGCAGTTTAGCTTTGGGCGAGTGAGAGAAGATAACTCAAAAATAATTTGTCACTATGAGAGGTGATCTGTCATAAGTGCTCCTCGGGGTGTGATCATAGTGAGCTAAAACATACCAGCACTGCCAGGCAAACTGCCCTGGAGGAGTCCACTGTGTGCCTCTGTGTGTGTGTGTGTGTGTGTGTGTGTGTGTGTGTGTGTGTGTGTGTGTGTGCGTGTGTGTGCGCGTGTGTGTGTGCGTGTGTGTGTGTTTGCCCCTGTGGTCATGTCTGTGGTGTCACCAAAGCCAAAGTAATCTGGCACAAACATACGCGCTCACACACAAGGGAGCAGCCGTGCCTGGCATTGTGTTGGCAGGCCTTTCGGCATCACCTCCTCCCTCGCCTCCTCCTCTTTGACTCCTTCCTGCACCCCTGAAGTGCACGCTTAATCCCTAAGCTCTATCCTCATTTAAAGACAGGGATATCACGCAAACCTGCCGGTCCGCATTGCATTCTAAAACACTCACACACAAACCCATGCACTCACCAGTCACACGCACATGCCGTTTGCTCCTGCAAACGCAGGGGAAGACACAGAGGAGCTCAGCGGGGGGTTAAGCACTGCGGTGGCAGCAGCAGCAGGACGAATATCTGTCTGTTTTTTTGCCTCCCCTGGCCTTAAAATGTCTCGAGCGGCAGGCATGTGACGGGCTCGGAGGACACGATAAGGAAAAGAGGGGACTTTTGCAGATGCTCGTGCTCTGCTAATGCGTTATACATCTGTAGCAGTGTGGTCACACTCTCATGCACACCACGGACTGTGGCATGTTTATCAGATGAGGATGTGTGCGCGCAGAGGGGGAGTTTTAAAATAGGATCTCGAATATGTGTGCGCACTTGAGACCAGGCCTGTGGGGTGGAGAGAAGTCTCATGTGCTTACCTGTTTATGAAGTCTGAGATTGAATTTGTTGTTGTTCTTTTGAGGGGAGAGATCGCTCGCTTATCCCCTTCAGCCTCCTAAAAGTCTCTCCAGTCAGTTTAAAGTTTCGCTGCAAGGCTGAAAACTCTTTTTTTTTCTCAAGAAGTAAGTCATATCTCGCCCCACTGAATAATACCTCTCTGCACAATGTTACTGCTCCGTAAGATCCTGAAACACCAAATAAATACTTTGTCTCTGGCACTATAAGTTCTATAAGCACAATGAGGCCGTGACCCTTCTTTCCTTGTCTGTTCGTAATCCTTGTGATTTACTGTTGCTGGTCCCTCAGGAAATGTGCGTCAGCCGAATGCCTAAACCGACATGTACAGACATGTAGATGTTGACCTCTAGTGGGCAAAATGTGAATCCTACAAGCACGTCCTTCTCTGTGCTCTGCTGCAGGAGCTCTAGCTGAATGATTTGGGAGCTTCAAACCGTTATTATAAACTATTCTTCTTTTTAAGGTACTGCAATGAGAGAAGTACTTGCGGTGTTTGAGGAGGAAGGTGGATATGAGAAGTAAAAAAAAGCAGTGCACGAGAAATTGGAACTAAAGAGGAAGGCAGTGAATTTTCAGTACCACCATAAAAGTTATTTATTTTACCAGTGTAATAATGACTGGCTAACGGTTCTCTCAAATAAATGTGCTGATGTGAGTGTAATGAGATGGGATGTGGTGGGGCAGTGAGCATGATTTAAGGAGAAGTAAGAATTCTGGAGAAAAGAGGAACAGACCATTTGATGTTTCATTATCTTTTGCTAGGTTATAGTAAGCATCCCAATCGAAAGAAAGATAAAAAAAATTTCAAGAGACAGTTGACCCAAATTACATGAAACATAGGAGTGTTATCAGGTGAATAAACGTTATCTTCTTTGACTATGTTTTAAGATCTTTAAAATGTGCTATCAACAGTTATCAAATGGACTATTTGTTTCAATTGTATCTTTCTTCAGCTTGAGTTGGTTGCTCACATTTATAAATATAATGTCTGAGAAAGGGACTTTATTTAACCTGCTAACTCAGAATGACCAAGTAAAGTAGCCAAATCCTTTAAACAACTTACAATTATTAGTCTATGTAACTACTTTCTACCTGGAAATTTTTAGGTAGTGGGTCAAAAGTCATGTTTTTCAAAATTTACAGTGTACGTTTTTTCTATGGAAGCCAAGGTTTTGCCAGTTACAGGGAAATAAAATAGATGAAAATGTATCTTTGATTTGAAAAAATTCTCGGTAAGTCAATAATAAGAAGCCAGAATTATTAAAAGAGGATGGAAATTATTATGTAATAAATTATAATTATGAGATAAATATCCCAGCCTGTAATTATGACTCACCATGGGAATATTTTTCTCTCCTCCTCGAAAAGGGTTCAATTGCCAGATTAAGACACTAAAGGTTTTCAGTGAGGACCATAGTTAAAACATAATTAAAAATCCATTCAACTCCATTAGGCCTGTTAGGGGAAGTAGCCCATGAGAAATTTTAGAAATGAATAACCCCACAAATTTGCAAACGAAGTAAAGAGGTAAATGACGAGATGTTGGTGCAGATGCAGTGTCCTGTCTTCCTGCGGGGGGCAGCAGTGAGCTGAAGTGGCTCCTTTAACACTTAAATACAGAAGAAGAAGAAGAAGGACGCCGGTGTATTTCCGGGTTTATGCTGACGCGTCCCTCTTCTCCTCGTACACCGACGTGTCAGTCTTCTTGTGTCCAGAGCTGAGCAACACACAGACCGCTCAATCCGCAGACATGGCTCCCAAAGGCAGCAACAAGCAGCAGTCAGAGGAAGACCTTCTCCTCCAGGACTTCAGCAGGAACCTTTCAGCCAAGTCCACCGCTCTGTTCTACGGAAACGCACTCATCGTTTCTGCCATCCCCATCTGTGAGTACCAGAGAGTCTGGAGCAGCTAGCTGCTGCTAGCTGAGCTAACCCTGATTCCTTGAAGGAGTAAAGCTAATTACAGAAAAACTGACTGAATAATGGGTTTATCAAGAGAAACATGAGTAAACCTTAAAACTACACACACTTTCATATGCGGTAAAGTGTAACAGCACAATATAGTCAGAAAGAATGGCTGTGATATGCTAAAGCTAGTGTGCAGTCATTGCTAACTGTTGAAAAGTGAAGTTACTGTAGGTGTGAGTACAAGTTAATATCATGGTAATAGTCATTATAGTTATGTAGTTATCTATGTGATGCTGATTTATTGTTAAAAGCTTTATACAAAGCTCAGGATGAACTCTCAGTCTTGATGAGATTTTAGTTAAAGGCTAACATCTGTTTAACAACACGTCTCCAACCAACATACTGCATGTTCACTGATCAGTAAGTGACTGTTATCTCTCCAGGGCTCTTTTGGAGGATTTGGCACATGGACCTCGTCCAGTCTGCAGTTCTGTACGCTGTGATGACTCTAGTCAGCACCTACCTGGTGGCCTTCGCCTACAAGAACGTCAAGTTTGTTCTCAAACACAAGTAAGAAGGATGATCACACTACTCTGCATGTGTCTACTCTGAGGGGTTTACAGATGTTCCTGTACATGTGCATTAGTACGATCAAGGCTGCACTGAAATTACTGTCACACTGCTGATACACATATTTTTAAAATGTGATTGACATATGATACAATTGTCTGGGAAACTTTGAAAAAAGTAACCTGGTAAGTAACACCATCTGCCTGGTAAACAAAGAACCACTGAAAATAAATTACAGGGGCATTATTGCCTGCATAAATAAGTTGTTAATATTTATTCTTATACATCATTTTATATCCATCATCTCATGCTGACCTTTCTCTCTTCACCTCCCAGAGTTGCCCAGAAACGCGAGGACGCAGTTTCCAAGGAGGTGACCAGGAAGCTGTCTGAGGCAGACAACCGCAAGATGTCCCGCAAGGAGAAAGACGAGAGGTTAGCCACGCATACTCTAGTAAATCCTCAGTAAAGTGTGTAAGATGCTCGTCGTCCGCTTTTTGTTTCACAGTTAGCTCTGACCAATGAAAAGTGACTTCAGAGCAGGATGTCAGACATTATGCATTAAAAATAAATATGTTGCTGACGTCTATCTTCATATATGCAAACATATGTTATAGCCCAATTATAATCCATAGAACTATATTATAGTTTGGGACTTCAACCTTTAAATAGCTAAGCATTGACATGCACCACAACAGCCTCAAGTAATAATCACCTTGTACATTTACAATGTATGGCAGATGTAAGAGTCTTCTCTTTGACTTCCTCTGTTACAGAATAAGTCTCTTTATTGAGTGTCAAGGGTGCTCTTTGATGCCTCCATACTTATAACTGTACAGTGTTTTTACATGACCATTAAAGTGACTGACAGCGTTGTTGTTTCTTCCTGTTTGTCCAGGATCCTGTGGAAGAAGAACGAGGTCGCTGACTACGAGGCCACCACCTTCTCCATCTTCTACAACAACACTCTCTTCCTGGTTCTCGTCATCGTCGCCTCCTTCTTCCTGCTCAAGAACTTCAACCCCACCGTGTATCCTTTACAACATACTGTGCATGTCATGAACACTTACAACATTTAGTATTGATCAGGTTGGAGGAGAGGTAATAGAAAAGAAACACACACCAAGGGTCGTGGTGAGGTGTTGATCACAGCGAGGAGACTCCAAGGTAGGAAAAATAAAATACTTGTTTTTTTCCTTAACCTGCTTGTTTCCAGTAACTACATTCTGTCCATCAGTGCCTCCTCAGGACTCATCGCTCTGCTGTCCACAGGCTCCAAATAAAGGAGGAAGAAAAGAAGGGACAAGGGGGTGGGATTGGGTCAGGAGTGGGTCACAGATGGCTCTACACTATATTGTTTTTCACTTAAGTTGAGGATGGGGTTAAATGAGGGGGGGTTTGGATTATCACATTTCAACTTCATGAAATTCATGATCAATTGTCTGGAGGGTGTTTCTCCAGGTCTGTCTTCTGTTTTTTGTAACAAATAAAGCAACGAGGTGTACTTTGTTTTCTGTGTTGATCTTGTGTGTGTGTGTGTGAGCCGTTCAGTCTGCTTTAGAGCCTCAATAATTAGTTGACTGAAAGAAAACTAATCACCAACCGTTTTAATAATCTTTCAGGCATTTTTCAAACAAAGAATAACAAATGCTTCAGAGCCCTTTAAGAATAAGATATAATGTGATTTCATAGACACGACTGACCAAAGAAAAGTCAGACACAGATGTTTCCATTGGCGATGCATTTATTTATAATCACACTTTCATATAGACTATTTACAGAGAAACCACTGTCCAGGAGAGAAATGATACACTAATGGTTTGTTTGCATGTCACTTAAACAAAAAGAAGAAATCAATGACGATCTAACGTACATACTGTAGAAAACAACACTGATCTGTGGAGCAGGTTACACTCATTTTGAACAGAATTGATGTAAATCGGCTTCAGTCTTGTGTCAAAAATTATGAATCATCTTGTAGGACTTTTCATGGTCTCTAGAGGGTTGAACATGTAGCTGCAGATTTATTGTTTCAAGCTTCTCTTCATCTTGGCCTTCAGACCAAATATTCTCACAGATTTTGGCCAGTTTCTTTCAATTATCAATACATTCCATTTCATAGGAATATTGTATTGTATTGCTTGCTTTCCTCTTTAACAGGCTCACAACTGTTCTCTGTAAAGAGCATGTGAAGGTAAATACGTGATGCCTTTTTCTGGAGAGACTGATACTCCATAAAACAACCAACTGGTAGAAGAAGACACTGAGGAAGGCAGAGACTAAACAAAACATTACAAAACATTACCACTGCAGGAAAATATATTTAACGTACTGAGCCAATTTCCCCAAAGTTGCCTCTACATAATCTATTTTGTTAGAGTGCAGGATACAAGAATCTGCATACATATTGTTCTGTTCTCACCTTGTGTGTAGGACGGCATCCAAACACCATTTAACAGCTCGTAATGAAAAGACATCCCTGAATTTTCTCCTGTAAGCAGGACGAGTCACAAGTCAAGGCACTCTGTCGGACGGAGAAGTCTCCACACACACCAGCACGCCGCGGTCCAACATGGTCACCGACTCACGCTAACGAGCCACTTGTTGACTTGAGCACAGATGAAGGGAGCACATCACACAGAGCGACAGAAAAATAAAATGGTTTGAGAAGCAGACATACTGTGGTGTAATTATCAAATGACCAAATTGGTATTCAGGCCACGTTGCCCACTTTTTAACAAGTAACGGCAGAAAATGTCTTTTCAGGATGTGCGTTTTGTTAGTAAATGGATGATAGTTTGGAGGTCAGCTCACACCCACTTGAATGCAGAAAGTCATCAAGAAGTATATTCATTATCCAAGGCCAGGCTTCTTAAAATAAACCCTCAGCCAAACACCTATTATTGATGCTCCGTTCAAATATGCGAAACAGCATTTCTGGCAAAGGCCTACACGCACAGAACACATTTCCTTTCATTAAACTCTGAGGGCGTTTGTGCTACAAGTCAACAAATGCACACTGAAGACGGAGACGGTGACTCAGCTGGCACCTGGCCAACATTTCTGCGGATCTCTGTGATGGCTTATTTTCCGGATGATAAAAGAACCAGAAGAACAACGCATGAAGGTGACAACTGTGAGAGCTGAGCTGCCCGGTCAGAGATAATGAGCCGAGGTCAGTAATCAAGTCTTAGTGGAAGTTCAGTACAACGTGCTGCAGGGAACTTTTAAGTGGTTATGAAACAGTCTTAATTAATACTGATGCCTCTGTATAACCTACATAATGATTCATTCTTAATGTCTGTCGCCAGGTTGGATTCCCACCGATCTGGGTTGGATAAGTCATGAAATCCAAACAATTTTTTATGGTGTAAGTGCTGAGGATGAATTGAGGAGCCTGAGGAAAGAAGCTGCTCTGTGGTCTGGTCGTACGGCACTAAAACAAAGTTTCCTTTGTTTCACTATTATCATATTACATTTATTATCCTACGTATATAGTGATAAACAGATATATTCTCGATACAATAGCGTTATTTCTTCCAATCACTTCCAAAACAAATGCACCCAGTAGCAGATCAAGATCTTTACAAAAGGGGGCGATGGAAACACTGCTGCTGTTGTCCACAGGGGACACCAGAGTTGACATAGAGACACTTCCTTGCAGCAGCTTTAAATACTGCTATTATTAATACAGAGCTCTGACTTCACAATGCTAACACAATAAACAAATCTGAGCCTTACTCCTTTCAGGTGGTTGATGAAATATCCTCCAGGAGACAGAAGTGAAGTCTGTGACAGTGTAAAGTCAGGCCGGAGGAGGACGGGATGAAGAGAAAACACTGCGAGTGATGCAGTGATACAGCAGAGGAGCAACAAAATAACTCTATTTACATCTTATTTATATATCAGCCATACAGTACAGTGAAGTCCTCATATGCACGAGGGGTTCTTTGTGGTTTTCTTATGTTACAAAGTATGCTTTAACATTTTATATATACGTAACATCCTGATAATTCTCCAAATGAAGTCTCAAAATGTCAAAATAAATTTCATATTTATTCACTACTCTAAAATAAATACTGTTATCTTTGCCCAAAGACCTTGCCTATATGCCTCTTTGTGCCATTAACAAGCAATTTTTGCAGTTACTATAAAAACAACCGGCCAGGAGGCCGGTCGTCCTCTCATTACATAGATTAATTATATTCATTATATGCTTAAGTCCTTTTTCTGCAGGGTTCATTGAGGCAATCAGCAATGCAGGTTCAGTTCACAGGCAGAAAAGGAGTCACATGTCTCCGTTACGAGCGAAAAACTGAGAGAAAAGTAGTCCAAAGTGTTGTTTCTCTCTTCTATAATCTAGTGAAGCAGAGCAGCGGTTCCTCAAAAACACCACACGGGGGCGACATGCTTCACTCTCTCCCTCAACAGAGTCCCAGTCCCACTGACACTGATGATCCTCTGCTTCACAGGCGGTCACAGACAGTAGACCCAACTCCTTTCTGCTGTTTCATTATGTGCTTTGTAGGAAAGAAAAGAGAGGCACACTATAGCAGGGGAGACATGCATCTGTTGGTTAATACACTCAGGATTTGCAGCCTACATTATCTACTGGATACTAGTCTGCACTATAGTAAATATGGGACTGAGTACATTTGGTAAATAGTTGAAAGATAAATCCAAGCTAACAGGGAACTGGTGTGTTGAGGCCTCATTCTTGAAAGCTATGTTTTTAAGAAGTATGACCAGGTCACCGTGTTGCTGCTTAACCTCTCATTTCGTGGGAAAATAATTGAGACATTTGATCCCTCGACTTCGACATGAGAGGTGAGAGTATTGAGCTCGTATGCTAATTTCGTTGCTGCACTGCATAGCAATCTAATGAAAGCACGATGACCGACTGACCGTTCATGCAGCTAAAGCATCTTCAAGTCCCCTTTTCTAAGGGTACCTTTAATTTCACAAGTCTAAGGTGCTTGCATTGATGTATTCAGCTGTGGTGCAGTCACCCTCGTGAATAAAACATGTGCTCAATCGGAATTTTGTGCTCAAATTAAATTGCGGGTAGAAGTATGGACATTAGAGAGTTGATGGCCTGAGTCACCGGGCGAGCTGGGAGGATGGGAGTCGGTATAATGAACCGTCTCGCTTAACAACTACTAGCAAGGTGCCCTTCAGCAAGGCACTTTTACTTTAAATTCTTGTATCTTACCATCTAATAGAAGTTGAATTGAATGGGTGAATTTCTTGAGGAGGCTCCTGGGTAAATGGTGAATCTGAACTGTAACATGGGCTGTAACTAGACTCTGCATAGTTATACTTGAATGGACCGGTGGTTGAAGGGGTTATTAACACCTTAGGTTTTGATGTACTCAGGGGGACTAAGTTTGCGTTTTCAGGCTGCAAAAAGCTGAGCTGGGTAAGCATCTCTTGGCTGAACTGGACTGGACCTGAGATGATGCGTCTCAAACAGACAGACAAGGTTACGGGATGCGGTGCTGCTGCTTAGCGAGGCTGGTCTGTTCCAGGCTGAAGTGGGCTGGAGCTGAGTGGGGCCCAAGAAGAGAACCACAGAGCTTAACATTGAACGGTGGCTCCGTGGTAGCGGTGTGGTTAAGTAGCTGGGTAAGCAGGCAGGCCAACCAGCCGTCCTAAGAGCGGTAGTCCTTCTTACTGTACGGCCTGTTGCCCAGGATGTGGTCGATATCAGACACTATGTGAGACGTCATCTTGGGAAGGACCTGGACGAAAAGAGCAGAATTGAGTACGTCTGGTGAGAAAAAAGAACCCTGGATGTATGAAGAGAACCAGATTTGGCTCTTTGATCTCACCTGTATGGCGCCGAGGTTCTCAGTGAGCTGCTCAGGGTTGGACGTTCCCAGAAGAACCGAGCTCACTCCCTCATTTCTTAGACACCATGCTGCAGAGAGACAGTGAGGCTGATGTTCACAGAGCGCCCACATGATGGCACACTGCCGCTTGTTATTGTCCTCAAATAAAACAGAGCCTTTTAGTGCTCTACTTGCTCTCCCTGGATCCATATAGCCATTCATCACAGGGCATTAAAAGACAGATCCAAGGTTTCTTGTAGTGGATTCAATTCATATCGTAAACCTTAACATTACCACCAGCCATTTCTCTGAAGCACACCGCAGATGTTTTAAATCTGAATGCATTTATGTCTACCTTCCAGGCAGCTCAGTTATTGTATTGATGCACGAGCAGCACAAATAGATGTAAATATCTGTGTGTTCGTGTGTCAGTGTAAAGCCAGCGGGGAAAATCAAACAAGAACTGAACACAGACATTGTGTGAAGGATGATGTGCAGTCGCGTCTTGCATTCAAAATGTTCCTGCTTGTCACGAGAAGGTAAAGGCGGGCAGAGACACCTTACCCACAGCCAGCTGAGGCAGAGTGCAGCCCAGCTTCTCCGCTATGTGGTTGAGCTCTTTCAGCTTGGCTTGTTGCTTCCTTCCGTCCTCACTTACTATTTTCTCCTTCAGCCACTGATAGGACTGGAGGGGAGACAGGAGGGGAGATAGAGTGAACGGGTGAGTGAGGGAAGAGGAAGAAACAAAGCAAAGTAGAGACGGATGAGATGGTGGGGGGGAGAAAAACTCGAGGAAGGGAAAAGTCAAGGAGAGTCAAGGAGTGAGAGGGAGTGAGTGCTGCTGAACTGTGAGCATGTTGCGTAAAGCTGAGAAGTAGATAATGGTGCTGCAGACATGACTTCATTTAATCACACATGCCAATACAGCAGCTTGTATTGATCGGTTTCTACTGGTTGTAATGGGTTTGAGATGAATAATACAGCCTTGGAAAGCTGATTACAATTTTCACCCACACTGTCTTTTGTCATGAGCTTTAGATGTGCTTGTAGGCATTTTTTTTTTAACCATTGGACAGAGCCAGGCTAGCTGTTTCCCCCTGTTTTCAGTCTTTATGCTAAACTAAGATATTAGTCTCCTGGCTGTAACTAGCACATATGTGAAAGGCATATTGATCCTCTCATCGAAACATTTCACACTATTCCTTTGAGCATTAAAGTATGTGGATATATATATATATATATATATATATATATATATATATATATATATATATATATGAGAGAGACACTGTAAAAACTAAATTAAAACAAGACTGAAAGTCACTCCCAGCGTAGCTCGACGAAATGTTTGAAGCATGAGAGACATCTGCTTCGCTAATGTTGTATTGGACGACCGTCGTGGCGTGCAATCAAAGAGGTGTTGAAAGTCTTCCACAGGGATTCTGGCACATGTGTTAGTCTGTTTGTCACAATCGAGTCATGTTGGCTCGGTGACGATATCTACTGGATATTTTCCATCTTATTTCACAGCTCATGCTTTGGCATTTGGCTCGTAGTTTTATCAACAATCACATCAGTCCAGGCTGGGCTGTGGTTTTAACCTCCACTGTCCTTCTTAGTCCACTGCACCTGCTGCTGGCTGTCACAGGCTACTTGTGTTATGGTCGATTGCTTTCATTCTTTGATGGATCTTCTTTTGTTAGTGATGTCCAAAACTGCCAGTCCATAACTGTGTTTTGTTCTGCACAATAAGCCGCTTTTATTGTTGACTCCATGTGCTCTGGGTGATTAAAAAACCTGCAGTGTTGCAGCTCCTGAAGCACTCGAAGGTCATGTGATAATATAAGTCCCGTGCGAATCGGCATCTCTGTGACGTGGGCTCGTTTCTTCATTTTTTAACATCTGTTTTTGGTTGTCAGACAACTGAACAAGTAAGAAATGTGACTGCGGCTCGTAACATACGAAACACCAGTCAACAGCTGCGCCGTGCGATCAGCTATAATGTAGTTTAAAATGAGTGATGGCAACGAAGGTGAGGAGCAACACGAGGCTGCCATCTATTACTTGATCTGAATGAGCTGCATGTGTGTATTTCTGCTCATTACACACGCAGAAAGTGAGCACAATAACTCTAAACTACATTATTATCTTAACTACATATTGCGGCCATAAGCGAATGCATGACATGAAACACAGACGGGGGGGGGTGGTAATTTCTAAATCACACGAGGTCCCCTGGTAATATTAGTCCTGTGTGAATAGGGCTTTATGATGAGTTATGAGAACGTTTCCCTCACAGACTGTTTAGTTTGATGTATTTCTAGAAGCCTGAAGAGGTGAAGGGTGCACGTATTTGATAAGAAAAAGATGGAAAATATAGAAAAAATTAACATAATTTTGAGCTCACTTCTGTCAATAACTAATCCCCCAAACTCTTCGCTCTGCGTAACAATTTGTAGCAGTTCACATGTATTAATCACTTTTTTGATTGGCCTTATATAAGCAGATCGTAACATGACATGAAAAACGAGACCTTCCCTGTTTCTCTCGTTGCCTAAACAAGCCTGTGGACGATTAATGCTGCTGGACTGTGGGTTCCTTTGTGAAGGATTTGCGTTGGATTTTCTGTGACACGCCAAAGGATGTGAGTTTAATGGACATTCTCAAGCGCCTCGTCTCAGTGCCTCTCTCCGCCCCGCTTACAGGGTCAACTGTAGCTGACGTTAGTTTAGAAATTGAGTCCGCTAACATAAAGTAATGACCAGCTTCCGGCACAACACAGCCTTTAAAACAAGTGAAAACATCTGTGGGTACAGTGAGAAGTTTTTCGTGTATCTTGAACTGAGAAGTAAGAGGAGGTCGCTGCTCTAGAAGGGAGAAAAAAGCTTATACACCATACTATATACACTAAACATAGCTGTCTGGTGTAGGTATTACTGATTATCTGTGATGTTTGGGTGAATGAACACTTTATATTAACCATATCGGAGTTACCAAAGATTCTTCATGAGACTAATCTGAGGTCTTATTTTTCAAATAAACCTTCCTGACACTGACACAGATTGATGTGCATTTAACACATGAAATCTGTTAAGGATCATAGCTTTCACTTTGATCCATGTGGTTGTTCTATGTTAAGAACACACTACATCACCCTGGTGTGTTGAATATCACAAATCAAGTCCTGAAGAGGTTTTCTCGCCTACCTTCATGGAGGCCCGGGAAGATTCAGGAATGCCATTTTCATATTTCCCTGTGATGATGCCGCACGCCAGCGGTGACCACGTCATCGCCCCAACTCCTGTCACCATGGAGACAAGCAGGAGTTAAACAGGAGACGTTTTGGTGAGACGCGTCGAAGCGAGAGGTGTGAAAAAATGTGCAAGAACAGTGCCAGGAAAATGAAATGTATGACAGGATGAGAAGAGATGAGCAACAGCTGCTGACAGAGATTATTTATCCTTTGGATTAATTCCTTATTTTTCTCATTTATGACAAACTGAGTGCAAGAATGTTCCGACCAGTCCAACGTGTGCATGAACTAGCATCAAGACATTCCATTATCAGGCATCGATTGGCTAATTCATCACAACAGACACAATGAATACTTGCCTATCTTGTGGTAAAGTTCAGGAAGTTGAACTTCTACTTTCTCCCTCTGGAAGAGATGATACTCTGCCTGCTCACACACTGGAGGGATGAGATTAAACTGTCTTGCCACTGAATATGCCTCCTAGAGATAAAAACAACAGGAAGACAGAGATAAAGGTAAATGGACGGTTGTTTCGATGTTGTTTTCTTTTCGGTGAGAATGAAGGAGGGAAAAATCTTGAAGGAAAGAACAAAAGGTGATTTTTGCGTTAGCAAAGGTCAGGAGAGACACCCGCGTCAGAGACGGGAGGGTGGGTGTTAATCAGCTTGTGGGAGCGTGGCACCCATTCAAATGTGGGGCTCAAAGTAAGTCACCCAATCAATATTCCATATCACATCTCTCTGAGGCATCATATTCAAATTTCCTTATATACCTTCTTATCTGGATTCACGCATATCCTTCATGCCAGAGGAAAATACACACTCACTCACACACACACACACTCACACACACATGTCAGGCTTTTTGCTTGATTAAACACTCCCTGCTCTTTTATTTTACAGGTCTCCGGCTGGGGAACACATGTCAGGACTGGAGAGCTGTAGGATGGGGAATCTATTCAGCGTAACGCAACGATAATGTTGGTGCCATCACTCAACTTACAAATGACCCTTTTGTGCTGCAGCCCATGACTTCTGCCTCCAGCCTGTGTGTGTGTGTGTGTGTGTGTGTGTGTGTGTGTGTGTGTGTGTATGTGTGTGTGGGTGTGTGTGTGTGTGTGTGTGTGTGTGTGTGTGTGTGTGTGTGTGTGTGTGTGTGTGTGTGTGTGTGTACTGCTGCCTCGTCACGTACACCGAGCAGCCGTATTTACCCCTCCGCCCCCTCCTCTTCATTATTGATGCTATCTAAATTACACAGCTTTCATGTGGGCTTGTGTTCTACAAAGATATCTGCTCCCTTTCACCGTGATCACAGAGAGAGAATGTCAACACAATCACGCCGCGGTAAGAATGGTGGGAGGGAGGGCTTTTAAAGACACCAGAGAGAGAGAGAGAGAGAGAGAGAGAGAGAGAGAGAATGAGTGTTAGGTCCTTGAATGTCACTTTAGCAATGTGTTCATTTCATAACTCTCCGCTCTGGCTTCACACACCCTGAATATATTCATTACTGTAGCGAGAGTTGAGCTGGGAGGTGCATCGATTCTGACAGGAAGTGGAAACAAAGCTGGAGATCGCCGCTGTGCCTCAGTGGGAACGCTTCCTAGAGACACCTGTTATTCCTCAAACCTTGAGACAGCACGGTTGTGCATTTCATCACACTTCTGTATTTCCTGTTTGTATTGAACGTGATAGCTTTACTTTTACTCAAGTATGACTTTAAGTACATTGAGTTTAGCATTCCAGCAGTAAGATGTTAACCCAGACTGAACGTCTCTTTTGCAGTTCATAGACCAACGTAGGAGCTTGTTGCCACTCTTGATGGAAGCTAAACTTCTTTTATTCCGCTCAATAGGTTAAAGTATTTGAAATTAGCTCCGCCTATACCAGCTGCAACATTAAATTGATGTATAATCCAACATCATAGGCATACATGATTTTGAAATGAAAAGTAAAATATATGAGTACTTTTTCTACTACTGACGTGTCCAAGATAGAACTTAATCAGGGTTTTTTGATTCTGTTCCTGGGCCTGTCGTGGTTACTGTCATGCATATTCACCCCCAAAAGGCCCGTTCTGAGCAAGAAAAAAGCCAAACTAAGTTTCCCTTAACTCACAATAGCATTTTTAAGGGAGTCTGGGGCTTCAGATTATTCACATTTAGGTTTTGCTCTGGAGGGCAGAGATCCGATTTAATTGAGAAGAATGAGAACACATTAATAACTCCAGGTGTAAATGCACAGGCATTGTTTATTCTCCAGACAGTGTACCGAATCAGGACAGAGCTCCCAGCTTAATACCATGTGTACATAAGTTGTAAATGATCCCCTTGAATATTTTAATCATTCACCTCAAAATGAGAATCGGACACAGAACAGACACTCATAGCTCCTCGCTGCTTACCATGATCTCCATGGCCGTCCACCGAGACGTCCCCCAGTACATCGCCATGCCCTGGTTGATCACATAGGTCATGGCCCGAACAATCTCTGTAGAGATACAGCAGAGATTATCAATCAGCTGGATCGATGGGAAACAGTGCTACTAACGGACTATAACATATTTACTGAAATGCTCCTCTCACCAGTATGTTTTCCATACTCAGTTCTACCCTCTAAACAAACAGAACACATCTGCTCTCCCCGCTGGGGGCTTTAGGAGATGTTCATGAGACTCCGAGGGGACACGCAGCAAAAACCTTGCTGTAAGAAAGATTATTTCTCTGCATGTTTCACTCTTGTCTTGGAACAGTTTTGACTGTCATCCAGAGAAAGATTTCATACAAATGAAATCCATAATTTACTCAGTGGAGATTAAGCATTCAGTACTGGCTTTAATGAACTTGATGAGCAAGAATGGACATCGGAGAGATGAATTTGTGTGGTCCTGAATTACAATTAATTAGTATTTGAAAAATGTCACCAAGGCATATCAGTCTAACTCGGATGGGAGATGGTATAACTGTGTGTACATTAATCAAAGGTGTAATTTGTAGAATATGGCCAGAATTCAACGGTAGCTCCAAAAACATTGGGTCAGCATATCACCATAGTAAGAAGCTGTTGCTCTTTGCTAGCTGTCCTTGGCTGTAAGTAGCTTCCATAAGCTAATTAGCTCATGGATCAGTTAGATACAAAGTGGTGCAATGTCCAATTATGGGTCAGGGTGAAGAAAGGTGCTGCAGCAGTGTACAGTATGAGTAGAAACATTTGTTTTTTGAACATTTAATCATGTAAACATTTCATAATAGAAACCCAAAATAAAAGTATGAACTGGATATATGGTTTCTGATGTGTGCAGATAATTCACAAACAAACTGAGCTGCAGCGCAGACAGAAAGTGACTGAGAAGGTGCTTTTTGTTTGTTGAAAAATGAGCATAAAAAACTCCAGGCATCAGTTTGAGGTGACTTGCCGGGAGGCTGGCAACATATCCTGAATCAACAACAGCCAAGCCACATGAAAAAGGCAGTGCCAGAAAACGAACAGTCACACAGAAAGGACACATGAAACAGAAACAAAGACAAGACATGTTTTTATGAATGGTTTGTTGCCAAAGCACTCAGGAGTCAAGAAGCAAGAGGCATTAAGACAATTAAAAAGCTAAATTGGCGGCCTTGGGAGTCCACAAACTTTATTTTGTTTCAGTTTTGTGAAGCCTTGATCAAGTTAAAAAGCCTCCAAACACCTCCTTGAGCGTCTCTTACCTGCTGACGGCTCATCACCCATCCCTAACAACTCCGGGGACAAACTAACAAGCTCACATACTAAATCCCCTCTGATCACGTTCAAGCTGCTGCATTTTTAATGATGCAATTAGCTCCAACACTGCTGACTGCGCGAGCCAACAGCAGTCAAGGCCAACAAAAACTCAGATTAAGACTGTCATTAAGGTTATTCATCATCGCCCCGCGCTCACTCCAATTACACTGCAATCCTTCTCTGTGGCAGGACCCTTGTATTTCAATCTGCATAACGGGTTCTTGGAACCACAGCAGAATGTGAGGGGTAAGAAGCTAAGAGGGAGGAGACACTGACTGTAAATAAGAAAAGTGTAGCAGCAGAATCGAAGGAAAGAGAACAGATCTGCAGGAGAATGTTTAATCAAGACGACCAAAAGTGTTGAGTTCAGATGGTAGGGGTTTTTTTTGGTTTTCCTTTTAAATTTGGTAAGACTCTGTTAACAATATCAAACACAGATGCTGAACTAGTTACCATCCTGTCGAGTGAAATAACCCAGTATCTATGTCTTGTGTCTCCCGGCCTCCTCTCCATCCCCCGGCCTGCCCTCCTGCCATCCTGCTCGCTCCGTCTCCGGCAGCACGCTGTGACTGTGCACACTGCACTCACATTTAAATGCTGCTTGGCTCACATTTCCGGCCAATATAACAAGAGGGAGAAGAGGAGGGAGTGAAAAACAAGTCAGAGGAAGGAAGAGCAACAGATCTAACAGCTGAAGGAATTGAAAAGGAAATGAACAGTGGGCGCAGATGGTAGTAGACAGTGCGCTGACTTTCCAGGACGGAGGGGATCTATAACGAGGCAACAGCTAGAAAAAGTGTGAAATCAAGGTCTTAGTGTGTGTGTGACATAGGGTATCCTACACTGGTACACTAACAGAGCCTCCACAATTTCACAGGACGTAAATAAAAACTAGCGATATCCCTCCACTCCACTTTCACATTAGTCATCAAAATCTTCAATACTGAAACAAAAATCCACATCATTCCTGTCCCCGTTGTTGCAGTAGCCTTACGATAATTCAGCTTAATTAAAAAGTCTTGTTGGGTTTAGTTCGAAACATTTGAAAAGTCCCACTTCACACAGTAAGAATTCTGAGCAAAACAGGTAATTATTAACAGGTAATGTCCTTATTGATTAGTTGTGAGCACTAATTAATAAGGTGATGAGAGAAAACGCACAGTTAATTGGCTTTATCTGTAGAATGCAATACTACACAATTCGTTAATGATGACTAATGAGGAACCAATACACTACTCGTTCTCATTTCAACAACAGGCTTCATGATGATGAATTATGTGGGGTTGCCTGCCTCACTTGAAGCAAAACTGGACTTAGAGTTCTGGTATAGCAGCTCTAACATCACCGGTTCTGTGGAAGGATTATGAGAAATTCAAAAGTTGTGATCGCATTTATTATTTTGTTATTTTCTCACTCTGTAATTTTTTACTTGCAAGTACACCCTTGCCCTCTAGCAGAATATCGAATAAACAACTTCCCTCTGCAGTCCCCAAACAAAAACCACATAAATCTTAAAGGGGTAGAAAAAAGAAGCTGTATCCAGTTCCATCTGCCTTGACCAGTTTGGAAGTCAGAGAATCAATTAAAAGTTAAACTCACTCAAGCTGAGCAAACACATTCTGAAACGTCCAAACTCAAGTTTCTGCTCACTCAAACACTTGATTAAAAACTGTGAACTCATCCTGCTGCAAAACAGCAAAGGCCATATCCCCAAAACATGAATCAACATTGTCATCCAACATCATAAACTCACTGTGGCCTCAGGACAAGTGACAGAGAAGCAACTCATATAAGTTGATTGGTTATTCAAGTACAAAGTTGATTGGCTGACTCACCCTCCATGGGAGTATTGCTATCAGGGCGATTGGCAAAAACTACATCCACATACTCCAGCTGCATCCTTTGTAGCGAGCCCTTCAGACCTGAGAGATGCAGAGAGGTGTGAGGGTTCAGATAGTGTAGGGCCATTGTGTAAACACAGTTTATATTTTTACAGTACAGTACAGTAAGTGAAAAAGTTAATCTTGTCTTACCTTCAATTATGTGTTTCCTTGACAGTCCTCTCTCCGTCTCTGCTCTGATGGGACAAACACAAACCAGTGATGAGCTACACTGTCAAGGAATTATTTATTTTATATATTTCTAAGTCACAAAATCATGTTTGGGTCTTCAAAAAGGAAAATGAGAAGAACGTGCACTAAACTTCGAGATCATCTGGACTTTATGGCACTTTTAACTGTATGACTTTAAATTCAAAGTAAATAAAAGCACATTTAAATTCATTTGCCAACTTGCTCAGCAAGCAGAGTCAAAGTTTTTTTAAAACACCTTCTGACCCCGGCTGGAGGACAAGACATGAGAATGTGCATATCAGGCTGTTTTATTTAAATGGGTCAGTGCACTTTCAACCGTTCAGCATCATTATGCATCCAAACTCTGGAGGAGAGAGGTCCAGGACTAAATCTTCCTCCCGGGAAGAAGGGATGCTCAGGAACAGAGAGAATACCTTCATCCTTATCTCCAGACGCAGTTGGACAGTCTCTGCCAAGGAGTGTGACAGCCTGTTCGTAACAGTCCATGTGTGTGTGCGTAATATTAAACCAATTTCTTCATCCCACCTCTCGCTCTCTCTCTCTCTCTCTCTCTCTCTCTCTCCGGTTTCAGCAGAGGAGGAGGAGGAGGATGTTACTGTATGTGACATGATGTTGCGCAGGCAGTCAGAGAGGACAAAGGCCACCTGAACAGCCTGTTTGAGACCAATGAGACCTACTAAATAAATGTAGCTTAACTAACTAACTTGAACATGATCAGAGGGGCTGATGAGACCGAATTATGCACACAAACATGGATGTGACTGATACAATGATTTCACCACAGGTGGAGGACACATCTGTATTTATTACACAATGATGAAACATCACAGCATTGTCTCTTTACTGCCCTAAACAAGTCACTGAACCACTACTGTAGACTTATTGTCTTCATGTGATTTGACAGACCTGTATGACCTGACTAAGGACACTGTAACTGTAATGTGGACACTCTTGATATTTACTTTCTGACATGACAGAAATGATCTATTATGCACAAGTTTAGCGGATGTATTTGCCAAATCTTGATATAAAATAGGAACTATATATTGTGGTCATACTTGAGAGACACAGACTGGAAATATTGTCCTGGTGTAAATGTGGCAGATTATCTAATCAGAAGATGTCGATTTGTCACTGCGTCCCAAATAAAGATTAATATGTCTGTTCACTTTTTTTACCTGATGAGGACCATCTGAGGTTGAAATGATTCCTGTCAGAGCCACAACAGATGAGACTTGTGCCAATGTTTTCCTTCTCCTTTTATTTTCTAAGTTACTCACTACTCAAGTTAGTTTTTTAGTTTGTACTTTTATACTCTTACTCAAGTAGATATTTGGGTGACTACTTTTAAATTCTACTTGAGAAACGGTTTGTGAAAAGTAACAGTACATTTACTTTGGCACAGTAAAAAACTACAGCACTATTCACAATAAAAGTTTATAGAGTTTCTTACTTACTTTCCTCCCCAGTAGAGTTTAGTAGTAATGACCAAGCTGGATCGCCTGAGAAAGTGCAGAGACAGAAACAGAAATTCAGAGGACAGATCCAGCAGAGTGAGTGATGCATAATGCATTGCACTTGCTCATTGTATTCTCCCATCCAGACGTACAGGTACATCGCAACCTTTCGTTCCACCACAATTGATCCGATCACAGATGCTTTTATTCCTAAATCTGCTCTCTCTGCAGTTAAAGCCATAATCGGTTCTTCTCTCGTCCCTGAGGTGCATTCATTTTCAGTCTAAAGCAGTTTAATGTGCTCTTATCCTCAAACTGTTGGACTAATCAGTGACACATACAACAGGTGTGAATATGCCACCCACGTGCTGCTTACGAGATTTGGGTGACGCATTGTTATTACATGCCTGGTGATCTGTTAAATCATTAAATGCTCCCCTCCAGATACACCATATGAGGTTGCCTACAATCTGTTTACTTTGTATTAAAGGATAAGCTCAACACCTTATTTTCCATCAAGCGACGGTAACAGAGCTGCTTATTGAGGGTGGAAGGCTCCAACAGTGACAAGCATCTGCAGTCACATGGGACAAATCAATACATGCTGTGTGTGTGTGTGTGTGTGTGTGTGTTGTGTTCGTGTGTGTGTGTGTGTGTGTGTGTGTGTGTGTGTGTGTGTGTGTGTGTGTGTGTGTGTGTGTGTGTGTGTGTGTGTGTGACAACTGATGAACGTCAATTTGAATTTAAAGAATATCAAAACACAAGCAGCACTGGAAACTGTGTGACATTACTCATATATTTATTTCCTGCTAAAGTCTAACATGTAGTAAAAAGTGGATCATCATCACTCAGTACTTCTTGTCCTCTCATCGACTCATGATGACACTCAAAAGACTGAAATGCCAGGATCAGTGTGTCTTTTACTGCACCAGCATCAAACCGCCTACTGGTATAAAGCAGTCAGATCAGCGCATGTCACAAAAGGCGGGGACACACACTGAGCGACTGTTGAGCTGATCATGAATACCAGTCGAGCGTGAAGACCCATCACACCAAAACTGGACTAGATCGGTTCCAGTCTGGGTCAGCTGGTGTTGACAGTCAGCGGATAAAATCATGTGAGTGTTCTAATCAGGAGTAGGGATGAGCAATTATGGATTTTTGCTTTTGGCTGATGGCAGCACCAAAATATGCACATATTTTCTCCACCACCTGCTTACATAAACAATAAGTCTCAACATTCAGTGGGTTTGTGTTGCATGCCCATAATTAAAGCCTGTTATATCAGCATAAATGTCCATGTCGATGCTGATTTTTCATTTTTAAGCCGATATTATCACGCTCTCCAGATCTAAACTCTTTAGATCCACTCGCCACCATTCCTTTTTTTGAGCCTCAACAAAACAAATATCACTGCAAATGAGCTACATTAGTGCTGCTTCTTACTGACACAGAGAGGCTGATGTTGCTGTAAGGCTCCATCAGCTTCGTCCTTTGATGTTACTGTAACTTTCTCCTCCCTTATTCCTACGGAGTTTATCAATAATACAAAAATGAGCATGTTCAAATAACTCCATCAAGGGAATATTTGAAATGTGTGGAAACTGAAAATGGCTGAAGGCAAACAGGGTAACTGTTCCATGCTTTGATGCAATATGTCTGTTTGCCTGTGCATGAGTGTGTGTGTGTGTGTGTATGTATGCAGAAATATGCAAATTACAGCAAACTCAGCATCACTTAAACATCTAACATGTCTGTCTCTTACACACACTTGCAACACTAACACATGCGTTTGCCCACACCATTGGGAAAAACATCCCCATCTCTCCTCTCCCATTTCGTCTTTCCTTCATACAGGCCTCAAACACACACACACACGTCCTGCCTCTTGCGACATGCACACACGTGGTCCTTCTCCAGCTCCCTCTCTCACGCGAAAGAGATGAAGCCATCAGACGCGTTCGTGTCGGCATTACCTCCAGCATTTCTTCTTGACGATATTTCCGAGAATGACTTCGGCCCTGCAAGGCAATGCAAATGAGGCGGAGTTATTAGATAGCTGACTTCATAAACACCGCATTTCATTGTCACTAGATTAAACAGGCTCCCTGTGCATTATAAACACGGCAAACCTGTTTGTTCATGAATGGACGGCTAAATGGTGCATTTGAAAAGTCTTAAAATACTCATAATAGTGAAAGAATCGTATGGCCAACAAATTTGAAATTTTTGGGTTGATGTTTTTTTTAAAAGTGCAGCCACAGGAAATGACTCACTAAGTGGTCCATATGGATTGTTTTAACAGTAGAAAGGTCAAACTCCAATGAGACAAGACCATTTTTTAAGTGTACAGACCATATTCAGACACCGACAGATTACCTCTGATGTCACACTCAGGTTTGGCAGCACAAACTGCTGTCTAAGTCGTATAAACGTAGGGAATATGACAAATTGTTATCATGACTTGCTGAACGATGAGATAATAAAGAAAATGATCTCATTTGTCCTGTTGAAGCTGGCACAGGCTAGAGAGGTGTTTACATCCGACTCAGACGTCAGACTGTTTAATTGTCTAATTTGGCTAATTAGTTTACAGCGAGGGCTGCAAGCCTTTTCAGAGATGTAATGCCATTTAGTCTGACACAAATATCCAAACATTCCTATAATCCTAATTGTAAACCAAGAATATTCATATTTTACCCTTCTCTTCATCTTCCAACAATATCCAAAGGCGCAGGCTCACGTTACTCCAAGCAAAGAGCCACAATAACAAGAATTCCAGCCTCACTTTAACAGCAGATCTTTCCTTTATGCGGAAGTAAATTTAACCCATCCAGTCTCAGATATAGATTTGGAAAGGTTTTAAAAGAACTGTTGTGAAAAAGTAGTAGTCTAGTGTGGAGACTTTTTTTCTAAGGTTAGAATTATCAGTCCAGACCTACCGATTGCTTATGACTTCACTAAAGGAATGGGGCCAGATGTCTGCACCTGATCACACTGAAACATGAATAGCTGTTATGAGCTCAGCTGAGCAGAGAGGTTCGTATGACACCCACCTGCCACCGGCGTAGACCTCAGCTGTGTCGAACAGGTTGACTCCACTCTCATAGGCGATGGTCATTAGCTGCTCTGCAATCTGGCAAGAGGTCAGACACACACACACACACACACACACACACACACACACACACACACACAAGGTACAGTGAGGCCAGTGTGCAAAATATGCATTATCTTTTGTAAAAAAAATTTAGGGACTTGTCCAGCCTATCAATATAGGTTACAGCCATGAAAGTACCACAGCTTAATATTTTATTAAAATAACAGTGCCAATGCATTTCGACCTGAGGCCTTCTTCAGAGCTACTACGTTACTTAAATACGAGACAATCAAGACAGTGACTTAAATCAACACAGCAAACAAAACAGACGACACCAAAATAAGGTGCAAACTCTCTAAGAATGCATTGAAAGTAAGGAATTACCAGCTGCTATATGTTTGACAATCAAATAAATAACTTTGACTGTGTTATTCAGTCTATAGCACTATTTCAGTCTGCCAGCTCATGTGGAATGGATTATCATGTGAAGGCCCAATATGTATCAGTCAGTCAGTCCCCAAAAGGACAAGCGAGTCAGCACACAGGGATTGAAGAGCGTCTGTAATAACTTCTCCTCAAGACGGTCCGTCAGAGCTGCTTGTCGGACAGTCATGGATTAGGTGAGTTGTATAACGTTAACCTGCAATGTAACATTTACGCCTACTTCTCACTGTGAGTTCTCGCTGCTAGTCCTCACAACTATTTCTGTCACTTTTCATTTGAACGTCTGAGTGCAACACAAGGGATGACTTATAGGAGAGACTGTCTAAAAATGTGAGCCCTTATGGACAACATATATAACAATAGTGCGCCTCTGCCCTCTCTACGGCCCTCATCTTTTCAATCCGCCTTCCAAAAAAACCTACACACAAGTTTGATTTCCATCGTGGTCAGACCAAACGTCCTACAAGTTCCTTTTGACCCAGAAGAACCCCACCCTTAGACCCCTAAAGCATATGCTGGGCTGGCTTATGAAATGCTACCTGAACAGCACTGCATCAGCCGGGGCAGAGAGCGACCCGAGCTTCGAGGCTTAAAAACAGCGCCCTATAGTAAAGGATGAGTTGGATACTGTATGTATGCTGCAGCACTAGACTCTATGTTGTGTGCGAGTATGCTGCAGTGCACTCGAGTTACCAGGCTGAACTCACCTGCTCTTACGGAGCCTGTGTGGCTGAGTCTGTTGATGAACACTGTTTATTGGGATCACAGTGTGACTATCTGTGAAATATCCTCTATGATGTACAGTAGTGTCAACTCATTCCTGTTTAGTTATTAAGTGCTCGTGTTTTACTTAAGTGTGTGTGTGTGTGTGTGTGTGTGTGTGTGTGTGTGTGTGTGTGTGCGTGCGGCATATGTGCAGATATTTGTTCATATTTTCGCAGACATGGTGACCATAAATCATCAGACCGAGATCTAATTTCATCGTGGTGAGTTTTATCACATGGGGACTTTAAGTGAATTTGCCATCAACTCCCTGTGGAGTTACGTGTGTGCATGAGTTGGCTTGTGTGTTTGTATTTACATGTGTGCATGCAATCTGTTAGTCTGCCCTTGTGTATACGCCCGCAGTGTGAGCACTCTGTGTGTGTGTGTGTGTGTGTGTGTGTGTGTGTGTGTGTGTGTGTGTGTGTGTGTGTGTGTTTCACTGGTGGCAGACAGCGGAGGTGTTGTTTCTCAAAGAATATGATAATCTCTCCTCTGAGATTCTGTCTCAACCTTCCTCAACCTTCTTAGTGCAACCTGCACAAACTGGACAGCAGTCCAAGCCGATGTATGATAATGATATAACGATAATAAAGTCTGTCTTTATCATTGTTTTTAAAGAAGGACAAAGTGAAAGGACAACTCATAAAGGAAAAAAAGCAAGATGATAAAACCAAGCACAACAATGATTTATATCCATGTGAGGAACCAAAGGCAGAGAGAAGTGATGTAATGAATGAAATAAAATACAGAAAGAGTAAGTAATAATAGAAAGTTTTTAAAAAAGACCAAGTGCAAGAATACAGGGATGACAGGTAAATAAAAACGGGTGATAAAAATTGGTTTAAAATGTGATTGCAGCAGGACATAGTTCCCGTCTAAGCTCGAAGCC